>VZTH01019078.1:6793-50025 GCA_013397815.1 Aleadryas rufinucha
GCTATGGTTTAGTTGATGAGGAGGTGTTGGGTCATAGGTTGGACTTGATGATCTCAAAGGTCTTTTCCAACCTCTTTCATTCTGTGATTCTGTGATTCTGTGATTCTGTGATTCTGTGAGCTGCTCAGAGGTTCTCCTCAGCATGGCATCGCCTTCTGCGTGGTACCAAACCATGTTCCTCCTTCCCCACATGGATTTTGGCATCCCAGCCTCACCCTGTCCCTGGAAGGACTCGCTGAGTGCCCAGACACGTCGGGCAGCCGGGGGAGCGGCGCGAGCCCGCGGGAGGTTAAACGGTGCCGCTGTCTCCTGGGTTAATGATGTCCCAGATGATGCCAGCAGAACATTATTTACCGAGGACACCGAGCAGGCAATCGCTCTCCAGGAGCAGGTGATAAATCTTGTTGCATCCCAGCGATCCCATCACTGCTCCTCACAGCGGGGGCAGCGCGGGGCTGAGCCTGCGCCAGGGGCACGGGGATGGATTTTGCTGTCGTTAAAGCAGAAGGGCACGTTGGCAAACCAAACACTGGGTTTCGCTGGATCCTTTCAGGAACAGACCTCAGGGAGGCTGACCACGGGGTGCTGGTGTCATCAGTGGGGCGCTTCAGCCAGAGCAACTGGGTGGCCACCTCCTGGAGGCATGGACAGACTTCCAAGGAAAGACTCAGTCCCACAAGGACACGGCTCCTCAGCTCACAGCCACCTTTTCTGCCTGCACTGGTAGCTCTTCTCCTGGAAAGTCTGCAGGCTCTGGCTGGTCAGGAGACTCCCTCAATTTCTTGCCCACTCCCAGGGATCTGGGTGCTCTTTGCATCCATGAATTACCAGCCAATCCCTCCTCAGTGGAAGAGTTGTTCTAAAAAGGCATTTGTCAGGTCCAGTTGCTACCAGAGAGATTTGCCAGCAATTAATGCTTCCCATTAAAATCACCACATGCCAGGAGCAGAGAGGGGCTTATTTAGAGCAGTGGGCTGCCCTCCACCCTCTGCTCTCCATGCAGCACTGCTGGACAGCTACATGGAATCATGAGGGCTGGAAAAGCCCTCCAAGGTCATGGAGCTCATCCATTAACCCAAGCCCACCGCTAACCCACGCCCCCGAGCATCACATCTCTGCAGAGGTGAGGGGATTATTCCCATGCTGGAATGTCACAGAGGGATGTGCTTGAGGCTCCTTGAACTTAGCAACAGGAGCATTCATAGAGCAGAGGCCAGGGGTAAGGGGAAATACAGGCTCCATGATCCATAGTTGTGCCAAAAAGTCACAACTGATGTTCTGGAGCGGCTCTGTTCTCTTTGAAAATGTTGAATCTCCTCCCTCAGTCTGTCCCCAACCTTCATCTTTTTCAGGAAGATGTGACCTTATCCTTCTTAGGAAGAGTCTTCTTGGCTGGTCAGGGAAGATATGTTCCTGTCTTGTCAACCTCCTCAAGCACTTCAGAGTGGGAATGGCCATCGATAAATGGATTTTTCTTGGCTCTCGCCCTGCCCGGTTTAATTCTTGGATAATTTACTGTGCCATTTCCTGACGTGCTGCTAAAATGTACAGCAGGGAGCTGGCAAGAGAGGAGCCAGAGCTCGTCTGAGGAGATGGGGGTCACGTCCTGGTGGAGGAGGGGATGTCCCAGAGTGTCACCGAGTGCCACCGACGTGATGTCCAGAGAGGGCTGCTGTTAATTGAATTGAAGAAGACAAATGGCCGTTAGCTCCGTCTCCAAAGGACAATAACTGCACTGATAATGAAGCTGAACTCCCTAATCCTGATCCTGGGGATCCATGAAGTTATGTAATTGATGGAATATCATTAAGAAAGGGGAAGATGTCCAAATGCAGGCGGGGGGGAGGGGGGGAGTTTACAGAATTTGCTGAGATCTGATGCTTACAGCCAAACTTCAGAGCCAGCTCTTCTGAAGCATGGAGACCTTTGAGTCCCATTTCTCATCCTCCTTCCCTGTTTTTTTTTAAGGCAAAATTACATTCCAGGCAATGATTGCAGTGACATTACGCTCAAGTGATCAAAAACTGTTTTGCTGCACCAATGTCAGCTGTTAAAGGGACAAGTGCCTGTGATGAATGTTTGATATCTGCCCATCTTCCCGGAGATGCATCCCAGGAGGAAGACAGGACACAATCAGATCAGCTCAGCGCTCCTCTGGCATTTCCATGGCCTCTGGAGCCGCATTTCTCAAAGAGCTCCAGGCCAGCTTTGCAGGGGGGGATCACACCTGGTGCTGCTTTGATAAAGCAGCCTTTGCCTGTGGGGCAGAGGAGCTTTCCTGAGAGAAAACACCAAATTGTCATCACTGAACCTTTTTGCAGGTGCTGAACAGCTTCAGTTGGGAAAAAGGCTCTCTGTTACCCAGGCTGGAACCGTGGTGGCATCCCATGTGCTGCCCTTTGGCCACCAGTCCCAAATCCCCCCAGACCAAGGAAGGGGAACCGGGGGCATCTGGGAGCTGCAGAATGGTGATAAATTGATACAGGTTGGTGACAAATTGAGAAATTGAGAAATTGCTGGGTGTTGATGCCATGAATTCCATTCGCAGAATATTGTCACAGAATCCCTGGATGCTTTGAGGTGGAAGGGGACTTTCACATCACCTCATCCCACCCCCTGCCATGGGCAGGGACACCTTCCACCAGACCAGGTTGCTCCAAGCCCCGTCCAGCCTGGCCTGGAACACTTCCACCCTTCCACATTCCCTCTGCTCGTTCACCACCCAGTGTGGATCCTTGGGAGCACCTCCTGGAGCTCGGAGCTGCAGCAGGAAGCACAGGCTGGTCCAAGGAAAAGCCTTCCTGCCCCTGCTGAGGCTGCAGGCAGTGGGTGGGAGGCCCAGGTAAATGTGCTTCCCTGGAAGCAGGGCCACGGCTGCTATTCCAGAACCCTTGTGCGCAGTTTTCCATAACAACCCCGGCCTCATAACCACATGCTCTCCTCCAACACCACCTAAGTGATTTCCCCCCAGGCAGTGAGGTTAAGTCATAGGAAACAATTTCTATTTTTAATAACATTTTTGCTAAATATCCTGTCCCTGACTTTCCCCAGAGGCTCCGAATCCATCTGCAATAAGGGGGCTTTCAAAGGGCTTTAATAATAAATATAATACCACCATTCTTTTATGCTTGTAACTATTCATGCTTGACTGAATTCCCTGATCTTTTTATGGGGCTGTTGAAATATATTGTGCAAGTCAAGGGCAGGCCTGGTTTTAAGCTTCTTGTGCTCCCCTGCTTTAATTCCTTTTATCTCCAGGTAACAGTCTGGATAATGCTGTCCTGGTGTTCCATGTTATCCATGCACAATAGGGACCACGTCCATATTCAACCCTGCTGTCCCCAGGCTGGGGAGAACCCTGTTTTCCAAGAAAAATGTGGAATTCTCCTGAGTATCTTCTCAGCCCAGCCCCATTTATGTCCTGCCAATGTTCCCTTCACATTCCTTTTATTCACTCCTGGATACCACACCTCGTAGAGACCCTTTACCTTTCCCCTCTGACACTGCTTTGGAGACCCCTCAGGAAGCAAAGTTCCCCTCTCCAAAGCTATCAGGGATGAGTTGCCCTCACCTGGGACCCCCACACAGCCATCCATCCACCCACTGCCCCAGCAGCTCCCTTTAACCATGTCTGAGCTGTGCTCGAGGAGCTCCTGTGTCCTCCTCTCCCACGTGCCCTTCCAGGACCTCTGTAGATCCTTTCCTTGCGCATTTTTTCCCCTCTGAGCTGTTGGTTTCTCTCTCTCTGACCCCTTTCACCTCGGAGCTTTCCCCTGCTGCCCAGCCAGGCTTGTGCTGTGCCCTGGCTGTGTCTTTGCTCAGCTTTTCCTCACGTCTGAGTGTTCCGGAGCCAGGGAAGCCCTTGGCTCGGCAGCGGAGCGGGGCGAGTTTGCCCCTGAGCATGACAGGCAGAATGATGGGAACTTCTGAACTAATTTGCTGTAAACAATGATCCATAATGGGTCACTTGTCTCTTCAGCAACTCGGCAATTAAATCCATCAGAGCCATGGATGTAATAGGACTGCTGGCAATTAGCACTGGAGGAGCCAGAGGGCCTTTCCAGTGATTTCCATCCCACTGCTTTGGGGGTTTTGTGGTCTTTGGGCTGAGCTGTTTGAGCCCAGGATTCCCTGTGCCTCACCCAAGGGTGCTGGAGAACCCAAGGATTCGAGGTCTGAAGGCCCCTAGGTACAGAGGAGGCTCGGGGTCCCCTCCTGATGGAGAACATTCCTGCAGAAAGGCTGATCCAGGGCTGACTCCCACTTATCCCTGGAGTCTGTCTGCTGCATTAAAGCAGAGTGGGAATCTGCTTTGTCCTCCCAGCAGGGAAGGGCAGGTTTTGCTCATGCCTTTGGTTTCACGGCGTGGAATAAGTAGACTTTCTTCCAGTAAAAGAGAAAGAAGAAACTTATTAGGAAAAAAAGAATCCCCCAGATTCCCAAAAGCTGGGACTAAGCAGCAAAAGAAGCTCTTGAAAGAGAGAGTTTCTGATCCTGGGTCAGGAAGCATGAAGGAGCTCTTGGATTTCAAACTGCAGAGCAGAAACTTTGCCAAGATCAGCCTTTGCCTGCAGAGTTTGGACTGGGGCCAGCCCTGGAGTGCTGCTGCCTCCTGGCTCAGGAGGTCTCCGGGGAGAGATTGGGAGGATTTCAGGAGTGGCTGGTGATAACAGAGGGTCTGAGACAGCTCAAATCAGTCACCTTGAAAATCAGGGACTTTCGTGTCATTTCCAGTTGGACCATTAAGTATCAGAGCCCATAAAACCATTCACCCTCTTCTGCTGTGGCTTCCTCGTCCAGCCTCCCCCTCTCCATCAGGATAAACTGCTCCATCCCACAAGGATTGCCTCAGGTACTCTGGATATCAGCCATATGTATTATTTCTATCTCTCACACTGTTTTCCTTGGCTTTTGGACATCCAGGATCACTCCTGTATCTGTAATTTTAACAGTGAGGACATGAAAGAGGGCTTTTTTCTTTCACTTGTGGGTCTCCATTGGCTGCTGGGAATGAAACCAGGCCTTGCTGGAGCACAACAACAGGAATTCTTTGACTTCCCTGTTGAAATGAAGTGATCCCTTCACCTGTAAGAGAGCACTTCTGCAGCATCATCACAAAAATTCCCTGGTGTCCCTCCCCTGTCCCAGTTAATGACTTGGTGCTGCTGTTTCTGTGCACCCCAGAGGGGTCATTTTGCTGCAGATTTTATTTTAGGAGAAAAGTCCACACTATTAAGTTTAACAAACAATATTTTTAAGGGATCAACCCACCCAAATCTGGCTTTCCATAGAAATCCTAGGTGGTGTCAGCATGAGAGGAGCTGGAAGGACTGAAGCAGAGAAGCACAAGATTTCTTTAATTATTGAAAATCTTACTTTTGAGGTAGCAAAAGTGTTTGTCATCAGTGGTGGACTGGTTTAAGGTCCTGTCTTTTCCCAACTGTCCTACCAAAATGGGCTTTACTGGAAAAATAGATGAAAATGGAGAAATCCAAGGAATGGGAAGTGTTGTGGTTTTTAGTGGGGAAAACACTTCGGAGGTGCCTTGAATTTTTGATGGGGAATAAAAGTTCATTTTTTGAGGGGCGCAGCTGGAATATCACACAGCCAGGTATTGGTGCAGGGCAAGCTTGAGCTTCCATCAGGACAGGAATTCAGCTCCTGGGCACTTCCATCAGGACAGGAATTCAGCTCCTGGGCACTTCCAGCACTGTTCCAGGTGCAGGGTGGGATGAGGAGCAGCCAGGGGGTCCCCAAGCCCTCAGGTATGGGAAGAACCACTCCCCCCCCAGGAGCTCCTCTTCATCCCAGCTCTCCAGACACGTTCCCAAAGGAGATGCAGGGGATATGGGATGTTTCTTCCAAGGCTGGCAGGGGATCCCAATACCTGGATGAAGCTGGGGAAGAGGGATGGAGAGAGCAGAAATCACAGACACTCATGTTAGCTCGTGATGGGAGAGATAAAGACATAGCTTGGAGCAATCCCAATTGCCCACGGGGGAAAAAGAATGGATATCTGCCAGCTCTTGCTCCATCCCATAAGGGAAACAGGTCTGTTTCCAAAGGAAAAAGGCAGGTGAGCAACGAGCTCCCACTGTGTGGAAATTGGGCTGAGCAGAGGAGGCATCACAGCGGTGCCGCATGAAGCTGTCTCGTGTGTGGTCATTAAAGGTGACTTCTGTCCCCTGGTGTCCCCAGGATTGCTGGGGCAGCGGAGCAGGGAGGCCCCAGGGTTTCCTGGCAGCCCTTCAAAGCAGCAGCTCCGAGCTGTGCCCTCAGGCAGCTCTGGCAGGGCACAGGGACAGCAGATAAAGGAGCACGCGGGCCCTGGCGGAGCTGCTCTGACGCTGATGTGCACATCCTGCCTGCAATGAGGGCAGGGCGGGGAGCTGGGGCTGCAGTGGGGCCATCCTGGATCCTGCTGTGCTGCCCGGTCTGGTTGGAGCAGTTCCTGCCCTGGCCCTGCCTCCTGGGCGTCCTTAATATCCCCTGTCCCCATCAGAGGCTGCTGCTGCTGCTGCTGCTGCTTTAGTCCTGCTGGCACCACCGTGGTCCTGAACCCACTGCTGTTAGGGGACTGGGAACCATGGAGTCACAGACTGGTGTGGGTTGGGAGGGGCCTTAAAGATCATCTTTGCATGGACAGGGACACCTTCCACTATCCCAGGCTGCTCCAAGCCCCGTCCAGCCTGGCCTTGGACACTGCCAGGGATCCAGGGGCAGCCAGAGCTGCTCTGGGCACCCTGTGCCAGGGCCTTCCCACCCTCACAGTCAGGAATTCCTTCCCAATAGCCCATCCATCCCTGCCCTCTGGCAGTGGGAAGCCATTCCCTGTGTCCTGTCCCTCCATCCCTTGTCCCCAGTCCCTCTCCAGCTCTCCTGGAGCCCCTTTAGGCACTGGAAGGGTCTCTGAGCTCTCCCTGGAGCCTTCTCTTCTCCAGGTGAGCACCCCCAGCTCTCCCAGCCTGGCTCCAGAGCAGAGGGGCTCCAGCACTCAGAGCATCTTTGTGACTCATTTGAGCAGGTCCATGTCCTTCCTTTCCATGATGTCCTTTCATATTTAATCACTGCTGACGATTTTTTTAAAACAACCAAAAATTATCTACTCTTGTTAAGCCACACCAGAGACAAGGTGTAAAGCAGCGAGGGGTGGGGATGTCTGGGGTTGCATCTTCCCTGCTGGAACCAGGGTGGTTTTTCCTGGGCTGCTGGTGGCTCTGGGTTTCCAGGAGGTTCTTCTCGAGGGATTTGCTCCAGGTGGTGCCCAGCAAGGCTGGATATGGGATGGGGGTTGGTCCATGCCGCTGGCAGCGTTCTCCCACCCTCTCATCCACATCCCGTTTGTACAAGTGAAGGAGGGGATGCTTTAAAAGCAGAAGAGTAGGATCAGTGTAGGGAGGACATGGGAAATGCACAATTCCAGCTGCAGCCTTGATCCCAGACTGGACTGGGAGGCTGGCAGTAAAACAGGGGCTGAGATCACCCAGTTATCCTTAAAAACCAGCTCAGGCAGCCCCTGCTTGGCAATGATCAGTGTTAGCGTGAGCTGAAAAACTTGAAATGCAGCAGAAGGGAAAGAAATGTTGAGGTGGGGGAGAATTCTTTTCTCTAAAAAAGAAAAACAAGCCAAAAAGAAAAAAAAGCAGCTGTTCTTTTTGCAGTCTGTCTCTAGCCCAAGGTCTTGCCGAGGGGATGGAAAACCATTTCAAAAGGTGGAAGAAAAAGTGTTCCTTTCATCAAGGATGGTAACAGAGCAGGCTGCAAACTCAGAGCATGTGTTTTGTTTGATATTAAAGCACTTTTGGGGCAAAAGGGACTTTCCTGAGAGAATATGGAGCACTTTAATGAAGGAATATTTGCTCCAGCAGGGAGGAGGTTCTCCCAGGGCTGCAGGATGTGGGCACTGGGACCTCCAGGGATGGGGCAGCCACAGCTTCTCTGGGCAGCCTGGGCCAAGGCCTCACCACCCTTCCAGGGAGGAATTTCTTCCCAATATCCCATCTAAACTGAGCCCCTCTCAGCTCTTTTTAATTTAGTGCGTGGACTTAGCAAGCATCACCAAAATGGCACCAAAAAATCCCAAAGCAAAGAAGTTGCAGCACTCAATAATTATTTTTATTCCTTTTCTCCTTTATTTTTTTCCCCTAGCTTCTCTCCTTGATCTTCTGATTTGACTGGAGATATCTGAACTCTTGGGAGCAGCACTGGGATTTTTTTCCCCTGTTTTTTCCCCCCGAGGTGCTGCTTGTCTCTTCGCCCAGCGATGTTAATGGGTTGCTCTCCACCCTTTGGATGCAGCATGGAAGCTGTCGGAGCTCTTTGCAGGGATAATTAATTTCAAGGATAGCCCTGAACCCCAGAATGAGAAAATCTGAGCTCCCTGCACAGGCTGATGTCCAAAGTGATGGCCTGAGTAAAATTGTAACTGTAATGCTGAGCTTGCTCTTCTCCCCACCCTCTCCACCCTGATAGATGTGCTGGGTCAATGGACTGTTATCCCTTAAAATATTCAGGCATTTCATGTGGCACCACTTTGAAATCTTTGGGGGAAGGAATCAGGACACTCATTAGACTGGGCCAGGAAAATCATCCTGGCCAAAATTACCAGGTAGCTCCTCTGGAGTTTTAGGAAATCTTACCATGGGTAAGAGGAGCCCATTGTCAAACAAGGCACGAGGCCTCTGCCATGGAGAATCTCTGCTCTCAACTAAGGCAGAGAACTCCAGAATAAAAAGGAGCCATTAATATTAAAGTCAAGTGTCACCTGATGTTGTGGTCCCCACTGAATTCAAATGCTCTTGGAAAGCAGAAAATTGAGATGGATACTTGTGGCAGCTGAAACAGGGAATGGCCCAGCTGGAGCAGGGATGAAACTGGAGAGAAAACGTCCTGGTGGTGCTGTCCCAAAGCTCATTAATCACAAACTGTGGCTTTGGAAAGAAACAAAGATACCAAAGGCATTTTGGTAATAATAGAATCATTCTCTATGAAAGAGAAGCCTCTCTTTTCAGAGAGACAGTTCCACTATTTTTGGGTAAGAGAAAATCTCAAAATCTCAGCAGAGAAAATCTCAAAAAATGATTGAATGGCATTTTTCATGACTCTCAGATTGGCTCCCAAGGAACCACAGAACCATTCACGCTGGAAAAGCCCCTAAGACCATCAAGTCCAGCTGCTGACCAAGCACTGAACCACATCCCCAAGTGCCACATCCACAGGGCTGTTAAATCTCTCCAACGATGGGGACTCCACCCCTATGCCAGTGCCTGCCCACCCTTTCTGGGAAGAAATTTCCCCTAATATCTAATCTAAACCTCCTCTGGCATGACTTGAGGCCATTTCCTCCCATCCTAGACCTCATCCCTTCACCAGTGCATCACCACCAGCGCTGCTCCTGTTGGCAATGCCGAGTTTTCCTTCCCCCTGCCTCAGTTTCCCCATGAGCAAACTCCAAGCCACGGATCCCAGTTTAATCAGATCCCAGTGTAATTAGCTGGAAGCCTCAGAGGTGGCAGCCACGGTGCTTTTTGGCAGCTCTAACCTGACCAAGTGACTCGTTCCGTGCTAATCCACGTGGAATGGGAAAGTCACTCCAACTCTGTTATTTTTAGGCACAAGGATTATTATTGCAGTGGAAATAGAAAATAACATGAAAAGAGGAGTTGAAAACACAACACGAATATTACCTGGATTTCAGTGAAAACAAGGAATTGCTCAAGTCTTGACAGCATCCTTCCCTCCTCCTCCAAGGATGGATTTGACCCCAGGGTATTATTAGCAGTCACATCAAGGGATGACTCCGAGGAGGCTCTGCTGAGCTGAGCCTGCTTGGGGTGCTGCTGTGTCACATTGATTGCTGGTGGGCCAAGCTTTTGGGTCAATTTGGGATTTTTCCCCTTTTCTTTCTCAAGAAGGATGTTGGAAATGGTTTCACAGCCAGGCCTGTTGGGTCTCAGCACAACACTGCAGCAAGAGTCTTGTCCATGGAAACAAAGTCCTTTTTCCTTCTCTACAAGTGGCCATAGAATCCAGGAATGGCCTGAGTTGGAAGGGACCTTAAAGACCATCTCATTTCACCTCCTGCCGTGGGCAGGGACACCTTCCACTAGCCCAGGTTGTTCCTTCCACTAGCCCAGGTTGCTCCAAGCCCCATCCAGCTTGGCCTGGGACACTTCCAGGGATGGAGCAGCCACATCTTCCCTGGGCATTTGTTGTGCCAGGGCCTCCCCAGCTTCACAGGGAACAATTTCTTCCCAATATCCAATGTAAAGCCAAAAATATCTCACTGGAGACAGGTTTCACGTTTTGCTGTAGGTCCATGGGTTGCTGGTCTCCCCTGTGGGCTCAAACCCAAGGGGGCACATGCCACGTGCACCCTGAGGTGCATCTGCCTTTTGGGGAGATGTTCTGATTTTGGGGGGTTCTGTTGAGCTTTCTGGAGGCATTTCAATTTTAAATTGAACTGACACCTTGTGTTTAGATTTTCTTGGGATAAACAAGATGTTTTTTGGAAGAAGACAGGTCTTGCCCATTCATGTCCTGGGAGAAAGAACGATGGAATCTCCTCAGCTGGAAGGGACCCACAGGGATCATGACTCCAACCCCTGGCCCTGCCCAGACACCCCAACAACCCCACCCTGGGCATCCCTGGCAGCGGTGTCCAAACGCTCCTGGAGCTCTGGCAGCCTCGGGGCCGTGCCCATTCCCTGGGGAGCCTGGGCAGTGCCCAGCACCCTCTGGGGGAAGAACCTTTCCCTGATATCCAACCTAAACCTCCCTGACACAGCTCCAGCCATTCCCTGAGTCCCATCCCTGGTCACAGAGTACAGAGATCAGATCTGCCACTTGGGAGGAAGCTGTGGATTGGGATGAGCTCTGCCCTCAGTCTCCCCTTCTCCAAACTAAACAGACCAAGTGCCTTCAGCTGCTCCTCGTCTGGCCCTTCCATACCCTCCCCATCCTCGTGTCCCTCCTTTGGATACTCTCCAACAGCTTTAGATCCTTCTCACATTGTGGCACCCAAAACTGCCCACACTGGACGGGCAGGAATGACCCTGATGGTGCCAGATCCAGCCTCTGAGTCCTGGCTCCCTCCATTCCCTAAGCCAAAACTTTGCCAAAGGGAGTAATCCCACACTTTCTACATCAGGCTGTTTATATGGAAGTGCTGCTGCCCAGACCTTCCTACCCCACTCTGTACACGGTGGAGGCACAAAGTGCTGGAGGCATGGAGACACCCGGGGCTGGGATGTGATTTGTGGGAGTTTTGGAGAGGTGTTTTTGTATCTCAAGTAATTTTTGATGCCAGTTTTACCATTCTGCTCCTCTCGTGCCTCTGTGCCCAGGGAGTCTTGCACCTCCATAGGTGAGTGTAAACCTTTCCCTGACTGGGAACCTGTCTGGAGCTGCTCCTGGATTTCCTGCTGGAGGAAACCCCGCTGCCTACTGATGTGATTAATGGTGCTAAGCCCTGAATTTGAGGAACAGCTGTTGCCACGATCAGGCCTCCAAACGAGGTGCCAAAGAGCAACGAAGCAGGGAAGCCCCCAAATCCAGGGAGGTCTGGAAACAGGGAATGGCTCCTGCTGTGCTGCCCCAGGGTGTAGATCCAGAAAAACTCTGCATGAGAACAGCACAGGCCAGGAGTGGGGATTTTCCTGGTGGATGACCAGGACCCATCAGTGCCACAGCAGCTGTAGTTCCACATTCCTCCCTGGCACAGCATTTCCCGGGAAGCTGTGCACAACCCGAGGTGTTTAGCAGAAAAACCCAGCTGTTGTTTCTGCTCCTGGATGGGAACGCTGTGAGCTGTCATCTTGGCTTTCTCTCTTTTATTATTTAAAAGACAGAGAACAAATAAGAGAAAATGAACTGCAAATAATGACTAACAGCTCTTCCAGCCCAAATATTTGCTCGCATAATCACACGGAAACTTTGAAGTCTTGCGGAGGATTCCGACGCTGTTCCTGATCCAGCTTTGGCCCAAAGACAGACGGAATGCTCCTCTCCCAGTGTCAGCCCTGGACACTTAGAGCTGCACTCAGGACTTCCCATCCCCTCCTGGTCCTCAGGGAAGTGGGGTGACAGAAAAGTGGTGGAAACCCAACACGTTGTAGTGGAACTCCTGTTTGGGATCTTCCTGCAACCCCAGGGAATGGTGTCCCTCTTGGACATATTTCCAGCATCTCTGCTGTCAAACAAGGCTGCTTGGGTGTGTTTGTGGTCTTCAAATTTGCGGCTAAACCAACATTGCCCAATCCATTCTTTCTTATTTTTTTTGTTTTTTCCTTCCCAGTTTGAACCCTGGAAGCTGAACCTGATTTTCTCCCAGCCATGCAGGGCTGAGCAGAGACGTTCTGCTCACTTGGCTTCTCCAGCAAAATAGCACAAAATCTCGGATTTCCTTGCAGGGCCGGGTGTTTTAGAAGCCCCTGGAAGCATGGGAGCTGCAGCCCATGGCAAGGGGAGGTCTCCAATAGAGATGTTGCAGCTGGATCCATAACCTGGCCTCAGATCTCCAACCGTTTGACCTTGGATTTCAGGAGACCAGAGGAACCACCCAAGGTGTGGACTTGGACCCGGTGTTTTAAGCACTGTAAGATTACAGAATATCCCAAACTGGACCCACAAGGATCATCGAATCCAACTCCTGACCCTGAACATACATCCCAACAATCTCACCCTGTGCCTGAGAGCACTGTCCAAGTATTCCTGTTCCAGTGCCCAACACCCTCCCAGGGGTCATTCTGAACTTCCAAGAGGGCCAAGCCTGAAGCAGAAGGGTTTGTGTCTCTTTCCACTGAACATAATTAATAATCTCACTCCTTGTAATTAAGGAAGGGCAATTAAGAGTGATACAAGAGGCAAGGCAGCATTTGGCATTTTCAGAAAAACATAAACCTGCAGTTTAGGCTTTAATTCCAGCAGTGGCCAGACCTTTCGTGGCCATTAAAATATCAGGAGATCCTGTCGAGTGCTGGGTGCTGGTGATTTATGATCAAATCTAACACGCAGGTAGCAGGTGGCATTTCCACACTTCCTGCAGGGAATATATCCCAAAACGTCAAATTAGATTATCCAGCTCTTTCCATTGGAGAAAAATGTGTGAGAAAAGCGCTGGGGGAAGAGGAGGAAGGAGGGGGAGAATGTTTGCTCTATTTTAAAATTATTATTTCAGCTTACAAGTGTTGAGGTGGCTGCAAAAATTCAGAGGTGTTAAAACCCAGAGTAACAGGGAAATGTCACTTTCTCCTTGTTGGCACCATTTTCTCTCTGTCTCCCAACTTTTGCTCATTGGAGCAAAATCCTTGAAACCTGTAAAACATGAAAACATTAGGAGGAATTTTTTGGCCTTTTTTTTTTTCCAGAATGTGGTTTCAGAGTGAGAAAAATCCTGACATAATATTCCAAATTAATACTTACAAAGGAAGAAATACATCGTGATTGTGATTTTTTTTTCCCCCACTGATTTTTTTTTCCTCAAAAGACATTAAGCCATTACTTGTCCTGACTTTACAGGTTTGGAAACCTCCCCTTCAGCTTTATTGCCAAATCCACGTGGAAATTGATGGGACGCAGAGTAAACCCAGCTATTCCCACTCCCAAAAAGGATAAACTCTGCTAGCTGGGATCCTGATGATGATGATGGTGGTGATGATTGATTGATTGCTACTTATCATTATTGCATGGATGTTGGTGGTACCTTTAGGTTGGGGAAAGCTTTTTTTATTTCCCCCACCAGCCCTAATAAATCATTTTCATTGCTGTGGGGTCATCCCAACATAGCTGTGCTGACGTGCCATTGTCCAGACCTTTCTCCAGCATTCCCAGGAGGCTTGTTGGTGTTTATATCTTCCTTACCACCTCTGCTCCTTGGAGCAGAAGATGGTTTATCTCCTGTTTTAAAGGGCTTTGCCATATTCCAGCCCTTCCCTAAATCTCTGGCGCCTGTTAATGAGATTTGTTCTGTATTGGAGCTGAGCTGACAGACGGGCAAGGACAATGTCCTGGAGTTTGGGATAGCTGGAGTGCGGGGAATAATTCTTGTGGGGCCTTTTCTGCTTGGTGAGCATTTTTAGAGCATCTCTAGAAGTGCCAGCCTCCCTTTCCTCTTGTTTTCCCCTTTTAAATCCTGCCTGAAGAGGGATTTCAGCTCAAATTTTCAGCTTCCTTTGACCTGAGCAGCTTGGGGCAAACCTGGGATCAAACCCGGGAAGTGAAAGGGGTTTATTACCAAGATAAATTTAATTGAGAGATTTTGGTGACAATAACAAGTACTCTGCAAAGTGATTGTGCTTGAAAGCAGAGTGGCCCCAGCTGAAGGTTTTGGTGATAAACCTGAGAAATATGGCAGGGTTTGACCACCGGGTCCCTCTCAGCTTGTTCCAGAGGTGGAACTGATCCACCCAGCCTGGAAAATGCCATCAGCAAGGCAGGGCTTTCTCTGAGCTTTGCATGTCCCTTAAGGAAGGAGGGAAGTTTCCAAAGACTTCCCAAACTCCTCCAGGGGAAGCTTCCCATCTTCAGACACTCTCTTGCATCCTGTGACATCCAGAGGTGGTTTGGCTTCCAAGTCACCTTTACCTTTGGTCACCCTGGCCCCAGAGGAGAAGTGTTCTTTAACTGCCCAGCACCATCCAGTTGAGTTTGGGTTTTGACAGCTGCCATTTGCCTGATTTAATCCAGCTCCCTGCTCTGCTGTGCCTTGAGGGTCATGGTGGGCTGTAAGTGCTGTGTCAGCTGGGACACATCCCATCTCCTAGGGACATCCCAGGAATGGGCTCATCCTGGCAAAAAGGGCTCTCCACAAGCAAGTAACCAAACCATCAGGAGCCTAATGAACAGTGGGGTTACACCTCAGGGGCCTGGGCTGAGTTGGGTGATCCCTCCCTTCCTCCCCTTCCATCTTTCCATCGTCTCCTGTCCTCCCATCCCACTCCTCTCCATTCATCTCCATCCCCCTCCTCTCCATTCATCTCCTCCCTTCCAGAGCTAATTCGTGCTTTTGCAGGGACCTTTCATCACTGCCACTTTTCCCGCTCGCCCCTGATGCGTGTGAAGGAAGGAGGATGTCACTTGTTGGGGGCCAGGGAGGGGACCCTGGTGGCAGATGGCAGCAGGGCTGAGCCAGGGCTCATCCATCACTGGGCTGGCAGAGCGGGGCCGCCGCTGCCGTTTCCCGAAGGATCGGCATTCCAAGGGTGAGCCCAACCAGGTAATTGCTGGAGAAGAGGAGGCATTTTTCACCACTGACATGGAGGAGGGGGACAGGGCTGGGCTGTGCTAATGCCACAGTGAAGGATGAATTCATCATGGGTTCTCCATTTTTCCCTTTTTTTTATCCATCCTGCTTTGATCAACGCTGAATGATTCCCAAATGCCAAGCACCTGGTGAGTCTACAGCAGAAACCTCTACGGCAGCTGAGGCATCAGGAAGCAGCCAGGCTGTGCCAAGATCCTGCTGCTCTTGCCATTGTCATCCTCATCACTGAAGTCAAAGGGTCACAAAATTTCCAGCGCTGTCTTCCAGGGATTGTGGTTTGGGTTGCGGTGCTGCAGCGACATTCCCCTGCCCGAGATCCATCAGGTGCAAACACAGCAGTGGGAAGTGAGGATCCCATTTCCCAGCTTCCAACCCTGCTTCCAGCAGGAACAGACACCTGTGCCAGGGCTTTGCTCCTGCCAGATCCCAGCCAAGAAACCCCCAGAGGCCTCGTGGTTCGGGGACCTCATGCAGGTGACGGTGCCACGGGGTGGAATTGCAGTGACATCGCTCCCAGTCTGCTCCGAGGTTTCTTGGTGTTCACGCTGCTCTGGCTTACTCGAGTTTGTTGTGGTTGTGCTTGGATGCAACCCGGGGCTGTCACTTAGACAAAAATAACACCAAAATTGTTTACCAGGCACAGGCTCGTGGGCTCGGTGTAAACTTAGAAGGGACCCCAATGTGAGGAGAGAAAAAAAGAGAGAAATTAATCAAGGAGGGCAAAAAAAAAATCATCTGTTTCCCTCTATTTTTAGTTTTAGACATTTGCAGAATCCAGCCAGTTCTGAAGCTGATTTCTAAATTTATTCTGTCCCTTTTTAGAGAACTTTCTGCATTTTCTCCCCCTAATTTAAGTCTCTTTTCAAGTATTTTTAAAAGTGGCAGTCGAGGCCAACTTTGCCTATTGAAGTTATCTCACATTTGTCTTTAGGAAAGAGCCAATAAATCAAGGCATTATCATGGGAATTGGCAGGACTATCCAAATCTTTATGCAGCAAAATTCAGTCCTGGGTTTCAGCTGTGATTTGCAAACAAATCCTAAATGCTGCCATCCTCCCCAGAACACATCCTCTGTTGGGAAGCAGTTCTTGGATGGTGTCGAGCAGGAATTAAAGGACTTTAATTCCTCTTATCCCCTGGTCTGCCACAAGTCATTCCCACAGCATAGAACCATTGAAAGGATTGGGTTGGAATGGACCTTAAAAATCATCTTTTTCCAGCCCTTCCTCTAACTTCAGCCATTCAGATTTGAGGCTTTAGGACTAAATTCAGTAAATTCAGTGGCTCCCTTGTATTGCAGAGGGAGAGTGGCACCAGAAGCACTGGTTTCTGCTCTCACTCTGGTCAGGATGCTCCATTTCCCCATGACCACGTTTAGGGACATGCATCCCCTCAGTATTCATTCTCCCTCCTCATGTTTTCCAAGCAATCTTCTCTGTTTTCCTTTGCTCCCTGCCCCTGCAGTTCTCAGTTTACTCTGTCTGAATCCATTCTGGCCGAGGCAGGAGGAGCTATTCCCTTCTGTCAACACTGACGGAGCAGAGCTGATTCCACTTGCTCCATTCCCACTCCTGCTTCTCCCAGGATGAAAGTTATTCATTCACACGGTAGAGAGACAACTGTATTCCTTCCTCTTCCTACTTATGGAATATTTTGACATTTCCCCATGTCTGTTTTGATTCAGTCCCATCTTTAAATAAATATCTGCCTTTCCCAAGGGAAGAGTTCCAGGAGCTCCTACCCGGGATGCATCTTTCCAGCTGAGTTGTCTTTGTTGGGATATTAAGGAAATGAGGAGAGGTTTGGGGGGATTGTTTGGGGTTTAGGCAGAGCCACGCCAGGGCAGCTTTCCAGAGGTTTGCACTCCCCATTCTCTGTGTTTGCTTGTCTTCTGGCCAAAGACTTTCAGTGTTCAGGTCAAAAAATGAAAAGTACAGTTTTCCAGAGTGGGGACAGGGAGGAATTCCTGGGTTTAATGGAATACTCTGCTAGGAAACAACAACAGGAGGACTTTTCCAGCCACGAACAGAAGCAATTCCCAGACTTGGGGAAAGGGAGTTTTCCTTGCTGTCCCTCTCAGCATCGTGGTTTTGGAGTTTGGGAATTTCTGGATGTTGCTCATGAGGCGTTCGGCTCCTGCTGAGTAGGAGAGGGCTCTGCTTTTCCTTCAGCCCAGGCTTTGGCATCTCCTGGATACCTGGAGGGATCTCCAAGGCCCATTTGAAGTACAGAGGGCAGGTAAGTGTCACTCTTAAAATCCATTGTCTCCTCCAGGAGGTCAGCTCCTGGTGCTGTCGTCCCTTCCCACGTTTCCAGGCCAGGTGTCCTCAGAGAACCAGAGCATCAACAGTGACAGCTTGTGACAGGCTGTGATTCGTTCTAAAGAAAGCCAAATATCCTTAAATGCCTCAAAAGGCTGGAACACAGACACCCTGTGGGATGTGGGGCTGTCTGCTACTGGTGTTGACTGGTACAGGGAAAAGTCCAAGGAGGAAGTCAAGAATACCCAAAATCACAGGTCTCAAGGGACATCCAGCTCCAGGTGGCACCTGCAGAGCCCAGTGGGATGTTCCCTCCCTCTCATTTATACATTTCCCTTCCTTTGGCCACATGGGAAGTGCTGGTGCCGTGACAATTCCCACCTCCCCAGGAGCTCCTCGCACCTTCTCATCACCTCATCAGCCAAGCCATGGGTGTCCTCCCCTCCCCGCAGGCCTGGGGGGTGGATTCCCACTTCCCCCGGGATGGCTGGACCTGTGCAGAGCGGCTTTCATTCGGCTTTAAACCTGAGTTACGCCAGTCTCAGCAGAGCCACAGGTCTGTACCCCATCTGGGGAGCTTCCCATTGTTTCAAATCCTTAGGGAAATGAAATTATCAGTGGCTTTGCAGCAGGTTGTGGTCAGCAGCCCTGATGGTGCCGTGTATTTTGGATTGTCTATTAAATACCTGAATTTTAGCTAAAATTTCAGCTTTAATTGTGGTCAGGTTATCAACCTGCTGTAGAGGTCCTGAGCTTTCCCTGCAGCATGTGGCTGGCATTGGGTGGAGTTTTACAGGCTCTTTCCAACACCCACGGGGTGCACAGAGCAGAAAACAAATTGTTTTTTGCATGTTGACAAACAACCCCGTTAGAAATTCATCTTGGTACTTCCTACATGTCAGCACTCTTTGTATTTAAAAGAAAAAATACACCCTTTCCCTCATTTGAATGTTGTTTTAGCCCTACTTTTCTCTTCAGCCCTACTTTCTTGCAAATTTTTATTTAAAGAAGGGTTGGATGGGTTTGAGGGAGCACATCTGGTTTGGGATATCCAGACGTGCTGAGGGATGCTCTTGGAGCAGTTTGTAAGTGCACACACCCAAAAACAAACCTTAGGGTGGGTTAGTCCATGGCATTCCCAAGCCATTCCCAGCCCACACAGCTCATGGCTGCTTGCCCGAGCTGTGCAGGAGGACACAGGGCCAGCTCATGCCTTTTCTTCCCCTTCCTTTGCTGGAAGGAGCAGATCTCCCATGGAGAGGAAGGTCTGGACAAGGGGATGGGCACCTCTGGAGTGTGGAGGGTGTGAGATGCACTTCACCCCCTCAACCCAACCAGCAGGACCTTGGTACAGGCCCCAAAGGGGGCCAAGAATTCCTTTAGGAAACCCCCAGAGGGGCAGAAAGACCCAGAGAATATTGGTGCTTAAGAGCTTGGATCCCCAATCCCGTGATTAACACAGGAACAGCGATGGCTTTTCCAAAATTCATTTCTCAAGGAGCAAAGAACCTTGTGGGTTCAAGGAGCCCCACACACCCCCTTCCCACTGTGTCCAGTCTGGCTACGAGCCAACCACTTCATCCCACCACTTTGGCCGTCTAGGTGAGCCCTCATGAGCTCTGCTGGGCAGCATGGCCGGGATCTCCCCTTGAGCTGGGACATTCCTGGTTGCTCCTTGAGCCTGAGAGACCTCTCTGTTAATGACAGGTCTTTGGATGAGTCTAATTCCAGTTCTCTCTACCTTGCAGCTGACTGCACACCAGTGGCTCTGCCCTGGAGCTGGGATACCTCTCAGGCTTTGAGATTCCCTACCTGGACTGAGAAATCCTTCCTTACCCCAGGCAAAGAGATTCCTTACTCCCAGATCCGTGGTGAGCTGCTCACAGCAGGTGACTCAACACCACAGGAACCCACGTAGTTAATTCCTGTAGACCTAAACTCTTGTCCAAGTCTGGAACTGAGGCTGGGCTTAGCCGTGTTTTAGCTTCATCAGGAGTTTAGAAAGCAAGAGGTTGGACTCTGAACCCCATGGCTCAGTTTTAGGGCCTCTTAACCCTTTTGCATCTTCAGACTCCGTGTAAATCATTTTGGCTCCACTCTACTTCAATTATCCCTTGTATCCACGGAGTAAGTAATGGAGCAACTTTGTCACTGGACTTAGTTGTATTTTTATAAATTCATCTTAGAAGTATTTTTCCTAATGATGTTGATTCTTTGAGCAACCCTAAATCCCTCATTCATGACAGAGGGAGGGCTGGTCCTTCCCGCTCTCACCCAAATAACCCCACCCAAGCCAGCAGGAAGGAACAGCTTTAACTGGAAACATCCCCAGTTCTGCCGTGCTCAGCAGTGCCAGGGTCGCTAATTCCGGGGCAGCTCGTGCAACAAATAACAGGTTCCTTCTTTTTTTCCCTTTTTAACTGGAAACTTAGGAGCAACAGGCCGGTGTTTCTCCTCACATATGCCTCCCATCGTTGCCTTTTGTTGTTTTGGCTGCAGCTTTCCTCGCAGGGCCCCGCGAGCTCACCGAGCAGCAGATGGCCTCCTCCTTGCTTCATTTCCAGCCCTCAGTTTTTCCCACACTAAACCAGACTTTTTCAGGCACTACTAATCCCCTGTGCCTGTCACTGCTGGAGAAAAGCATTAATAACTCCAGTTATCCTGGAAATATCTGTCACCCACATTTGTTTTGCGTTTCCCTTTGGGTAATCGTGCTCCAGATCTAATTACAGCCGAAATTTCTTTTGCTCCGACGAGCAGCAATTTGGGTTCCCTCCCCGGCTGGGTGGAAGTTTGACTCCGCCGATGGGGGGAGATCCGTGTTGATTTACACCAGCTGAGGAGCTGCTGCTCCACGTCTTTATTCCGTGTGTGGCTTGGGGTTGTGGAGATGGCGGTGATGGATGGCTTCAAAAACCATGGGAGCTGTGCTCGTGCAGAGCAGGGAAGTCCAGGAAAAGCAGGGACAGACTTTAGCCGGGATGAGCGAATTCAGGATGAGTGGCTGGGAGAGCAAAGAGGAAGGAAAAAGGGTTTTCATCCTCTCCTGCAGGTGCAGGGAGCCAGAGCCACCACTGTGACAGCGGTGGCAGCTCCCGTGACACGGGTTCAGTGACGCAGGGCGGGGGTGTCTCCCACTGTCACACACATCAGCGAGGGTGGCATTTGGGGGCCACCGTGACAAGGACAGAGCCAGAGCTGGCTGGGTTTTCCTCCTCCTCGGCTGACTCACATCAGGGCTGAGCTTTGGGAACGCGCAGGAGAGCAGATGGCAAATCCCTGGATCCCTGAGGGAGGGGAGCGCCGGCTGCCCAGCGGCTCTCCCGCCTTCCCGCAGGTTTCCATTCAGGTTTTATGGATCAGCAGTGACACACGAGTGAGGAGCCAGCTCCTCCCCACTGCCACAAACAGGGACAAACCGTGGCACCATCCCCTGGGAGCGTCCTGGTACCCACAGCTCGGGAGCAGCCAGCACTGGGGGAACTGGTCAGACTGGGCGGAGAGAAACCTCACACTGAACCTGTGTATAGCACCACACAGAATAAAGGGGTGGAAAGGGACTGGGCTAAGGGAACATGGGCATCAAGCAGGGATCAAGGAGGGAGCAGGGCTGGGAAGGTGGCAGGGCAAGGGTGGCTCTGGGTTTAACCATAATTCACTCACACATCTGGGACCAGGATGGGCTCAGGAGCAGACCAAAGAGGACTGTTGGGAATGGCCATGGAAAAGCCCATGGCACCAGGATAACCTCAGGCTGTGGTTCCTAACAGAGGGAAGTGGGGCAAGGAGCACACACATGAGCAACAGCCCCCAGTTATCCCATGGGCAGCAGGACTGATGGCATCGTGTGACCCTGGAAGGGACTCGGGGACAGCACCAACCCAGGCACTGGGGCTGTAAGTCTGCAACGATCACGTCAAGCAATCTTAAATCAATGGATTTGGGATCTTCCCTGGCTTAGCTTCAGCAGCTGAGGCCATGGAAGAGAATTGATGTCCTGGACAAAGCTCAACCAACCACTTCCACCTACAGAGAGGTAAAAAAAATGGATATATTAACCACAAGGAGAAAGAGGGAAGGATTGGGCTTTGCTTGGTTTGCTCCCCAGCAGCATCCAGGACATGAATGGAGAGAAAGGGGCTGTTAAAAAAATGCAAGGAATGGGGAAACAAAAGAGAGACAAGATGTCTTTTCTTTTTTCCTTAATTAATCTTGGGAGGTGATGACAGCAGAGGATGAGGAATGGGAAGTAAATGCTCTGCTAACAGCCTTTCATAGAGATCCCTGCATTTGACAAATGAGCTCAAAGCCACAGGCCTGGAACCAGAGCTCTGCCAGCACATCAGGGAGAAAGCAGCGGTCAGAGGCTTGGAGCAAAGGGTTGGGAGGGGAAAACCCCTCAGATCCCTGCCTGCCTGGGACTTGCTCAAGTATTTGCTTTGCTGGTGCCTTTGCTGGATGTCTGAGGGCTACTCTGCTCCAGCTGCCCTTCCTGTGCCACAGGAGGTGCCTTTAGTTGGAATTTTAGCAGCAGGGCCTATGGATTCGACCAAAACTTCAGTGTTCCACCACTAGTGCTGGATCCAGGATCTATCTGGCACCTTCCATGTTTTTGTTTTATTGCTCTGGAAAAATTTATTGATTTTTTGGGTGCTTTTAGAGGCACAAGTTCCACCCCACGTCAGTGAGGGATCCCAGGCTACGTCAGAGAGGTCTTGTGAGGATAAATATAGGAAAGGCAGGGAATATATCAAGGGTGAACAACAGAAATTGCAATATTTTGTGGGACAAAATAAGAAGGAAGAGATAGAAGAAGCAAGCAGAAGAATGGGAATGAAATTGAACAGAATGGAAGAAAAAAGAATAGAATAGGACAGAACAGAATAGAAAAAGAAAGAAGAGAAGAGAAGAGAAGAGAAGAGAAGAGAAGAGAAGAGAAGAGAAGAGAAGAGAAGAGAAGAGAAGAGAAGAGAAGAGAAGAGAAAAAAATAGAATTAGAATAGAATAAGAATCATTAAAAGGCTTTTTTAACACAATAATCCTACATTTGGGAGGGATTGTCTTTTAATTTGGTTATCACTGTATTTCTGGCATTTTGATTCCAAGACCTGAACTGAATTTTGGGGGGTTTTTTTGCCTGGATTCTGATTATTCCTCAGCAAATTAGGACTGGGGCTGGAGCTGGCAGTGATCACCTGAGAGCAGCTGGAGACACGGAGCTGTTACTCCCCTGGGACAATTCCAGCTATAAACTTTATTGCCCTATAAAGAGGAACCTGCAACATCAGAGGCTTTTCAGGGATCAATAAAATCAACGTTAACTAAATTGTCAGCAGTCACTCTCCCCTCCCCCAGCCTGCTCTGTGGTTCAGTTCCAATTAGGCTAAATTGGGACTCCAGATTTTGGGTGGGAGCCAGACTGTCAATCCCATAATCGGTTATGAACAATGTAAGCAATGTCTGTCTAATCTGTAAACGACCAGCTCGTCTGAGAGGCTCCTGTAATGATGCTAAAACAACCATTGGCTTGGGAATTATTCATGTCTGGAAAGAGGTGGGGGGGGAAAAATATTCCCCTTTGGGAACTGTTGATCGTAAAATCCCAGAATGATTTGGGTTAGAAGAGACCTTAAATATTGTCTTGTTCCACCCCCTGCCATGGCAGGGACACCTTCCACTATCCCAGGGTGCTCCAAGCCCGTCCAGCCTGGTCCTGGCAGCTTAAGGGGCTTCAAAACCCAGTGCAACCTCTTCCCTCAAGGGTAAATAGGAAGAAAATGGGGGAGATGGGGGCGGGAGGGGAAAATTCAAGGTGGGATGGATTTCAGATATTTTTAGGGACACAGCTTGGTGCCCTGTACTCTGTAATGGGGTAGGGGCAGAGCTGGGGCACCCAGGGGCTGCTTGGCATCGGGTGTGCATGAAGTGCCCAGGATAAACAATTCATTCCTCACCAGGAGCGTGTCAGCCACTCCAAACACCAGAATATTCAAGAGGAGGCAGCCAAAACCCCCTGCAGCGCAGGAGCCGCCGGCACACTCACGGATCCACCACACCAGGGGCATCACTGGCCAGGTGTGAAACGAGGCAGTGAAATGCAAACACATCCCGAGGAATGAGAGCTCTGCCAGAGAGGGAAACGGGGCAGGAGAACCAAGGAAATCCCACTGACCCCGAGGTGTCTCCGTGGCAATGCCGTGTGTCTGCAAACTGAGCAGCAAAACGAGCCTGGTGGACATCACAGGGAGCTGCCTGGCACGAGGGCAGGGCCAGAAGCACAATTTCGGGGGATTTTGGAGGAAATTCCACAATGTGAGAGAGCTGAGGTCTGAGCATCCACAGAGTCAGTGGGAATGGGAGGGTGAGGTTTTGGGAAGAACACCTGACTTTTCCCCCACTCATCCCACGTGAAATTCCAGAAGGATTTCCCAAATCCTAAATCCATCATTTCCCCTGGAATGCGTCTCAAAGGCTCTGCCTGCTCTAATGCCTTTCTTCATCTCCAGCAGCACAGGTAAGAATAGCAACGATAAAAAATTAAAAGCTCCAATAAACATTATTGATGCCGTCCCTAACGAGGCAGAGGGAGAGAAGGAAGAGGAGAGGATGCTGAGGTGATAAATACGGTGTGTCAGCCATAAATTACAGCCGTCATTAGGCTCCTACAGTGGGGCCTGACAAATTGTTTTGGGGAAGTACAAGCTGAGCTGCACCTTCCAGTCTCAGCTATTCCGAGGCTGCACCTTAAAAAAAAATCAATCCAATCGATTCTGTATCAATCTGAGATGCAGCTGGAATTGTGCTGGTGTTGCTCCTGACCTGCTGGACTCCTTGGGAAGGATGAGGGCTGTTTGCAGCGGCACTGGGTTGGATTTGATGGAGTAAGGAAAGGGAACAGCTGCAGGGCTTGCTGCAGGTCCCCAGCTGGGTTTGCAGGCTGCCATCACCCTGCTCACTTCCCAGTTTGAGGATTTGTGCTTCTTTTTCCTGAAGGATGGGCTTCTCCGTGGTTGGATGGGGATGATGCCCAGCTGGGCCCTCTCAGGAGTCTCAGCACCCAAATCTGAGGGGGTAGGAGCTGTCTCAGGTGGCACTGTGGTGATGAAGGGGCAGCAGCTGGTCCTAGAATTCCCAGTTCCGATGGCTGGACGTCCGTCTGTGACCCCATGGTCCCACAGCCATGGTGGTACAGGATGTGCACCCACCTTCTGCAGAGATTTTGTAATTCCAGAGGATGTCAGCCCTTTCTTCCCAACCTGATCCTTGTCCCTGGCCTTTAGCTGAGCTCATGGTTAATAAAGAGGGGGTTGATGCCCTCAGGGTGGTCCCACCTGTCCCTGTGCACACAGATCACTGTGGATTTTCAGCTTCCAGCTCTCCGTGCTCTCCTATCCCAGATCGGAGTTTGATCCAGCCCCAGCCCTTCCCACCCTTGCAGCTCCACCACAGAGCGATGATTCCTGAGCTGCCAAAAGCACCCCAGGATTGCCTCCACCCCACACCTTACAGACCTCAGCTTGCAGGAAAACGGAGAAAAGGGGGAAAATCCGTGTGCTGGTGTGGTCTTTGCAAAAGCCATTCATCCCAGGGCTCTTCCCACCAGGCCCCGAATGAGATTCCTGCAGAGGATGATTTGTTTTGTCCTTCTCCTGCTGGCTCAGATTAATCTCTGCTCCTGAAGTAGTGGTGTCATTTCTCGGAGACGTACGGTGGCAGGAATCAGGGAGCCCCATAAATTGGAGACAATTCCGGATCCATCCATCTTCCTTCCCGCTCTCCGTCCCCACTCCTCTCCTCGGGGCAAGGGCAGGCCCTGCAGGCACTAGTGCAGCCACTGCTTTGTGGACTAATAAATATTAAAAACCCCTCAGGATGGGAGAGGTTGGAACAACAGAGGGATTCTGGTGCTCCAGAGCAATTTTCTTTCTGCTGCTTTCCTTCCTCCTGCTTGGCTGAAGGAGCAGGATCATGATCCTCAGTGAAATGCCACATTCCTAATTTTTTTCTCCATGGCAGGCCTTTTTGGGAATAAAAACCAAACAAAGCAAAAGAGTTTTGAGTATCTTCTCATTGCAACAGCTGGACTGAAGGGCTGGGGCTTCAGAGGAGAGAGCAAGTGCAGGGTGATGGGATTTAATTGGGATGTGGGTGTGGATGTAGGGATGGAACAGGAGCAGAGGAGCCGGGATGCACTTGGTGCGAAACCATCCTGCACAGTGGTCTCAGACCTGTCCTCTCTGAGCCCATATCGTGGTAATATACACCTGAAATATCATATGATGAATGAGAGATGATAAATGGAACAGTATCGAATCATTAAGGTCGGAAAAGACCTCCAAGGTCATCGAGTCCAAACTTCAGATCTGTGTATATGTATATATATGTCTGTCTTTGTACACACACAGAATGGACACATAGAAACACATAGACAGATAGATAAATTGTCCCTGGAAACAAAATGAAAGCTTGGAGGAGCCAGGAACACCACAATTTATTATTTATGGAGCCCAGGATGTGACAAGCCGTGCACAGGCCTGGCAGCAACAGCCGCCTCTCCCTTCAGGACTTCAGGAGCTTGCTCAGGCACAGACAAATTGCAGGGAGAGCCCAGAGGGCTGCAGGGAGCCACTTAAGGCTGGCTGGAGGAAGGGGATGAGGCTTTGGCACTCCCAAAAATCCAGCTGTTCCCTAAGTGCCCTGTCTGCGCTCATCAGTGTAAGGCAGCATCACCCGCGGTGTCGCTCCATCATTCCCGAGCTGCCAGATGCTGCTGTTGTGGGGCACCAGGAGGGGGACGGGACTTGGAGGAGGACATGTCCCCTGTGGAAAGCTGTCACCTGCATGTCCCCTCACCCAGACCAGGCAGCCACCTCCGAAAGGAGAGCAAAAGGGCACCATTTCTCTGATATTAATTTTGAAAGCTGCCGGGGCTCGGCTCAGCGCCTGCCTGTCTCTGTCTGTTTGCCTCTGCTGAGAAGATTCATTACTTTGATGGATTTGTGTAATTTTTTCAAGTGCTCTGGGTGACAAACAATAAAACACACTTCATGCTCAGCTCTGAGGGGCTGGGGGAGCGAGGGACACTGCAGAGGGGATTTCTCCCAGGAAAAGCTCATTCATCCCACAGTTTGGGCAGAGCAACTCTCTGGGTGCCAGCAGGGAAAGCCCTGCAGGGCCATGGGAATTTGGGGCTTTTGCCTGCTGGAAAGGGCAAGGCCCTGGGTGTGAGCGGAGATGCTGAGCCTCCAAAATTCAATCCAGCCCTCCCTTTCTTCAGCTGTAGCAGAGCAAACAGATGTGGTGCCGGGATAAAGGGTTAGGATTGGGATCAGGGCATCACAGGCAAGGAGGAACATGGGAACGTAGGGATAAGCCAAAGCTTGTGGCTTATGGGCACTGCTGGGTGTTTCCAAGAGGGAAGGATTTCATCCTGAGCAGGATGGCTCCTGAGCAGGTGATCCTCTCTGCTGGGACTCCTTGGGCTCAGAAGGAATAAATTATTCCAGACTGAGCCATACAAGCTCAATCACTTTTGGTGACAGAGGCCCAGGATTTACGGCCACGAGGATCACGGACAAGGGAGGCCAGCAGGGCTTTGGAAACCTCTGATCTGTGGAAATACCGGACTCAGAGCACAGAAACAGCCCAGTCCATGGCACCTGTGCCAAGTGAGTGGAGTGGGGACAGGGACAGGGGCATAGTTGGTAGCCAAGACTGTCCATGACGGTGAAACCGAGACAAGGTCAAGATACAGATTTAAGTCCATGGGGCTCTGGCTGAGGTCACTTGAATGGTATTTTTGGGTCTTAAATGTTTCATGGTGCCCCGGAGAGGTGATGGGGAAGGGGTTGGGAAGTAGCTGGGAAGTGGCTTCCTGCAGCAGAGCCAAGAGCGAGCACATTCCTTGTGCTCCAGCCGTGCCTCAGTTCCAGCTGGGATCTTCAGCTGGGTTTCCAGATGCTGGGGTTGGTGTGGTGAAAACAGGCTGGGATACTTGTCCAGCTTTGGCTTGCACCTTCCCAATTCCCTAGGCCTGGAATTAAACTTCCTGTGCAATGCTGGGAAGTGCCAGGGCTGGGATGACTCATGGCAAAGCAATCTCCTCACAGAGCTGAGCCTGAACCACCGAGGTTCACCCAAATCTCCTTGGCACCCAAACACAGCCCAAGAGCTCTGCCGGCTGCCCACAAGTCTGTGGCCATTTGGGTGGGCACTGGGGAGGTTTCTTGGAATCACTGGGGTTGGAAAAGCCCTCTGAGATCATTGATTCCAACCACTAACCTGGCACTGCCACGTCCACCACTAAACCATGTGCCCAAGCAGCACATCTACAATTCCACGCACATTCCAAGATAAGATGAAGATGGAGAGGTCAGTATCTCCCACAATCAGCCCAAGGGAAGCAGCAGATGAGTGATGAGCAGCAGGAGGCTGAAGGAGAAGACAGCCCTAAAAGCTCTGATGGGTGGGAGGCCACCAGCACCTTCAGGAGAGAGAAGAGTCTCCATCTCCAGCCGGGCTGTGGGGTGTGCTCTGAATTCCCAGAGGTTGTTCAGCCTTTCCCATGCCAGCTGCCTGGGCATTTGTACCCAGGTTATGGCACATGGAGGAACATCCCAGGCACCAAAGCTGCTCAGGTGCAGAGCATCAGCCACGAGTTTGGGCAGTGCCTACAAGCAGACAAGGACAAAGTCAGAAGTGTTTGCTTGGGCCTCACCCCTCATGAAACAAAAAGCAATAACTAAGGAGAGTGGGAAGGAGAGGCACTAACAGCCAGGATTTATCCAGCTTTGGGAGAAAAATCTCTGCTGCTGACCTGTGGATGAAAGTGCAGATAACTGTTTTAGTTTTCACTGGGGAGAGCCTCAATTCTCGCCTGAAAAAACCCATTTCTGCTCTTTGGGGAATGAGCTGGGCCTTGATCTATAGCTCTGGCTCCCAAAGAGCAAATGAAACACTTTCTCTTTTCATCCACATCCCTAAAGGACTCGCCACCATGAAAAATGGGAGCAACTCCCTCGGAGGGAGATTACCAGCACAGTTTGCCATCAAATCACAGATTCTGGTCGGTGCTGCTGGCACCAACACGGTGCCCAAAGCTGCTCCTGCCTCCGAGAGCCTTCTCCATCAGGGTGGGGTGGGAATGGAGAGGCAGGGAAGGGCAAGGGGAGGAACAGATCCAGGGGCATGTGGGGAAGGAGAAAAGAAGAAGAAGGGGAAGGGAGAANTGTCCTTTGAGAGCAGGAAGCAGAGAAGAGCTTTCTCTGCCACTGAGAGTCACCGTGTGTTTTGCCACTTGCAGAAATCTCCCTGGTGCTCCCGAGAGCCCCCAGCTGTCCCAGCAGTGACTGGGAAGTTGAGGAAACATGTCAGGAAACTTTCCACAAAGTGTCTTTGGGGTTTTGGTCTTTGGAGCTGCAGCCGAAGAGTTTCCCTTTCCTCTGGGGCAAAGAGAGTCCTGCTCCAGGCTGGCCAAAACAAATCACTTTTTGGAGCTTTCCTCGTTGGATAGAAGAAGCAGAGTTAACTGTTTGAGAGAAATGCCAAAATTAGCAGCACCACCCGGTCCAAGCTCTTACACCCCACAGTCTTTTGACCCCAGGATCCTCCAGCAGTACTGGTGCAGATTTCCAGGTTTTTCCCTCTGCCCTACACCCCAGATTGCTGGGCTGGAGCCCCTCAGTGGAAGATTGGTTTCACATGCCTTTATTCCCAGAAGTCAAGAAAAGCAACAACTACATCATGCCCAGTCCCTATCTTTTGAGATGGGCGAGTCTGAGGGCTCAATTCCTAAAATTCCCAGTTTATTGGTGCAGTTACAGGGCATGGATTTGGCAGGAACTGAGCCCAGGCACGAGAAGGTTGCTCAGGATCAGGACTTCGTCTTGAGTTGGGGCCAACACGTTTCGCTCTGGAAGATTTCTGGGAAAGGCATAATGGATTTGCTAATTATTGATATTATTTAAGCGACAAGAGTGAAAATTGAAGCGAAAACCCGCTTCCCAACACCAACAATAGCAGATATTTGTCATGGCTGTCAGCCATTCAGACCTGTGCAATTTCATAGGTTTCATAAGCCCTCGTTAATTTTCTTGTTTGGGAGGATTTGCTGTTTTAATGAAACCTATTTACAGCAGCGACTGCTGAAAAATCATTCATTAGCGGACAAGAACTATTGATTATTTTCCTCCAACTACTCAGCCATGTTCTAGCCAATTACTGTAACCAATAAATAAAGAAATATCAACCTTGCATTCCTGCCAGTCTCTCCAGCAGAACTTTATTCCCCTGGATAAGTCGTGGCGTGACAGCCTCGGGGAATGCTGTGCTGGAGAAACCTCTTTTAACATTTATGTCACATTGCCATCCTCTGCAAGGGGGGACAGGGAAAGCTTCCAGCCAGGCTTTCATGTATTTACTAAAGAAAATATTTACTGGGCACACAGCGAGATTTAGTGACGAAATAGCATGAGGCTTGAAGAAACTCCTGGCTAATGGCCAGACCTTCAACTCGGAGTTTTTAATGCAAATATTTGGCCTGATTGGCAGAAGTCCTAAACTCTGGAGAGGGGGATTCAGCTCACCTGACCACGTACAAAACGTGGATTGTTCAGGGCCCCAAAACCACCCCGGCACTGCAGGCGGCCGTGCAAAGCTCAGGTTTAAGCTCAACACCTCATTTTGTAAAAGCAAACCTTAAGCTTGGATTTGTCCATGAGTTTTGCCTTGTGGCTTTGCTGGTTCTTAGCTTAATGGGGAAATGTTTTATTTAAATATTATATTACAAGAGGAGCCGTGGCTTTCAAACCTTGGCCATTTGCACACATTTTAATGGGCTTGGGGGAAAAAAGAGAAATCTGTCTGCAGGTTTTTTGACAGAGTTGTAATTAAAGAGGGTTTTTCATCGAGAACATCTGTTTCTCTTGACAGATATATTCTTGTTGGGAGAAAAAGAAGTGCCTAAAAAAATAGTTTGTCAGTCTGAGCTTTTTATAGGTTTTCATCCAAGAATATTTATCTTGAGGCTTTTTTTGACAAAAAAAAAGAAGTTGATATTTCCTGGAAAGAGAAGGATTCTGGTCCAGGCTGAGATTCCACAAACGTTGCCAGAGTGGTGGCAAACCCCAGGCTTTTGCTGAGCTGCCTCTGCCTTTTCCACAGCTCCTGGTGTGAGAGAAGGGAAGCTCTCGCCCTTCCCAGGCACCGTGGAAACAAATCAAATAATTCATAAAAATCGTTAAAATCAAATCCGAGAGATGAAGATGAACGACTGGGTGAAGGGGTCACGCTCTCACATCCACGTGTATGCAAATATCTCTATATCTGTATATATATTTTTTTATATATTTATATATAAAGGGGTTTTTTTATTTCTTTCCAAGCTGGGAGCACTGAAAGTTCCTCCTCAATAATTTCCCTGTAGTCCTCGTTAATTCCTTAAGATTTTCCCCACCTCCTTTCAAAGCCTAAAGTTCAAAGACGCAGAAAGGAGCTGCCTCAGCACTTTCTTTTCCTCTCCTTTGAAACTTTTTCAGCAAAGTCCAATCAGGCCAATTAACTCCTTCTTTCATTTTTTCCCCACCCCTTGAAAGGAAAATGGGATGTGGGGCTCGGCCGAGGCTGCCGGATGCAAACTCCTGGAGAATTTGCTGCTGCAGGCGATGCCCGGTTCCTTGGCAGCCGTGTCCACATGGATATGTTGATCCCTAAATCCTGTCCCTGAACATCCCTAAATCCTGTCCCCGCTCGTGGAGTGGGGCTGGCACCCAGGAGGAGCAGGACAAGCCCAGGACAGGTCCCTCTGCAGCCGGATGAGCTCCCAGTGCTCCCCAGCACTCTCCTGGGCGAGGCAGCACAAGGAGAAGACCTGTGGGGAAATGCTCACATTCTCCTCCTTGTGCCTGCTGTTCTCCTCGATTTTTCCCTTGTGGAATTGCAAGAACCAAACTGAAGACCCTTCCCTGATGACACAGCAGGCCGTGCACAGCTGAGCGTTCCCGTGGCGGCTTTTCCATCGACCGTGGGTGCCAAGAGCTCGGGAAAGTCTCAGCCTCCCCACACGAGGCACAGCAATTAATCACAGGATGGGAGGCAGTGATTCCCTCTGGAAATTCCCTCGGGATGTGGATCTCCTGGCATCTGAACACTTCTTCACTCCATCACCCCGGGCATTAATGCAAAGTGCAGGCAGTAATTACAGCAGGCATTAAAGTTCAGTAATTGTAGGGACCATGCGTGTTTATAATGCAGCAACACTCCAGGAGCCCTTGTGGGGTTTTTGTGTGTGTGGCTGGGAAAAGGCCCAGGGAAGCCCCATAAAACATAAAATAAAATCCAAATACATAAAGGTCAGGGTAGTAAATATAAAAATAAGCATCACATCCCTTTAAATATTTATCATTAGTGACGTTTTCATTACAGGAGGGCTGGGATTTAGTGACTCTGTAGCAATTGTGGGCACAGCAGGCCCGGAGTCTTGGCTCAACACCATGCAGGAAGTGAAAAAAGGATTGGAAATGGGATGGAAATAAATTTTAAAAGGGGATGTGTGGCTTACAGGCATTGTTGTGCTGTTTTTGAAGCAGCTTTAGCTTAGAGGGAGTTCACTGAAGGTGCTCCCCGCTGCCCAGGGTAACTCCTGGGGTGGCCCAGGGCACTAGGATATCCCAAAGGAAAAGGGATTTGGGGCCAGGGAATGGGAATATCCCTTCTCCTGCTCCTCACTGGTCACTGCTCCCTTCACAGAGCAGGACCTGAGCTGAAAAATGAAATCAGAACCTGAAGGGCTTTTGCAATGGTCAGAACAAAGCCACGACTCTGAAAAGGAAAGAAACGGGACTGAAAAACAAGGTTAAAAGCGGGTGATGTGCAGCTCCATTTAAATACCCCGTGCACACTAAAAACCCCTCCTTATATGTGACAGGCAAGGTTTCCCCACGGAGAAAGCCCCACCCTGGGAGTGTGTCACCCCCAAGAAAACCCCGTTCCTCTGGCAAACACCGCTGTGTGAGGGACCCTCAGCAGCAGGGATGGAGAACCACTGGTCCCAGCTGAGAAACCCCCCCAGAGCAGAAACCCTCCCTTCCAGGGTGCCTCTTGAGAAGAGTTTATTATCTCTAACCCCTTGTGTAAGTGCCGATTCATCAATGCACTTCATCTGCTCCTCCTGTCCGTGCCTTAATTAGAACATTTGCCTTGTAATGAGGTGGAGCAGGGAGATGGGAAGGTGGCTGTGGCAGTGCTGATGGAGGGTTCCTTTGGAGTTCTCAGACCAACGATGACACGAGGCGCGGGTGATTCCTCTTCCGCAAACGCTGTCTCCCCCAGAGGAAGCACTCGTTCCATAGCCAAGGTGGGTCTCTGTTTGCTCCAATCCCATCGGGAAGAGCATCACTGGATGCTGGGAGGAGCAGGGTGTGGGGCAGGCAGCCCCCAGTGCTGCAGAGCAAAGGCAGGTGTGTGTACCTAAATGTGCACATCCATGGATATTCCCCAGGCTTCCCTCTGGCACCACTCGCGGCTTCCCCGGGATAAACCCCAGCTCCTCTGGCAAGGGACCTGTATTTTGTTGCTCTCTTTTCTGGACTAATCCCAAGTATTGATCAGATGCACACTCCCAGGTCTCCTGTAAGAGGGAGGAGTGATGGAGACAGAAATGTGCTTGCACAGGGCTTGTTTCCAAACCAGCTCTTCGTGCTCTCCTGCAGTGCTGCCTTGGCCTCTCCATCCCCTGTCCCACACATCCCACCCCTCGCTCTGGGGGCCAGGAGCCAGGGAACCATCCAACCCTTCAACAGTCCTCCGAGGGAAATCCCAGCGAGCCAGCAGAGGCTCCCTTGGCTGCAGAACCTGCATTTCCACCCCCCTCTCCTCCTCTGTGTCCTTCTCGACTCTAACACCTTTGTCCTTTCATTGTCCTCTCCGGGGGCCTCTGTGGAGGAGTCCCAGACCGACTGATCTGTGTGTGCAGAGCCCTTGCCCTGAGCAGAAGTTATTAACCTTGGTTCCTGCATTGTCCATGGCCCAGGGGGAGTCCTGCCCTTGGGCAGCACCCACAGAGATGTTCATGACCACACCCAGGAGGCACAATCGTACCCCAAACCACCATCCCACAGGGAAAAGGGTATTTTTGCCATGTCGCTGAATTTGAGGGCATCTGAAGCCGACACATCTGTGTGACAGGAAAGGGGGACCTGGTGGGACCCTCCCACCCACCACAGGCAGGGCTGGATGGTGGCCGAGGCTGGGAGGATTGAGAAGGAGTCTGAGATGTGCCCAAGATTCTTGATTTTGTGACTAACGGCATAGAGGGAAGGAATGAACAAGGGATCTGAATGGAAGAGACTCACTGGCCTGGATGTCATCAGAGTCCCCTCCCTTCAACACCAATGGAGCTGGGGAAGGGGCCAGAGCCCCAGGAGCAGCTGAGGGAGCTGGGGAAGGGGCTCAGCCTGGAGAAAAGGAGGCTCAGGGGGGACCTTGTGGCTCTGCACAACTCCCTGACAGGAGGGGGCAGCCGGGGGGGGGTCGGGCTCTGCTCCCAGGGAACAGGGACAGGAGGAGAGGAAATAGCATCAAGAGGGTTAGATTGAAAACTAGGGAAAATTTCTTCATTGAAAGGGTTTTCAAGCACTAGAACAGGCTTGTCCCAGGGCAGTGTTGGAGTCACCTTCCCTGGCAGTGTCCAAGGCCAGGTTGGACGAGGCTTGGAGCAACCTGGGATAGTGGAAGGTGTCCCTGCCCATGGCAGGGGGTGGCACTGGATGGGTTTTAAGGTCTCTTCCAACCCAAACCAGTCTGGGATCCTATGAAGGAGCTGGGAACAGACTGGTGCCTCCAGAGATGTTGCTGCAGGAAGTTTTCCCATTCCTGGGGTCCTGCACTGGTAGTGATAAAGAAAGGGTTAACTCTGCCTTGGGAAGGGCTGGGACACACAAGTCCAGGGTGTCTTTCAACCCTATTTTTCCCAAATTCAGCTGATCACCCATGCAGCATCACTTTAAGATGGTCTAAGCCTTCCCCTACTGCCAGCCTGGCTCCTTCTCTACCCATGACCCGCTGAGCCAAGGTAGGCAGGCCTGGAAATTCACCTCACACTTTTTAGGAAGCTCATTCCTCAAAAAATGAAAGTGAAAATAATTTGGCCTAGAAACTTCAGCTGTGATTTAGTACCTTGCCCATAGCAAAGAGCATTGCCCCCAGAGAGATTGGGGATCTTCCATTATTAACAGCAGGATGTGCCCGTGCCGGGAATCTGCGTGGCAGCAGCAGCAGGCACAGCTCAGGGCTGGCTCTGGAATTGGAATAATTATGCTGGGGCCCTGAGAGCGGTGTTTGGTCTCCCCATGTCCCCTCGCTGTGGTGACAGCTGTAGCAGTGACCTCGGGGTGTCACACAACTGGAATTGCTGAAGGAACAGGGGGAGGCGTGCTGGGAAATCTGCTGTGGGCTCAGCTGGGCAGGTTATGTCTGGAAAGGGGATGAGAAACCAAAACAGCAGAATGCTGTGACAAATGACAAAGTCAGAAACTCGGGGACTGGGGAAATGTGTTTCAGGTCCTGGCAGGCACCAGGGTCTGGTGGAGTGGTGGCCAAGGACGGAGACGTCATTGCCCAGAGAGGTTTTGGACTCTTCATCCTTGGCAGTGTCCAAGGCCAGGTTGGACGGGGCTTGGAGCAACCTGGGATAGTGGAAGGTGTCCCTGCCCATGGCAGGGGTGGAATGGGATGGGCTTTAAGGTCCCTTTCCAACCCAAACCATTCTGGGATTCTGCAATTCTGTGATCCTGTGACATAACAAAGATTTCAGGCCTCAGGTGTCCCCTGGGAGAGATATTGTCCCAGCTTCAGCTGGGCTCTCAGACAAGCACTGAGCTCATCACAACCCGTGGCAAAGGCTTCAGGAAGGCATGACACCAGGACACCAGGACACCAGAACACCAGGACACTTCTCCAAGGAGTGCATGGCCCTCCCTCCCTCACACGTTGTGCAACCTCCCTGTAAAGCTGCTGGTGACAGTGACACCTTGTCCTCCGCGGGCTGCCTTAGATCCCGAAGGGCAGAGGCAGAGGAATGTCCTCTGCACTTTGGGTATCAACAGTCAGAGACACTTCCCAAACCCTACAGGATGAGCCCTCATTCCCTTCCCTGGATGCCTTTCCTGGTGAGCTGCTCTTCCTCGATGGATTTTTCATGCCCCCAGCAGCCCCATCAGTGGTGGGCCAGCCCTCCTGCTCTCTCCCAGTCCATCCCTGCCTTCCTCCTCCTGCCCCCCATGCTCCTATTGTCCCCTCCACTTGGCTTTCCTTTCGCCTCCTGGAAAACACCAGGGCTCAGAGCACAGCAGCATCCCTGCCTTCCCCATCTCCCCTCCCCATCCCAATGCTGCATTTCCTCCATCCCCTTCTCTCCACAATTTCACTCCCAGCTTTATTTGGAGCTCTGCCTTCTCCTCCCTCCCTCCCTCTCAGTAAAGAATCTTAACAAGCTCAGCCTCTCTTTGTATTAAATCAAAGCCCGAGCAGCGTGCAAGGGCTCAGCCAAACCCCATTTCAATGGTGCCGCGCCCGTTCACATCAGACGAAGCCCATGGAGGTAATTTACTGCAGATAGGAGCTGGGGGCAGAGGGCAGCTCATTAGTGTCTGGCATTATTATTATTATTGGACTAAAACAGAACATCTCTTCCATTTATTTCTATTCCTGGCGAATGCAAATGGGGGATCCAAATCAGAAACCCCGCCCATACCAGTCCTTGTGGGTCACCGTGGATTTCAGGAGGGAGGAAAAACTGCGGAACAAGAACACGCCAAGAGCCTGAAACCTCACAGAGGCAACAATTTAAAGGATTTCAAAGGCTGTTTCCATAAGCCTTTGGGGACTCCAATGGAGCATATTGATTAAACTTCGGAAGCAGCTAAAAGCAGCTCCACCATGGCTAATTAATACAGCGATGCCCCGATGCCCCTGTTCTTGTTTTACCAAGCTGCAGCCTGTCAAATCAATTAATATTCACCGCCCTGATGAAAGCAAAACCCTGCTTATCATTTGCTAAACGGATCGATGCATGGGCTCCCTCCGTACCACGAAGTGACCTGTCCTGTGGGGTTCAATGGGGTGTGCTGCAGATGCTTTTGGGGTGACACCAGACAAGCAAACCCATCAAGCCCACTGTTTTGACTCTCTAATCCAAGCAGGGTTTCTCTCTGATGTTTCCTGTGTAGCTGGTTCTCTGTGGATTCTTGGACAATGACAATTCAAGGTGGTTATTCCCTATTTCAGTGGACCTGCCTGTGCTTAAAGGACAGCATTTAGGATGTGAGATTGTTGGGGTCCCTGTGCAGGGCCAGGAATTGGACTCAATCCCTATGGATCCCTTCCAGCTCAGGAAATTCTGGGATTTTATGATTCTACACCCACTGCATTTCCTCTCCTGCACCAGGAGAATCATTTTCCACTTTCCCACCTATCCAGTGGAGCTCGTGGCTGGTGCTGTCTCTCACTGGACACCAGTTCAGGACTGGTTTAACGCTGCCACTGTGGGGACTGCAAAATATTCTAAAATGGGGCTTTTGGTGTCCCAAGCCTGCTTAAACTGAAGATCAAACCTGCTTTGATGATGTCTTCTAAAGCTGCTCTCTCAAACCCACCCTGGAGAAGTCAGACACCTCCACCAGACCTTCTGGAGGTCTTTAGGCAGCCTTATATTTATGCACAGCTTCTTTTAGGGCTAAGGAGCCAGATTTGACCCTTCTGGCTCATCAGAGAAGAGGAATTCCTGGGAAAGGAGTGGTTCCAGGCAGGACCACGCAGAGTGCAGATCACCTGGATGCTTTGCCAGCTGGGGTGACACCAGGAACAGAAGCCTGTCCTTGCTGTGCCACCATGTGCTTTGGGGAGTCTTTGGTAGCTCCCAGGGGGAGCTGGAGGTTCAGGATAACTTCTGACTTCCAAAGGGAAGGCAAAGTGATGTGCTTTGCTTCGCATGAGGCGTCAGCTTCGATTTGGAGCAAGTTTTTGGCACCCCTCAATAAAGTGCCGTGAGCTGTTTACTGAATTTTAATTCAACGTGCCTTGGGAAAAAAAAACTAAGGAGAAAAAGGAGGAAAACAGTTGAACAAAATCATTTCAGCAACATCTGCTGCCTTTCTGAGATATTTCACCAAAGGCCTATGGAGATCAAATATATTCCTCTAATTAGAGCTGTTTCCTCGGAGCAGCTCCCCTGGATGCAAAAATATCTCCACACCCCCCTGGCTGCTCAGAGATCCTCCTGGGACCCTCTGCAGCACTGATGAACACCCAGCTCTCCTTTGGGGTATCCTCAGAAAAAATCCACAGCTTTTCCAGTGGGGAAAGGTTGGTCCTGTGTCTATTCCTTCCTTCCTTCACCACACCATGACCTCTCACTTTCCACTTGGTTTTAGAATCACAGAAGAACTAAGGTTGGAAAACCTTCAGGTCCCACCATCACCCCAGCACTGCCAAGGCCACCACTGACCCATGTCCCCAAGAGCCACCTCCTCATGGCTTTTAAACACTTCCAAGGATGGTGATTCCACCACCGCCCTGGTCAGCTTTGCCAGGACTGGACAACCCTTTCAGTGAAGAAATTTCCCCAATATCTGACCTGAACCTCCCCTGGCACAGCTTGAGGCCATTTCCTCTTGTCCTGCCCCTTGTTCCCTGAGAGCATTTTCTGTGTCTAACGTGACACCAACCAAATCAGTTTATTATTAGCATTATTATAGTTATTATAGATAGTTACTAGCATTACTATAAAACCTATAAGGACAAAAATCCAAGAAGTTGAGAGATTTGGACCAAAAGTTGGGTGGTTATGCCAAGGAATGCTCCCAGGTGGAGCTGGGCATGTTTCATGCTGGAAAACCAGTGGGAAAAGTTCCTTGGGCATGTGCCATGTGTCCTGGCATCCCTGCAAGTGTCCTTAGAGAGCAGGAATGCTTCAAATCCCAGCCCTTGGTTGCTGCTGAAGAGGATTCCCACCACAGGCTGTGCTTCTGGGGAAAATGGGTTGGGGACACGGCAGTGCCACCAGTGAGGGGCCAAATCCTGCCTCAGAACTCTGCTGGGAATATCTGTGGGAAGGGCAGACAGCTCTCAGAGGAACCCATTCCCTGTTCCCCAATATGTGATGGGGCAAGCTTTACCTGGGAAGGGATTGGATTCTCCCTCTCCACTTCCCTCCCTTGTTTTTCCCATAACAAACCTTATGGGAAGGAAAACCCCTAAAACCGATTCATTGTGTTGTATCAGAGAAAAAATCCCAAACCAACAGCATTTAGCTTTTGTGAAATCAATGCATCGCAGGAGAGAGGAATCACTCCTTCTTTAGCCTCCGGGTTAAGGCAACTAATTCAGATCTGATCCACATGGAAATCTGCAGCCCATTCCCATGGCCAGGGAAGGCAGGGAAGAGCTCTGAAGTGATCCCAGTAGCGTAGGGATGATTTATAAGGCAGGTTGGAAAGAGCAAAGGAAGCCTGGGTTGTTAGTTCTGATATTTAGGGATGATAAACAGCAGAAAAGGAAGATTTTTTTTTTTTAAATGTCTCTCCACAGATGCAGAGGAAGCAGCGTGGGCCTGAGTTAGGTGGGATACTGGGAAGAAAATCTGTACTCAAAGGGTGGGAGACCCTGGCACAGGGTGCCCAGAGCAGCTGTGGCTGCCCCTGGATCCCTGGGAATGTCCAAGGCCAGGTTGGACACTGGGGCTTGGAGCAGCCTGGGACAGTGGAAGGTGTCCCTGCCCATGGCAGGGGGTGGCACTGGATGGGCTTTAAGGTCCCACTCAACCCAACCCATTCTATGAAAGTAAGAATAGGAAAATTTTGGCTTAATAATAGGGGAAAAACTTCCTGGCTGAGACAGCTGTTGTTCTGCTATCATGAACAGATCAATGCTACCAATGAGCATCCCAAAGGAAGGGCTCCAAACCCTGTTCCCTCACCCACTGGAAGCATCCCACAACAGAGAGTCAGGGGAGCAAAGGGCCCGTTCAGTCCCCACATTTTCCAAGCTGTCCCATGGGGTGGTTTGGGTTGGAAGGAACTTTAAATCCCATCCAGTGCCACCCCCTGCCATGGCAGGGACACCTTCCACTGTCCCAGGCTGCTCCAAGCCCTGTCCAACCTGGCCTTGGACACTGCCAGGGATGGAGCAGCTGCCACAACCTCTCTGCTCCCACGGACTTACCCGCTGCCTTGCAAGAGCAGGAGGCCTGGGAGGGTGTAAATCCATCATCCTCCCTTTTTCATAGGGAAATAGAACATTTCTGCTTTCAATTTCTCCCTCCCATCCGTGGATAGGATTCCCAGGTCCCCCTGTGGGGCACAGCAGCAGCGGGATGGCACAAATCAGGACTGTTTTGCCTGTGCTTTGTCCCGTGCCTGAAACCATCACCATCAACTCCTAAACCACAGCAATTATTTAAAAAGCACAGGGCAGACAGGGCTACCCAGAGCTTGGCACAGCAGGATCCCAAGCTCCGGGTGTGCAAGGGGACTCTGGATCTGAAAGCTCCCGAAGAGGAGTGACAGCCCCACCCAGGGCAGACACAATCTGCTCTAATTAATGCTCCCGCTGCTAATTGCTGATAACCAGCGTCTTCCTGTGATCTGCTTTGGAACTGGGGTGCTTACAACAAGCTGGGAGGATGGATCCAAGGGGGATTATTTACTTCCCCCACATTCTCCAGGAATCTTTAAACACCACATCTGCAAAGGTCAAGTGTGTCCCTCATTAGGGACCAATGTCTTCATGGGAGTGTGGAGATCAGAGGGAAGGGGGAGGTGCAGCACGGAGGGGCTGGAAGACACATCCACAAGGATCTTCCCCCACCCAGGAGGTGGCTGGACACCACCTATTGGGTCCTTCAGGGTGGAGGGACCAACCTGTGGCTCAGCCAAAACAACCCAGTGGCCACCAGAACAACTGGGCAGGGTTACTGGGGGCCCAGATGGTGGCTGGGGAAGCCAGAGGTGACAATTCAGAGGAAAAAATGGGGGTTGAGGTGACAAAAAGCCTTTCCCAGAAGGCTTGGTAAAATTGCTGCTTCCTGTGCACTTTAAAAGTCACCATCAACGTCGGCATCGCTTGGAGAAAAAGTCACCCGTTAACAAAAGAGCGTGGCAGGAAGGGAGATATTTCAAAATGCAGCTGGGAATTATTCCCACCAAAGATGGAGTAATAATTTTGCAGAAAAATTTAACAAACCCCAGAAAATAATTTCTCCTTTTGCACTTGAAACTGTTTTCATAGAAATGGTTTCCCTTCACCAGATCCTGTCTGAACAGAGACATCCACAGCAGCTCCTTGGAACTGCTGGACTTTTCCTGGTGCTGCCACTGATCCAGTTTCTCTCCATCCCTTGAGGAAAGCTGTGCTCGAGGGAGGAGGATGCATTTTCCACCAGCACAACAGAGGGAGGGAGCACAACACTACGGGATCTGGATGACCCCACCCTCAAGCTGCAGATGTTTAAAATCCCTTCTACCCCACTTTTTTTCCCGTGATCCTCTAAAGATTCAAATTCTCAGCCCCTTTCCAATTTGCTGATGCCTTGTGAAGAGTGGAAGTCGGAAGGCAGCTCCTTTTCCACCCCAAAATCCTGCCAAGGTGGGAGGTAAGATGCTGGTACCTCTCATTGGGCAGGTAGGGCCTCTCCATGCCCTCAGAGCTTATTTGAGGACCATTTCCTAATTAATATGCACAGCTTTTGATTACTTTCTCACCTGCTGTGTCTTGCAAGTCCCATCCATAAAAAATTCCCCCGATTTCCAAATAAATCCAAGGCCCACTTTTGAGCTCGAAGCCGTACATTAGTCAGACTCATTTGCCTGGGAACATGAAAGTCCCTTCCTATTTATCTACTCATTTGAACTACATAAATAGCTCCCAGCACAAACTCCTCATCTTTCCAACATTATCCCAGCAAATAGCAGCCTTTGAAAAAAGAAAAATTAGTGGTGGGTAATTATTTTTGCGGCAGATACCAAAATGATAATTTCTTAAACAATTACTTTGAAATATTAACAATTGTTCTCTAAATTCCAATTTAATTCCTGATATGAATTATAGTTTGTCAGATCTGGGCTTCGGAAACATTTGTTCCTTGCACGGAACATAAAAAATGCCAGCGTAACCTTTCGCCTTCGCAGCCTCCGAGCAGAGCCAAATGCCTCCGCTGTTGTTTTATCAACACAAATAATTAAAACACAGGAGAGTGTTTGGGATTTATACAGTTGTTTTTGGCATCTTATTCATATTTATTTGATCTGTAAGATATCATTTTAATTAAAAGCTCGCTCTCTTTTCCTCCCTCCTCTGCCCGGAGAATAAATTATTTATAATAGCCCTGCTGCCTCAGACACCGCTCGGAATGTGGGATACTGTGCTGGGATCCCACTGGAGTGCCAGGCACTGCCCTGGGCACAGCCCTGCCTGCCTCAGCAGGGCTAAAATACCTGGAGTGATGGCTGGAGCCACCCGGCCCCGGGAACACGGGCAAACCCTTTGGCACTCTTTCCCCCTAGAAATAAAAAGGCTTTTTCTCCTGTGTGAGGGTTAAATTTGTTTAAAAGGCTCTCCCTGCTGCCGTGGTTTGGGGCAGGGGTTGGGATTATCCACACGCCCCCGTCAGCAGAGGCAGCCCGGGAGGATCTGTGGGATCACACGAGACCCCGGCCGGCAGCTGGGAAGTCTCCTGCGGAAGCACAGTTACTACAAAGACCTTTTCATCTCATTTTTCTCTTGCCTCCCTTTGCTCCCCACAGTCCAACCTTTACTCGCTCCTTTTCTCTTCACTCAGCTTCAGATGCAGCTCGGAGCAGTGGGTTAAAATAAAAAAAAAAAAGGGATTTTTTTCTTATTGCCTTTGAAGTCTGAGGGTTAAATCTAGAGAAGGAGCCTTCCCACTGAACACAACACTTATCAAAGCCATCCTGAAGCCTCTGGAGTTTAGCTGGAGCTTCCCAGGCATGACTGGCTGGCATTTGCACTGGATAAAGAGCCAGGATCCTCTCTGCAAGCCCAATATTTGGAGGTAACAGGGTCCTGCAGCTTGCAGAGCAGAGCCTTCAGCACATCCCAAGGGCCACAGGCCGTGGCTTTCCTGGGCAACATCACCCTGCTGCTGAATGGGCTTCTCTGGGACTTCTCATGGGGAAAACGCAGCTCCCAGTGGTTGTATTTAAGTTCAATTATCCTTGATTAGTGCTCGGATTGATGAGGAGCTGCAGGTAAGCTTTTGGCTGGGCCCCATCCCTTCCTTCTCTGCGGCTGCTCCCACAGCAACTCCACGGCCACTTCACGCCCTGGGCTCCCTCCGGAAGGACGCTGATTTCCGTAAATGAGGCCAAAATCCCTCCCTGGTATAGGTCACCTAATTAAATCCCAGCACCTCAAATTATTTATGATCCTTTACAGCTATGCAAATTGAGCACTTGGAGCATTTTCAGGAGTATTTCTGAGTAACCACGAGGAGCCCGACCCGAGCTGAGGGTTGAAAGCAGGGCTTGGTTTTATCTAAAATTAGCCCCCTGCATGTTGGTCCGGGGGCTTTTTGCCAGGAGCACAGCTGACCTTGCAATTTGGGAGTGTTTCAGGATGGATTCTTTCAACACCAGGAGCTGGAGGTTGAATGGCACTGGTTTAGTGCAGAGGAAGAGGCTGCAGTGATGCCTTTTCTT
>VZTH01019084.1:267-28788 GCA_013397815.1 Aleadryas rufinucha
TGGAAGGGGTTTGTAGGGAATGACCAGTCGATCTGGAAGGGGTTTTAGGGAATGACCAGTCCAGCTGGAAGGGGTTTGTAGGGAATGACCAGCCCAGTTGGAAGGGGTTTATAGGGGAATGACCAGTCCAGCTCTGCTCAGGACCATGGATGGAGGAGACTCCAGGCTGCAGCCAGCATTTGGCCACCTGCAGAGTTAAAAACCCCTTTATTTTAAATTCGATTTCCTCTGTTTCAGCTGGTTTCCACTGCCTTTTGTCCTTCTGCTGGGAAGAGCCTGGCTTTGTCCTGGGACAAAAATCCTCCTGCTTTGGGCCGTGAATGTAAAATCACTTCTGGTTTCTGTTTCATTGCAGTAAAATGAAATAAACCCCAAACCCTGCTGTAGAAAGGTGCAGCCAGAGGGTGGCACAAGGCCAGGATAAATGCACACAACTTGGGGATTTCCTAGCAGAGGTGGCTTTGCTCTTGGAGCCTTGGCAGGACGCACGGGGAGCTCTGCTCGGGGTGCCTGCAGTGAAATCCAGCTGTGGCCCTTTGCTCCAGAGGTCTGGCCCCGTATTCCAGCAGATCCTGAACGTCCCCAGCGAGTTCCAGCTGCCCTGGAGAGCGGTTCCTGTGCCCAGGGGCTGGCTCAGTGCCCCCATCCCAATCCCACCCTTCCCTGTTTGCTCTCTGGTTAATGCACAACCCCCTGGTGCTGCATCCTGCTGCTGCTGCAGGAGGGAGAGGGGGGATCCCACAATAAATGACCTGTTCTGGGCACCCTGAAGGGCCAGGGTGGTTTGGAATCTTTCAGTAAGTCCTGACAGGCCAGAGCCATGAAAGCAGATGACAGCTTGGCTTCGTTAACGTGTTTGCTGCATTGCTAACAAACGATGGATTAACAGCTTAGAGAGCTGGCTGGTGCTCAGGGGTAATTTAGTTTGTGCCTTTGATATCTGACTTCACCTTGATATCATATGATTTGTCAGTCACTCTGTGACTGAATGATATTTAGCTTGCAAATATTATGATCTCCCCTTACTGCCAGGCTTTTGTTTGTTCTTGTGCTTTGCCAAGTGAAAGCAGCTGAGAGCGTGTGAGGTGGGGTGGGAGCTCTGAGGAGTTCCCAGAGCTGCACAGATCGGCTCTGACCACAGAGAAAGGTTTAAATGGAAACCTTGCCAAGGTTATAAAGCCCCCTAAACGATATTTTAATTAAAAAAACCCCCTAAAACCCAGGCTGACAAAGCCAGGCTTGGAGCTGTGCTGGGCAGGACGATGCTGCTGGGGATCGCTGATGTTACACAACTGGGGTAGAAGATGGGATCAATCACTGGCTGTAAAATCTGGGTGCATTTGCTGCTCCTTGGCCACTGGCTGCATTCTTTGTGGCATGCTGAAGGCAGTTCTAAGGCCATCCTAAAAGCTGATTCTCTGATTTTGTGCCCCTAAGAGAAGGGCTGGAATTGGCTGTAGAAGCTGTTCCTGTGAAGACTCACACAGCTGCTGCTCCCCTTGTTTTTGTTCCTGAGCATAAGTGAAGTTTTTGCTTTCAGGGCTAACATTGGTTTTTACAGTGTAATCAAATATGAAAACAAAATGTTCTCTCTGCCTGTGACGCAGTGAGGATGACAGAGAGGTCAGGATGGGCACCTTTGGGGTACTTGTTTGATTTCCAGAAATGAAAAAAAAATACTTTTATCCATCACAGATCCTCTGCTGAGGCTTCAGAGGGAGAAGTGTGGTGTGAATCTTAGAGGAATTAAAGCTTGATGTATCCATGATGGTGAAGCAAATTATTCCAAGTATTCTCCATGAGTTGTGTTGTGAAAATATTGGCCAGGTAGATATAAAAGAAGGAGCAGAGAAGGGTTTCCTCTTTTTTTTTCCCATCCTTTCACAAGGCAGGATGGGAGAGCAACGAGCTGGAAACTGGTTTGAGTTCCCTTGTGCTAATTATTGGGGAGAAATCACTGAGTTTCAGGGTTGTTGCCTGAGACCATTTAAACCTGGTTTGCTTGATTTCTGCTGATTTTATTTCCCAGATTACCATGAGTTCTGTTCTGAAAATATTGTGCAAATATTGACCAGGTAGATATAAAAGAAGGAGCAGAGAAGGGTTTCCTCTTTTTCTCCATTTTTCAGAGGGTTGAGTTGGAGACCAACGAGCTGGAAACTGGCTGGAGTTCCCTTGTGCTAATTATTGGGGAGAAATCACTGAGTTTCAGGGTTGTTGCCTGAGACCATTTAAACCTGGTTTGCTTGATTTCTGCTGATTTTATTTCCCAGATTACCATGAGTTCTGTTCTGAAAATAGTGGCCAGGTAGATATAAAAGAAGGTGCAGAGAAGGGTTTCCTCTTTTTCTCCATTTTTCAGAGGGTTGAGTTGGAGACCAACGAGCTGGAAACTGGCTGGAGTTCCCTTGTGCTAATTATTGGGGAGAAATCACTGAGTTTCAGGGTTGTTGCCTGAGTCCATTTAAACCTGATTTGCTTGATGTATGCTGATTTTATTTCCCAGATTACCATGAGTTCTGTTGTGAAAATAGTGGCCAGGTAGATATAAAAGAAGGTGCAGAGAAGGGTTTCCTCTTTTTCTCCATTTTTCAGAGGGTTGAGTTGGAGACCAACGAGCTGGAAACTGGCTGGAGTTCCCTTGTGCTAATTATTGGGGAGAAATCACTGAGTTTCAGGGTTGTTGCCTGAGTCCATTTAAACCTGATTTGCTTGATGTATGCTGATTTTATTTCCCAGATTACCATGAGTTCTGTTCTGAAAATACTGACCAGGTAGATGTAAAAGAAGGAGCAGAGAAGAGTTTCCATTTTTTCGGAGGGTTGAGTTGGAGAACAAGCAGCTGCCAACTGGTTGGAGTTCCTCTGTGCTAATTACTGAGGAGAAATCACTGAGTTTCAGGATTTTTGCTTGCTGTCCAGCCTGATTTGAAGCAGATTTGGTTGATTTGTGATGATTTTCTGTCCCAGATTACCTGGCCAGCCACGGCCGCCTGAGCGAGCCCGAGGCGCGGCGCAAGTTCTGGCAGATCCTGTCGGCGGTGGAATATTGCCACAGCAGGAAAATCGTGCACAGGGACCTCAAGGCTGAGAACCTCCTGCTGGACAACAACATGAACATCAAAATAGCAGGTACTCCATGCAGCAACACCTTATTTTTATGTGTTTTTTTAATATAAAACCCCCTCCAGTAATTCACTCGTGCTGCCCGAGATTCCTTCGTGGTTTTGTTCCACGTGAAGATTTTTCCATGGTGGATATCAAAGTCCATGCAGTTAAAATATTTCCAGTATTAACTTCCAGGGGAAAAAAAAAAATCAGAGTTACAGACATTTTTTTGTGGGTGTTGTATCATGTCTTTAAGGCTGCCAGATGTTCAGGTTAAAACAGAGTTAATCAAATAACTTCTTTCAACATTAAAAAAAACCCCCTCAAAATGGAAGCTTATTGATTTTTTTTTTTCCTTTTTGCATGCATGATTTCACTTTAATTATAAATTTAGACACAGCAGATGTTGCTAGCAATAGAAATCATTTTCATTACAATTCCACGGATCCTTCCGTGCTGACTTTAGCCCAGAGAGGCTGGAAATGGGAAAAACAGAGAATATCTTGATTTGGGGGATTGTTGTACTTCAGTCTTCAATAACAGGGGAGCAGGAAGGGAAGGGGAGTGCTGGAAGGAGAAGGAATTCACCTTCCTCAGGCTGAGAAAGGTGAAATGATACAACATTTCTGATCATTGCTGGGTTATTTCACCCTTTCATTTCCCTCCTGGCGTTTGTGGAATGGGGAAAGGGTTTTGGTGCCTTGTGGAGCTGTCTCCAGGTGGGTTCACCAGCAGTGCCTTCATGGGGTGTTCCTCCTGTTGTCATCTCTGATTTCCTACTTGGATTCACCTCCAGCAGCTCCTGGCAGTCAGAGCACCTGGAGAATTATGGCTGAGAGACAATTCATTCACCAGGCCAGTTTATGGCTTTGATAGATACTGAATAAATCCTAAATACAGCCTGAGGGCTGCCAGCCACCCCCTTCTCTGAGGAACTGAGCTGAGAGAAGGGGATTTCTGTGCCACTGTTCATCTGTGCTTTCTTTCCTGCTTTATCCTTTTCACCCCCACACTTCTGCCCTCTGATCCCTCTCCACACCAGTGTGCAGCTCTGCAGCTCGTGCCCTTCAGCCTGGCAGGGCTTTCCAGAGCTCCTCAGGGGTCTCAGCTCCTGCATCCCGAGGTTTTGCTGCCCTGGATCCCCTGAGCACTGCAGGGAATCAGGGACAGAGGCTCACAAACCCCTCCCTCAGAGGCACCTCAGGAGAGCCATTGGAGCCACGAGCTGTTCTGGCACCCGGAATTTCGGTGCTGGAGCTCTCCAGGGGCTCCCATAAAAAGCCTGGATAATGGGAGTGAGGAGATTCCATCGGCTGCTGCTGCCTCTGCCCTGCCTCAGCTGCTCTCCTGCTCCACTTCTGCACTGCAGAAAGTTAATTACAGGTGGGCCGGATGCAAATGAGCCCATTAAGTGGTTCTTCCGTGGATCTCTGTCAGGCTTTATCAGGTTGATAGCAACTCCCCGTGTCCAGCCTGGCTGATGAAGGAGCTGGAGGAAAGTTCAGGCTGTTGGAAACTTTGTAGTGATTTGTGCTGAGTCGAGTTGTTGTATTTTATTCTGTAAAGGAGGCGGATGACGAATTCCTCGGTGTTTATCTGGGATTCTTGGAGTTATCTGGTGCTGTGCAGATCCCTGGGAACAGCCTCTTCCAGTCGTTCATCTTCTTCATGGCTCATTTATCAGGCTGGGGAAGGACAGAGGGCAGCCAGGATCCCAGCTCTGATAGCTGGGGCTTTTTCTCCGATTTCAATTCACGTAAAAATTAAAAAAAAACCCAGCACAATAACTGATGAATTATTTTGATAAAGCTCTTCTTAACTTCCAGTGGGTTTTTTGATTCATTCTGCTGCTTCCAAGGTTTTATTGAAGCTTTTACTCTTCAGGAATACGACAGTTTTTAGTCAAATACTGAAACATGCACAAAGTTACCTCTGTGTTTCAGCCACCAGGAGAATAAACTTAACATTCAAAAACGTTCCTGAACCTGTGGGTTCATGGGACTGACACTTTTGATGACTGAAATCCAGTAGCTTTGTGTTAATATTGCTCTAAAAGGAAGGGGACAGGTAGAATTCAGAGGATCTTTTCACTCTCAGTAGCTGGACAAGAAACAGGATGAGTGAAGAACTTGAGAGCTTTGATAGGTTTATTTTCCAGGAGGTATGAGGTGGTTGGGAGCCAAGCCCTCAGATTTTAGGGTAAGTAGCAAAACTGAAGGTGTTCATGAGATAAAACGTCCACGGAGAAGGGGGAAGGTGAGGAATGCCAGCTTTGACGTGGAATTCGTGCTCAGCACCAGCAGGGCAAACCTTCTTGGTTCTTCCCACGCTTCAGCAGCTGGATTGGTCACGTCCCCTTTTTACATTTGCTGCTTTTTGAGGGCATCACTGGAGGGCATTGCAGCTCTCACCGAACCCGACCCTCGCTGTAGCGAGAAATCCGCGCGGAGAAAACCCCGAACCGGGCTGGGAGCCGGGGACCAGCTCCTCCCTGTGAACTTCCAGCCTGGCAATCCTGGCATCCCGGGGGCCAGGCTGCCGTGTGTGCAGCAGCCCAGGTAGGCAGAGACTGTTATTTTGAAGGAGGCTGGAGCGCTGCTGTGGACAGGGAAATGTGCATTGACGTCAGGAGCGGCTGCTCAGCGCTCGGCCCCTGAAGTGGGTCAGGTTTGCCTCGTACCTTGCCTTTATCAGCACCTCTCTCTCGCCCTTATCTCCCAGGCTCACGTTTCTCCTCCCGACAAAAGCTCCCTGTGGCTCTCTGCAGGCAGGGNTTTTTCCCCTCTAACCGTGTTTGGCTCTTGATTTTAAGACCAAGAGAAGGCATCACTGGAGGTGCAGATGAGAGGCTGTGCCCTCCTGCTGGATGCTCAGCAGAAGTTGCAGCGGCTCTGGCAGGGAGCTGNTGGCAATCCTGGCATCCCGGGGGCCAGGCTGCCGTGTGTGCAGCAGCCCAGGTAGGCAGAGACTGTTATTTTGAAGGAGGCTGGAGCGCTGCTGTGGACAGGGAAATGTGCATTGACGTCAGGAGCGGCTGCTCAGCGCTCGGCCCCTGAAGTGGGTCAGGTTTGCCTCGTACCTTGCCTTTATCAGCACCTCTCTCTCGCCCTTATCTCCCAGGCTCACGTTTCTCCTCCCGACAAAAGCTCCCTGTGGCTCTCTGCAGGCAGGGCCGAGATTGAGTTGTGCCGGTGATTTCAGGAGAATGGATTAATTATAGCTCTGGAGCTCCTCGCGGAAGGGTTCTGGTGATGCCACGATGCTTTTTTTGCTTTTTATATATNGCCGTCTCTCAGGTTGCAGACGGGGCTGAAATCTCGGCGTGGTTCCATTTGTACCGGCAGAACAGATTCCACTGCCGGGATGTGAGCGCAAAAAAATGATACCTTCGAAATTCAGGGTTGTTCCAAAGGGGGTAATGAGATTGAGAAACCAAATAGCACAACTGTGGAGAGCCAATATTTGCAGATTGCACAAACACTGAGTTTATTCAACTGAACACAATGCTGCAAATGATGGTGGGGTTTTTTTTTGTTTCTTTTTTTTTTAAAACGTGCAGATTCAGGCAAATGTTAAGAAGATCACTCCATTATGTAATCTCAGTCCTCTGGTAATGAGCCCAATTTCAGTCCTTTTAGAATTCTGTGGCTGGCATATGTTTGTTGGTTGTGTTTTTTTTAGAGGGCTGGCACATTTTTCCCCTCGAACATCAGTTATGTTTCCTCTGGAAGGAGGCATTTTTGGGTTAAAAATGACCACTTTGGGTCCAGAATGGCTGTGGCACATCAGCAATGGCAAAGTAGGAACAAGGTGGAAGGGGGGAAGAGACAGAATGAGAGACTCCTGATTGCTTTGTGCTCAAAACTGAATCCTGGCCACTCCAAAAAGTGGGACAACTCAACTGACAGAGCAGTAATTAAAAATTGAGGAAGCCCCATGGACCAAGGATCCAGGATCCTGTCTAAATCCTGAATTTTTTCTTTGAAAGGGTTTTCATGGGTGCTATCCATGCTGGAGTGCTTACAAATTGTTTAAAAGCCATTTGTGTGGGGGAGCATAATGGAAACAAAAAGGGGTGACCACAAGAAGTTGTGTACCCCAACAAATAACGCTGATCCCCCCACCCAGGGAATCATTTTGTCCAACAACAGAACAGAATTGGATTTTTAAAGGTAAGAGCTGGTTGCTGACACAGAGAGCACTGGTTTTAATTCCTGTATGATGTGAAAAAGCCCAGTGCCAGTCAGGAGGTGCCTGGCAGTGTTTTGTGTTGTCAGTGCATGCTGAAATTCAGAGCTGAAGGGTTCTGCTGTTCACTGGTCATAAAAAAAAAAGGAGGAAATTGAAGTTTTAGAAGTGCAGGTCAAAGGCAGAATGGGGAAATCATTTTCCAGGTGTACAAGACAATGCTCCTGTCCCAGGCACAGGGACTGGTGAGGAATTCTGGCTTGCTGTGTCTGTGCCTCCTTGGCTGCTCCTTCTGGTAACGATTCACAGCCCTTTCATTCATGATTTTCCCTAATAAAGCTCAATCGTCTGTGCTGTCACAAGACCATCAGATGCCAGCCAAGAGCTGCTCTTCCACCCAGTTGAGCACTGCAAGTTGTGCAGTTCTCCTGCTCAGAGAGGGAGCAGAGGCCAGGATCAGCTGCAGGACGCCCTTGCTCTTGAGGTCCTTTTGGTGGCCATAAATAAAACCATTATGTGTTCTGAAATTAATCATCTAAAGATAATAACAGTGTAAACCTGAGGCTTCTCTCATATTGGCTCACTGCTCAGGGTTCTCCGTGTTTCTTTTTGAAGAAATCACCAAAGAGGTAACTTGAAATCTGGACAGGGAAAGAATTTCCCTTTTTATAGGATTTTGAAATCCTTGTGCTCCCAAGCAGGTCACACTTGCTTTAGCTGTGCTTACAAATAAATGTTCTTGTACTTGTGAATCTGATAGGAAGATTTATGAGGGTGGCACCCGAGTAAGAGCTGCAGTTCAGAGATAAAAACCCTGATGTTTATCTGCAGCGCTACGAGGATGTTGAAAACCTGACAAAGCCGAGATAAGTGAGGGGAGAAATCAGATTTAATGACACCTACACGGAGTGGCAGAAATGATTCTGGAGAGGAGGAGTCGCTCCGTGTCTCCCGAAGCATTGTCACGGTTGCCAGGCCAATTCTGTGTGAAGAAGAGTCTTCTCAAAGAGAATAATAATAATAATAATAATAATAAAAAGAAGANAAGAAGAAGAAGAAGAAGGAATTCACAACAGCAGTCTGGCTGTGATAGGAAAAAAAGGAAAAGGGGGAAAAGGTGACACAGTGGTGGGGGATTACAGAGTGATGGGGGGATTTGGGGTAATTTTGCTGTCCCCCCTGTGTTGTTGCAGCTGAAGGTGCTCCAGGACTGCAGGAGGATGAGGGAGGAAGGGCAGCAGGGATGTTCTACCCGTGGTTCCTAGATGAGTTTGGAATCTGAGCCGGCCTTGGCCTTGGCAGCCCTGGGGGCGGGTGACGTCCCCGGGGCCGTGGCGTAACCGTGACGCTCCGGTGGCACCTGACCTTCACCCCGGGGCCCTGGCACCCAGCCTGGCTGCTCACAGCCAGCGGGGCCCCTTTGATGGTGGCCAGGTCCCAAAAGTTCACCCTCGGGCGGGGCTGGGTGTCGGGTTTGCTGACCCTGATCCCGTACAGGGCTCTTGGAGGGTTGGGGTTCCGCACGTACCGGGGGTTTAGGGGCGTGTAAGATGTGTTCTTGTAGCAAAATGAGTTCATTCTCTGCTGCAGAACTCTCCGTGCTCCTGGTGTTCCCAAAAGTGCTTCATTTTTGAGTGATCTTGCAGGTAGAATTGCATTAAAGGGCTGCTGGAGCTCCTGTAGGAAAGCAGCCCCGTTCCTTTCCCACTGAGCTCGGTGAGAGCAGGCAGCTCCAGCTCCGGGCTGCCGCTCTAAACCAACTCCAGGGTGACTTTGTTTTCTGAGTCTTTATTCAATCTCCCTTGGTTGCTTTGATTCCGAGGGTTCTCTGGTGGTTTTCTGGCTCCTGTGAGCAGCACAGGGGGTGAATGGGGCGGCTCAGCCCAGCCTGTGATAACCACGGCGCTTATCAGCTCTGCTATCTGCTGATGAGCGTTCACAGCATCCCTGCGAGGCATTGGGAGCTGAGTCAACAGCCCGGGTTTGTCACAGCAGCACCAGGCTCTGCCTCACCCCCAGCACGCTGCTTTTGCTTTTCACCAGCGGCTTGTAAAAATTCTGATTAATATCAGACCGCAGCCGGTCCCGTATGAAGCCATAAAAAGCAACATTTAAAAGAATTTTTTTTTTTTTATTTATGGGCTGGTGATTCCAAGGGCTGCAGACAGTCCCAGTAGCAGTGTGTCCTTCCCAGCAAAAGTCCCCCGTGTTTTCCCATGCCTGTTGCTCTTGGCACAGCTCCTCCCTCCCAGCTCCAAAGCCTGTCAAAAGTTCGTGTGTATTCGAGGCTAGAGAGCACCTAAGGAAAACCCAGGAAATCTCAGATTATCTCTTGGCGAGTCAGTAATCTCATTTGTCTGCTGTGACTGTCAGTTTGCTGGATTTTAACGATGGCTGTTTATAAACTGCTCCAAATTTTACTCAAAGCTCCTCCAGGTTGTGAAGGCTTTGCTGATTTGTTCTCATAATTCCACGACAGGAAAACAGCAGCAGAGGACATCCAGCATCCCAGTGTTTCCAGTGGAAAAGGATTTGGGATGGAATCAAAGTGGGTTGTGCATGTAATTATTGTTTGTGGTGCAGTGGAAGCTTGGAGTGACTTTTCCATTGATTTTTTCACAGATTTTGGCTTTGGGAATTTCTACAAGAGCGGGGAGCCTCTGACAACGTGGTGTGGGAGCCCCCCCTACGCAGCCCCAGAGGTCTTTGAAGGCCAGCAGTACGAGGGACCCCAGCTGGACATTTGGGTACCATTGTCCTTTATTTTAACTGCATTCCAGTCAACTTTTGGGAAGCTGGAAGGAATCTTTGATTGTTTTCAAGCTGCAGATTTGGGATATTTGATTTTCTTTGCCAGGCTGGCGTGGTTCTCTCACGGAGTGTGGCACTGTTGTTTTTTGACAAGAATATCCCAGTGCAAATTCACTTCCATCCTTCCAGGAATGAGCAATTGGAGCAGAGCTCTTGCCCGTTTTGTCCCCTTTTTGCTCACATTAAATAATCCCCTCAAGCTGGCTGTTCATACAAACTCTTCCCCACAGGCTTTAAATATAAAATATTACAATTTTTCACTCTGAGTGGCTGCTGCTGGAGGTTTGCTTTTGTTTGGGCAAGGCTGAGATTAATAAAAATACCCTGAATTCTCAGCTGAAGTTGGGGTTCGCTTCTCAGGCACCACTCAGTCGCCCGTGTGCAGCTCCCTCCTTTTCACCCAAATTCCCTTTTCCTGCAGAACAGAATTAATTCAGTGACAGAGCCTGGCTTGCCTCCCTCAGGGACGCTGCTGGGAGCTTGGGAAGTGAGCTGAAAATGCCCTTTTTCTCCCCACAGAGCATGGGGGTGGTGCTCTATGTCCTGGTGTGTGGAGCGTTGCCCTTCGATGGACCCACCCTGCCCATCCTGAGGCAGCGAGTCCTGGAGGGGAGGTTCAGGATCCCTTATTTCATGTCAGAAGGTAACAGTGGCGTGCCTTTACTCTCTTGCTGTGCTTTGAGTAAAATCTGGGATGATCTGGGCTGCAGCAGGAATGGCCCTGCCTTGGATTTGAAGAATTTGGGCTTTTCTCCGCTTTAAAGTGATTTTTAATCTTGTTTTCTGAGAATTTTTTAGCCTTCAGGAGCTGTACTCAGCAGCAGTGAGGCAATTCTGGGCTGGTAGGTCACTGAGCAAGTTGATAATTCTTATTTTTTTCTTTCCCCCCCACCAGAGTGTGAGCACCTGATCAGAAGAATGTTGGTCCTGGACCCGTCCAAACGTTTGACCATCGCTCAGATCAAGGAGCACAAGTGGATGCTGGTGGAGGTTCCTGCCCAGAGGCCAATCCTGTACCCACCAGGGGAGGAGAATGAGCCCTCCCTGGGCGAGTACAACGAGCAGGTCCTGAGGCTGATGCACAGCCTGGGCATAGACCAGCAGAAAACTGTGGAGGTAAAACACCTCAAATGGGGCTAAAACACTTCAAATGGGGGTGAAACGCATTCAAATAGGGGTGAAACACCTCAAATGGGGGTGAAACACCTCAAATGGGGGTAAAACACCTCAGATGGGGGTGAAACGCATTCACATGGGGGTAAAACACCTCAAATGGGGCTAAAACACCTCAAATGGGGGTGAAACGCATTCAAATGGGGGTAAAACACCTCAAATGAAAACACCTCAAATGGGGCTAAAACACCTCAAATGGGGGTGAAACGCATTCAAATGGGGGTAAAACACCTCAAATGGGGGTAAAGCACCTCAGATGGGGGTAAAACACCTCAAATGGAGGTAAAACACACTCAGATGGGGGTAAAACCTCAAATGGAGGTGAAACACCTCAAATGGAGGTGAAACACCTCAAATGGAAGTGAAACATCCAAATGGAGGTGAAACACACTCAGATGGGGGTAAAACACCTCAAATGGGGGTAAAACACCTCAAATGTAAGTGAAACACACTCAGATGGGGGTAAAACACATCCACATGGGGGTAAAACACTCAAATAGGGGTAAAACACACCCAAATGGAGCTAAAATTCACTCCTGAGTGGGGTTGGATAAATCATTAACTCGGCAGCTGGACAGGAACGAGGGGGAATCAGAAAGTGAATTCATTTTGAGGTTTTAAGAAGGTGGCAAATGAGAATCAAAGTAAATTCCTTTTGAGCTTTTAAGAGTAAAAGGAAATTCAAACAGGAGCAGGGAAGCAGAGAGCAGCCGGTGTGGCTGCACTGCCCTGGACACAAATGCCGGGATTCCCTGTGGGATTAACGGGATCATTCCCTTCAGGATGGGAGCTCAGTGCCTTCTGCAGGTTCAGAATGGCATCTCTGAGCATCCCATCTATCTGGGAGCTCACCACACTTCTGGGATTGATGTTTTCCCATCCCTGCCACTCTGCTTTGAGCCCTTCTCACCTCAGAGCAGCGTTTCCCTTCCCCTCCACCTCCAAAACCGCCCCCCAAAATCCCAATTTTTCGCGGCAGGGCGCGCAGGACAACGCCCACCTGGCTGCTGCCACGCTTTGTTGTGCTTTCCTCTTCCAGTCCCTGCAGAACAAGAGCTACAACCACTTTGCTGCCATCTATTACCTGCTGGTGGAGAGGCTCAAGTCGCACCGGAGCAGCTTTCCCGTGGAGCAGCGCGTGGACGCGCGCCAGCGCCGGCCCAGCACCATCGCCGAGCAGACCGTGGCCAAGGTGGGGCTCCTCCCAGCCTTCCTCAGCCTCATCCTCCTCCAAAATCCCTCATCCTGCTCCAAAATCCATCCATTCCATCCATCCATTCCACCCGTGATCCATCGCTGTCGGGTGTAGTTTCATCCTGAAACACAAAACGCGCACGGTTTGGGTTTGGCTCTAGCGGGGATCTGGTTTTTAAGCTCGAGGTGAAAAGAGTTTGAAAACTCTTTTTTTAAGTTTTTAGAAGCTTTGAAGTTTTTTTTAAAAGTCAAAGTCTTTTTTTAAAGTTAAAGTTTTTCGGCTCCCAGCTGAAGTTCCCCCCTTTCCCCTCGGCTGCCGCCTCGCAGTTGTCCCGAGGATAATTTGTTTTCACCCAAATGGCACCACAGCTCCTGGGTGAGGCTCGTTGTGTCCTTTTGGGCAGTGCTGTGGGGGACTGCACTCCGGGAAATGAAGGTTAAAAACCAGGGGGAAATGTCCCTGTTTTCCTCATTTTATTAAATTAGGAAATTTCCTGATTTCCTAAAAAAGTCATTGAAACCAGCCCTGAGCATCCTGGTAACAGGGGGTTTGTATTGATATAAAAAGGGATTTTAGAGCACCAGAAAGCCCCAAACTCTGTGCTGATATAAAAAGGGATTTTAGAGCACCAGAAAGCCCCAAACTCTGTCTGTGCTGATACAAAAATGGATTTTAGAGCACCAGAAAGCCCCAAACTCTGACTGTACTGATACAAAAAGGGATTTTAGAGCACCAAAAAGCCCCAAATTCTGTCTGTACTGATACAAAAAGGGATTTTAGAGCACCAAAAACCCCCAAACTCTGTGCTGCTGAGGATAAGTCAGCTTCAGTAACACTGAGCTTAACGACATTTGGGGTTTGCCTGTGTGTTTTGGGGGTGGAAATGTTGGTTTTTCAATAAGTTTCAAGCCTGAGAATGTTATTCATCCTGACCCAAGAAATAAATCCTGCACTTCTGCTCTGGCACCGGGCTACCCATTGTTCCATTGGTGACTTGGGATGTCGCTCCCTGCCTGAAATCATTCCAGTTCTGAGCTCAAATTCTTGTTTTCCAGGCCCAAGCCGTGGTGCCCTCGGTGACCCTGCATTCCCAAAATCCAAGGCTGCTGCAGTCTCCAGGCCTCCCCTCAGCCTCAGGAGCTGAAGCCTTTTCCTTCCCTCCATCCAGCTGCCAGGGAGAGGCAGCGTTCATGGAGGAGGAGAGGGTTGAGACACCAAAGGTACAGCTGGAAATCACCCTGTTATTTCTTGGGGGTTTTTTTTCAGAGGTCATTACAGCCAAAAAATATATTTGTCTTTTAAAAGCACAGCACTGCTCCCTGAAATTGAAGTATTTAAGCATCAAGAGCCGTAGGTATTCCACATTCTCTTTCCCTGTAGCTCCCCACAGCTGGGTCTTTTTTCATCCTTCCTCTGCCTCCTGTTCTTTGCTTACATTCCATTCACCACTCTGCTTTTGGAAAGGGAAAAAAAAAACCCAAAAAAGTGGGTTTCTTTCCCTTGTTCTTCTCAAATATATTTTCAAGAGCGCTGAAGACTCCTCCTTCTTACACAAAGGGCTCGTGGATGCAGCTGAAGTGTCCAGAGGGAGCTCCAGCCTCATCTGGAGGCAGCAATTAGAAGGGGAAATAGCCTAAAATAATTACATTTATGAAGTAGGTTACTCATAAAACTTCTGTTGTTCTCCCTCTCACGCTGCACCACGTTATAACTTGAATTTCAGCCTATTTATCCTGCCTGGTGCCAGCTGGGGTTTGATTTCCTGCCTGCCAGTGTGAAGGGTTTATTGCTCCCTGGTTTGTTCCCAGCACCAGGAGCGTGGCCCTGGTTCTCAGCACCGACTCCTTGTGTGGTCTCTGGCAGCTGCAAAGCACAAACCAGTTCAAAAGCACTCAAAAATTAACATTTCAGGCTTTATTTTGCATCCCCCTTTCGCTTTCTAGGTGCAGTTTGGCCAGGGTGGGACAACAACTGGTGACAGCAGCGAGGTGTCAGGTCTGAGCTCACTTGGGAATATTCAGTGCTTTAATTTTTGCAGGGTATGACCACTAAGGACTTCCAGGCTCTGATCCCTGGAAAACTGCAGGGAGCCAGTGTGGGATTGGTTCTCCTCCTCCTTTGTGCCACATCAGGGCGAGGCATTTGAGTGGGAAAGTCACAAAAGGAAAGGGAGGTGTGCAAGAAATTCAATGTGGAGGTAAAATCCACTAAATCGAAACAGAGGCAGCAGACCCAGAGTTTCCCTGAGCAGGAATCATCATTTTCCTGCTGTTTAAACTATTTATAGCTGCTTCTTGATGCTGCTTTAAATACTTCCCTACCATAGAGTCTGCCTCAAGACCATTTGTTAAGAGCTGCTGTCAATGCAGTGAAACCTCTTTTCCAAGCACCCTTTCTTTGCAAAATACCGAAGAACTTGGAGGAAAATTCAGGAGTGGCTGACATAAAATGGCTTTACAGAGAATCAGCTGCAGCAGTGGCAGGTTCTGTGCTGAAGGATTGTGTTGTTTCATCCCTGTTTTACCCACTGTGACCCTATTTGTGCAGCAGGACAGCGGTTACACAACAGAGCCTCCAAAAGCTGCAGGACAAGGAAATATTTAGGGTTTGGGTTTTTTTGCCTAAAATAAATAATTTTATATGGCAAAGAATTAGTTAAGGTGCAGGAGGATCTGTGGCAAACTGGCTTGGAGAGTAAAACCAGGATGGGAATCCTAGGAGCAGTTTAGGTTGGAGAGGTGGCCTCCAAAGTCTGACTTAAAGCTGTGGGAGGCTGCTCAGGGCTTTATCAACTGGGTAAATCCAGGGAGGGAGATTCCACAGCTTCTCCAGGCAACCTGTGTTTGCAGGGGAACAGCATCAATCAAGTGGAGTTGTGCTGGGAAAGGGTGCATTTATGGAGTTATTCCTGAGCACAGCCCTGCAAGGATGGAAGACAAGGCTGGGGTTTTTTTTTCTCTGGTGTTTTTCTGAGCATGATAAACGAGCACAGCAGGTGTAGGAAGGGGGGAACAGCAGCGTTGGACATTCCAGAAATATTTTATACCTGTGACTAAGCTGGCAAAGTTTTTAATAACTCAAAAAAGACCCCCAAAAAAACCTTGGAGAACACAGAAGTTAGGTTTAGGGAATTGAGTGTTAAGGGAACGCAAGGAGGAAATTAAGAACTGTACATGGCAAACAAATCTTACTTAAACTCAGCAGAGTTAAAGATCCCAAATGCCTTCAGGCCAGGGATTTCCTGCTTTTGGGGGCGATTCTTTAGGCACAGAACAAAGCTGGGCACAGAACAAAGCTGGGCACAGAACAAAGGTGTCCCCAAGCCAAAGGTGTCCCCTGTCCCTGTGCCACCCAGGTGAATGGCTGCCTGCTGGACCCCGTGCCCCCCGTGGTGATGAGGAAAGGATGCCAATCCCTGCCCTCCAGCATGATGGAAACCTCGATTGATGAAGGAATCGAGACAGAAGGAGAGGCAGAGGAGGACCCAGCCCAGGCCTTCGCCGCCCTGCAGGCAGCTCGAGGGGGGAAGCGGCGTCACACCCTGGCAGAGGTCACCAACCAGCTGGTGATGGTGCCAGGCACAGGTACAGAGCTCAGCAAGGGCATCTCACAGCTCATTTTCTCCCTCAGCACTCCATCTCATTAGCTGGTGATGGAAAACAGGAGGTTTTACAGTGATGAGTTCGAGACAGTTTGTGTTTGCTAGAAAGGCCAAAGGGAAAAAACAACAGAACACCCCAAAATCTGCTGTAGAGACAGGATGAAATCAAAGCAGCAAATTTACAGGTGATTGAACTCGTGTACAACCCCTACAGCAACTGGGAAGTGTGGCAAACTGGCTGCTTTTTCAGCTAAATGTCCCCAAATCATTCACCCCCTAAAGATGAGCTGGTGGAGAACGGTGGGGAAATAAAACCTTCTGGACTCCAAAACCAGCAAGGTGCCCAAGCCTTTCAGGCTACAGTTTTGTCGGGATTATCTAAAAATGTGGGGGAAAAAAAGCCCTAAACACTTTCCAGACAAGCCAGTGATCATCTGCCAAGTGTCTGATCACTGCAAAAGCCAGTAGCAAATCCCCATTATTGTGCTGCATGTTTTACTTGACAATTCCTTTATCAAACTTGATTTTTCTGGCTGTTCTCTCTGAGATGGCCACTGTTGGCACGAGTAGCTCGAGTCAGTGGCTCTGATTCCCTCTGCACTTGCCCTTTTATCCTGAGTTTTGGTTTTCTGTCCTAGGGAAAGTCTACTCGTTGGACGAGAACTCCTCCCTGGGCAGCATCGACTGCGAGTACGACATGGGATCCGTGCAGAGGGATCTCAAATTCCTGGGAGAGACCCCTTCCCTGAAGGAGATGGTGCTGAGCAGCCACCAGCCCCCCCGGGTGACCCCTCCTTTCCTGGGGCTCAGGCCTGCCAACCCGGCCATGCAGGCTCTGAGCTCCCAAAAACGAGAGGCCCACAACCGCTCCCCCGTCAGCTTCCGCGAGGGACGCAGGGCCTCCGACACCTCCCTCACCCAAGGTAACCCCTCTGCCCCCATTAATTGCTGTTTCCATAATTATGGGTTCATAATCACCAGCCCCAGACGCAGCAGGAGATGCCCCCCCTGCACAGCAGCCAGGCTGGGGCTGGGTTATCACCCGGCTTATCTCACTGATGCCGTGATGCTTTTGTTGCTTTTTATAGACACCCCCCTTTTTATACTCTTTTGTAGAACTTTTATGTATTCTTAAGGGCCTTTTAGCCCACACACTTCTAATTCTTCAGGTTTGATAATTGTCAGAGACCCAATATTCCTTAAGCTGTGGTGATGAGGAAAGGATGCCAATCCCTGCCCTCCAGCATGGTGGAAACCTCGGTTGGTGNTTTCCCATGCCGACCAGAAAACTGATTTTTTTCTGACAAGGGCTTTTTTTGCTCCTCTCCAGGAATTGTAGCATTTAGGCAGCACCTCCAGAACCTGGCACGAACCAAAGGAATCCTGGAGCTGAACAAAGTCCAGCTGCTGTACGAACAGATGGGATCAGAGGAAGAACCTTCCCTGACATCAGCTGCCACCCAGCTGCAGGACCTCATTAACAGCCCTGCACAGGTACTGAAAGCAGGAATCGAGCTCCATCTTAATGCTTTGAGGCAGGATCAGGAGAGGATGAGGTGGTGTGGAGGTCTGACAAGACCTAATTGACAGATTAAATCCCCAGTTCTCCTTTCTGCCTTCCCCACACTGGAGAATTTGCAGCCTTTGCCCATCCTTGTGGTTTCAATGAGTGGCTCTGTCAGCTTTCCAAACCCAACAGAGTTACTGCTTTCAGTCTGAAGAGAGTTTTGGATTTAGCAAAGGCCAGTAACACCTTTCCTTGCCTTGGTGGAGGTGGCCTGGTGTAACTGCAAGAAGGGATGAGAGCCTGATTTGCAGAGTGAAATGTTAAATAGCTCCCAGTGGGGGTTGTTCCAAGTGGAACAGGAACAGGGCAACCACGGAACCTCTGGCAGGGAAAATCCTTAGAGAAAGGGTTGAGAAAGCCTCTCCTGGACGTGCAGCTTGTTCCTCTTCCCTCTGCAGGAGGAAGGCTCCCAGCAGCAGCAGCAGGAAGCTCCATCTGCTTTCCCCAATGGTGCACACCCCCCGCTGTTATCCCGAAGGCAGAGCCTGGAGACGCAGTACCTGAAGCACAGGCTGCAGGTACCCCTGCCCTGCCCTGCCTCCCCCGGGGCTGGAACAGCACAGCACAGCAGCCTTGGGCATTCCTGGTGCCCAGGAAAAGCACTCTGAGGATACAGGAGCAGAGAGCAGCTCCACTGGGAATTGCACCGCGGTTTTCTGGTGTCAGGCACTGACCCTGATGATAATAAAGTGCATTATTGCTGTGTTCCTCCTCAGCCTGGCAGTGTTCCATGACTGCTGCTGGATACAGATTATTGCTGGAACACCCCATAAAGGTTCTGCATCAGCATCTGAGCAGCCACTTCTTAACCCTTGGGCCTTCCTCTTCCCCACCCCCTTTGTTTCAAACCCATTTTCATATACCTTCAGTTTATAAAAAACGTTTTTCCCCCCACTTTTCCAGCTTGCAGCTTCTTCCACTTGGGAAGAAAGCTTTCCATGGATTTTTGTGGCACAATCTCTCCTGCAGAAATACTGTCTAAGGGTTAGAAGCCAATGGGCAGCAGTTTTTATGGGTTTAGAGAGGCTCTGTGGACAGCTGGGCAATTACAGGGGTAGAAAATCTTTTGCTTTATGGACTAATGCATTAAATAAAAAGATATTTAAACCAGCTCTGCTTTCCTTGCAGAAGCCCACTCTGCTCTCAAAAGCTCCCAACACTTGCCAGCTCTACTGCAAAGAACTGCCCCGGAGTCTGGAACAGCAGCTCCAGGAGCACAGGTGAGAATCTCCCAAACCATGCAGAAAAATTACTCTCAAGAGTAATAAAAGAACTGGAACTCTCTTTGTCCATTTAGAAATTACCTGAAAAGGGAAAGCTCCACTTCAAAACTTCCTTTAAAAGCAAGAACAAGTCCTGCCCTGTGTTTACAAATTTCTCTGCCTGATCTTCAGCTCCCCAATTCCCCAGAGCAGTTTAAAATACAAACACAATGCATCTCATTCTTCACAAACTGAATTAATCAGTGCATGGGGTTAGCTTAAAAAAAATGGATTAAAAAGGTAATCCAAGGAGGTCTGTGATAACACCGAAAGGTGATAACTTTGATGTGCTGCAGCAGTGAATGAGCGGGGTTGGCCAGGGATTTCCCGGTGTACTTGGAGCATCGTGAGCGACCCTTTGGGAGTCAGAAATGGCCAGGAATAACTGTTCCTCTGTCCTGCACGCAGGCTGCATCAGAAGAGGCTGTTCCTGCAGAAGCAGTCCCAGCTGCAGGCCTACTTTAACCAGATGCAGATCGCCGAGAGCTCGTACCCCCGGGCCAGCCCGCTGCCCCTGCCCTGCCCGGAGGAGCCGCAGCCCCAGCCCCAGCAGCAGCAACAACAACAACAGCAGCAGCAGCAGCAGCAGCCAGCCCAGTTCAGCCTGCAGCAGCCCCTGAGCCCCGTGCTGGAGCCCTCCTCGGGGCAGATGCGCTTCGAGCCCTTCCTCAGGCAGTACCCCAAGGTGCAGCTGGAGCCGCTGCCCCCGAGCCCGTCCCGGCTCTCGCCCCCGGGGCAGCCCCAGCCGGCGCAGCCCCTCCAGTTCCCCTACCAGACTTGTGACGTGCCTGCTGTCCCCTCTGCGGAGCAGTGCCACCTCCCCCAGGGCAGCGGGGCACTGCCCGAGAGCCAGGGCGGCAGCTCGGGCTCCGCCGAGGCTCAGCCCAGCTACGACCCCCTGCCCCTGCCAGAACTGCCCGGACTCTTCGACTGTGAGATGATGGAGGCTGTGGATCCCCAGCACGGAGGTTATGTCCTGGTGAATTAGCACCCAGGAGGGCACAGTGAGAGGACAAAAGGAGCAGCATGTGAGTTTTGTTTGGTTTTTTTTTGGTTGGGTTTTTTTTTTGTTCCTACACCCCCCGCCCCCCTCCTGGGATTCACGGTAGTTTTTCGGCCCTCAAATTGAAATGGGAACTAAAAATGCACCTGGCTGGAAGAGAAAAAAAATTAACACAGCAGGAGGTGTTTGGCCCCAGGGGCTGGAGAAGAGGGAGTGCAGCTTCATCCCACAAAGTCTGCGTGGAAGGAGGCGAAAAAAGGTGAATTTCAGAGGAAGGAAACAGCCCCTTTCTAAAACAATTTGTCAGCATTCATCCAGCATCCACTTGGAGAGAGGAGAGCGAGTGCACACTTATCATCCTTCTTGGCAATAAAAGCAATAGTTTTCATTGAAATTCAGGGTAGATTTGGGTCTGCGCTGATGGCAACTGAAACCCTCTGGAGAACAGGAGGTGGAATTCCAGGGAAGTTGCACTTTGGTGGAGCTCCTGGTCTGGAACTACTCCGTGGCCAGCCCTGAGCGTCTCAGGCAGCCCCCACTTCCTCCTGCTGGCACCCAAACAGGATTTCCCAAGCCTGCCAAGGAGCTCTTCGCTGTCTGCCGAAGGAATCTGGAGCAAGGGACACCTGGACTTTGTCAAAAGAAACCTGGGACCGTTTGGAGAGACCTCCGGGTGGGGATCGGGATTCTGGAGGATCAAGGATGAGCCAACAGAGACAGAAGGTAAGGAGAACCACGAGAGAGGGAGCAAGAGCTGCAGGAAATGGCATTAAAAATAACAAAATCCACCTGGGTGGCTTTTAAAATCACCCCCCTTTTGCAGGAGGGCTCTGTCCTGGAGAAGTTCTGCTCGCTGGAAAGGATCCACCTGTCCCTGGGTTGCATTTTAAAAAACAAACAAGCAAACAAAACTGTGTTTTGAATTTGCAGTATGTGTTGCTGGTGGTTTATTGAGCTTTGTATATTTGGACAATTATTTAGGGTTTTAGAACTTTAAGGATTAAAAAAAAACAAACAATGAGCTTATAAAAAAAAAGAAAAAAAACACCCCTGTGAAGTGATAGTGCTGTGCCTTTTTCAGTTCTTTATCAGCCTCTATGCTTTTTTCTGAAGAAAGTAGACAATACCCCATTTATATCCCTGCTGTGGCCAAAGTCCCTTCAGAGCACACGTCCCACCGTGTGGGACATGTTTTAACTTCCTCAGTGTTTTGAGTGGCTCGTGTATATAGGACACTGAAAGTATTACAGCAATATTTTAGCATCAAACTGTTGATGTGTCAGCCCTTCCAAAGGGACGCTCCAGCTCCTCCAGGAGTTGTGTCCCCACAACTTTCCCAGTCGTGAAATCCAAGGCACAGGAGGGGGGTGGCTCAGGGAGCTGCAGGGAGCTGAGATCTCCAGTTTGGGGGTTGTCTCTGACCCTGAAGGACGGTGGGCCAGGGCAGGGGCCAGGGCAGCCCTTCCTGAGCAAACATTAAGCACAATTGCAGCTTCATTAAAGCACAACAAGCAGAGGAACTGTGCTGACCACGCCAGAGTTTGCTGGAAGGTTGGGCCTTTGGTACTGCAAATCCCCAGGGTGCAGGGGGGTGGATAATCAGCATTCACAGCAATAAGACCACGGTAAAACATGGAATAGGAGGAGTTTGGCCACTGGGTGTGAAGAGGAAGGGGTTTGGCGGGGGACAGGAGGCACCTGGTCCCTGTGTGCTCAGGTAGAGAAGCTCCTGTTCTCTGGAGCCTGCTCTGCCACTGGCTCAGTCCAAATTGCTCAGCTCCTACCTCTGCTATCCCAGGGATTCCCCAGGCAGCAGCAGCAGCACAGGAGAGTTTAAGGAACAGGGATCACAAGAGAAAGGTGGCCAGAAAGCTCTGCTTCACCAGCTCAGAGAAAAGGTTTGGTGGTGTGGTTTCCCTTCAGAAGGAAACCTCCCTGGCACAGTGGAACACACAAAGCCAGTGACACCTGAAGGGACTGACAGAGGGGCAAAAACTGCAGCAGAACAGAGCAGGAACAAAGAGCAGACAGAGTCCTGTCCTTTCACTGCTCCTTCCCTACCCCACACGTTCTGGAACGGGAATATCTGTGCAGTGAAAGCTGCTACAGGACACCCAGCACTGGAGACAGCCCCAGCCCTGCTCCAGGAGCTGGGGGACTGCCAGAACCATAACCACTTCCTTCCCCATCCAGCTCCAGGATCCTGCACGTTTCAGGACTCACAAGATAAAAATAATTCCGTTCTGGAGTTCTGCAATTCATTTTTCAGGATGTGCCAACCAGCCTGAGCTCCTCTGAGCTTTGCAGTGCTGGGCAGGGGGAAGCTGCAGTATTTTTTAATGTAGTTTAGCCTGACTCTTTCCCCTCAGCCAAAAGCATATTTAACATTTCATGTAATTTCCTTTAAGCCAATTAGGACTGAAAGGCTTCTGAAGCCTCCTCATACAGAGAGGATCCATTGGGCACCACTTCCTACTCCTCTGAAGTGGCTTTTTTGTTCCAATCTGTTCTGTTCTAACATTAGAGAACTGTGTACACTACTGTTAGAGTAATTATTAGCTTTATTATCTTGTACTACAGCCTCCTTTGAAGAGACTTTGGTGTGATGTATATGGGGTACAAATTTCATACGGAGAAAAGTGCAATATGTGTGTGTGTGGTATGTTCTTTAATGTATTTTTTTAAGGATTTAGAGGGTTTAGTCTCTGCTTTGGGATAAATGCACTAGTTTTGTGAGCTCCAGTTTGGCAAGTTCATCTGTAGTATTTACATGCAACTGATCTGCTGGACCTCTGTAAAGCAGTTACAGTGTATTAATACAAAATAAAGAATATGTGCATTTCATTTTTTAAATTTCTAGCGAGCTGAAGCAGCGCCTGCCGCTCTTGTCTTCGTTAGGCTCAGGTTATTCTCTCTCTGAGGCACCAAGGAAATTCGTGTGAGCTGCAAACACTGCCTTTTCTAGGCTGAGGTTTGCTTCCCGTGGTTCTGACACCCTTGGGGTTCTTGGTACCACTGACTTTTGCCAAATAGGAATTTGGAGAGACTGGAAAAAGCTTGGTGCCACAGGGTTGTCACAGCACTGTCCACTTCCATTGACAGAAGAATCATTCAGAATTACTTCAGATGAGATCAAAAACCAGTGGAAAAAACCTCAGCAGCTCTTTTTTAAATATCTCCAGTGACACTGCTGTGACCCTCGGTGTCCTTGCTGATATCAGAGTGTGATGTTTGGAGGTGAAGTGCAAAAGTTCGTGGAGAACCATTGGATTCACCTGTTCCCCCACCCCAAAACTGCTTTTGGGTGGTGACTCAGCCCCAAAGAGCCGCCCCTGAGGGGTTCTTGTGACACACAGGGACACAAAAGCCTTGAAGCAGAACGTGTGTGACAGCTCTGAGCTCCTGCCCCGTCACCTCCCGTGTCCCCAGGGCCAGGTGCCAGCAGTGCTGGGCTTTGACACCCCTGCCCTGGCTGCTTCCCACTGATCCCAATCCTCTGCTGGTCCTAAACTCCCCACAGAGCCCGGGGCAGCGATCCCAGTGTGGAGGGTGAAGTGTCTGCGTGTCCTGCACAGCCAGAGACGTCTGCAGGGCCACGGGGTGAGGGGAGGGCACTCACAGGCACTGCTGGTCACCTGTCCCCACAAACAGGATATAGGGACAGGGAAAACACCACAAACCCTCTCAGAGGGGCCACGGGGTGAGTGGAGCTGCACTCACAGGCACTGCTGGTCACCTGTCCCCACAAACAGGATATGGGGACAGGGAGAACATCACAAATCCCCTCACAAGGGCCAAGGGAAAACACCACAAACCCTCTCAGAGGGGCCACGGGGTGAGTGGAGCTGCACTCACAGGCACTGCTGGTCACCTGTCCCCACAAACAGGATATGGGGACAGGGAGAACATCACAAATCCCCCTACAGGGGTCACAGGGTGACTGGAGCTGCACATTGCCAGTCACCTGTCCCCACAAACAGGATATGGGGACAGGGAAAACACCCCAAACCCTCTCACAGGGTGAGTGGAGCTGCACTCACAGGCACTGCCCATCACCTGTCCCCACAAACAGGACATAGGGACAGGGAGAACACCACAAACCCCTTCACAGGGGCCACAGGGTGAGTGGAGCTGCACTCACAGGCACTGCCCATCACCTGTCCCCACAAACAGGACATAGGGACAGGGAGAACACCACAAACCCCTTCACAGGGGCCACAGGGTGAGTGGAGCTGCACTCACAGGCACTGCCCATCACCTGTCCCCACAAACAGGACATAGGGACAGGGAGAACACCACAAACCCCTTCACAGGGGCCACAGGGTGAGTGGAGCTGCACTCACAGGCACTGCCCATCACCTGTCCCCACAAACAGGACATAGGGACAGGGAGAACACCACAAACCCCTTCACAGGGGCCACAGGGTGAGTGGAGCTGCACTCACAGGCACTGCCCATCACCTGTCCCCACAAACAGGACATAGGGACAGGGAGAACACCACAAACCCCTTCACAGGGGCCACAGGGTGAGTGGAGCTGCACTCACAGGCACTGCCCATCACCTGTCCCCACAAACAGGACATAGGGACAGGGAGAACACCACAAACCCCTTCACAGGGGCCACAGGGTGAGTGGAGCTGCACTCACAGGCACTGCCCATCACCTGTCCCCACAAACAGGACATAGGGACAGGGAGAACACCACAAACCCCTTCACAGGGGCCACAGGGTGAGTGGAGCTGCACTCACAGGCACTGCCCATCACCTGTCCCCACAAACAGGACATAGGGACAGGGAGAACACCACAAACCCCTTCACAGGGGCCACAGGGTGAGTGGAGCTGCACTCACAGGCACTGCCCATCACCTGTCCCCACAAACAGGACATAGGGACAGGGAGAACACCACAAACCCCTTCACAGGGGCCACAGGGTGAGTGGAGCTGCACTCACAGGCACTGCCCATCACCTGTCCCCACAAACAGGACATAGGGACAGGGAGAACACCACAAACCCCTTCACAGGGGCCACAGGGTGAGTGGAGCTGCACTCACAGGCACTGCCCATCACCTGTCCCCACAAACAGGACATAGGGACAGGGAGAACACCACAAACCCCTTCACAGGGGCCACAGGGTGAGTGGAGCTGCACTCACAGGCACTGCCCATCACCTGTCCCCACAAACAGGACATAGGGACAGGGAGAACACCACAAACCCCTTCACAGGGGCCACAGGGTGAGTGGAGCTGCACTCACAGGCACTGCCCATCACCTGTCCCCACAAACAGGACATAGGGACAGGGAGAACACCACAAACCCCTTCACAGGGGCCACAGGGTGAGTGGAGCTGCACTCACAGGCACTGCCCATCACCTGTCCCCACAAACAGGACATAGGGACAGGGAGAACACCACAAACCCCTTCACAGGGGCCACAGGGTGAGTGGAGCTGCACTCACAGGCACTGCCCATCACCTGTCCCCACAAACAGGACATAGGGACAGGGAGAACACCACAAACCCCTTCACAGGGGCCACAGGGTGAGTGGAGCTGCACTCACAGGCACTGCCCATCACCTGTCCCCACAAACAGGACATAGGGACAGGGAGAACACCACAAACCCCTTCACAGGGGCCACAGGGTGAGTGGAGCTGCACTCACAGGCACTGCCCATCACCTGTCCCCACAAACAGGACATAGGGACAGGGAGAACACCACAAACCCCTTCACAGGGGCCACAGGGTGAGTGGAGCTGCACTCACAGGCACTGCCCATCACCTGTCCCCACAAACAGGACATAGGGACAGGGAGAACACCACAAACCCCTTCACAGGGGCCACAGGGTGAGTGGAGCTGCACTCACAGGCACTGCCCATCACCTGTCCCCACAAACACAATATGGAGACAGGGAGAACACCACAAATCCCCTCACAAGGGTCAAGGGAAAACACCACAAACCCCTTCACAGGGGCCACAGGGTGAGTGGAGCTGCACCCTGTCAGTCACCTGTCCCCACAGCCCCACAAACAGGACACACAGGGACAGGGAGAACACCCCAAACCCCCTCCCACACTGGCAGTCTGTCCCTGCTGACGGGCACAGCCAAGCAGAGGAGGTCACACGTCCAGGAGACCTCAGCTAACCTTCCAAGCTGTCTGCAGGACGCTCCCTCCCTCCCCTGCCGCCCCCAAAACGCACGGGCTAAGCCATCCTTATCCCAGGGAGACGGGAGAAAGCCCAGCCCTGCCTCTCAGAGCCTGGAAATCCTCACAGGGCAGCAGAGCTCGGCTTTCCTGGCTGACGGGGCTGGGGGCAGCCCCTGGCACAGGAGGGATCAGCAGCGGGGCTGGCACAGCGGTGCCACAGGCACGACACCAGCACAGGGGACAGCACAGGGAGAGGGGGGACAGCACAGGGAGAGGTGGGGGACACCACAGGGAGAGGTGGGGGACACCACAGGGAGAGGTGGGGGACACCACAGGGAGCGGGGCCATGGAAAACCCAACAGGAGCTTTAAAACTGGGACTGAACTCGGTGCACGCAGCCCTGGTGCTGAGCTGGTTGGGAAAATCCAATCCAAGGGAAGCCTTAAAACTGTGCCTGAATTCCATGCACACAGCCCTGGTGCTGAGCAGGATTGGACATCCTAAAAGGAGCCTTAAAACTCTATCCCCAGTGCACACAGCTCTGCTACTGAGCAGGATTGGACATCCTAAAAGGAGCCTTAAAACTGTGCCTGAATTCAGTGCACACAGCTCTGCTGCTGAGCTGGATTGGACAATCCAAGGGAAACCCTAAAACCATGTCTGAATTCAGTGCACACAGCTCTGCTGCTGAGCAGGATTGGATATCCTAAAAGGAGCCTTAAAACTGTGCCTGAATTCATTCTCCNGCCCTAAAACCATGTCTGAATTCGGGGCACATCAGCCCTGCTGCTGAGCAGGATTGGAAATTCCAAGAGGAGACTTAAAACTGTGCCTGAATTCCATGCACACAGTCCTAGTGCTGAGCTGGATTGGACAATCCAAGGGAAACCCTAAAACCATGTCTGAATTCCATGCNACCCTAAAACCATGTCTGAATTCAGTGCACACAGCTCTGCTGCTGCGCTGGATTGGACAATCCAAGGGAAACCCTAAAACCATGTCTGAATTCGGGGCACATCAGCCCTGCTGCTGAGCAGGATTGGATATCCTAAAAGGAGCCTTAAAACTGTGCCTGAATTCATTCTCCTCTCCTCCCTTTCTCCCTCCACTGCTGGACAAAGTGCAAGAGTGGAAAATGAGGCAAAAATCCTGCAACCCTGCCCCTGATGGGAACGGGGCCAAGCGGGTCACTGTGGGGGAAAAACTGCAAGTTCAGGCACCCGAGGGTTGTGCTGATTCAGGGGATTTTCTGCCGGGAATGCTGCACTGCAAGGGGAGGTCAGACGGCACAGAGCTCGTTTTAAATATGATGGAAAGAAACGTCTAATTGGGCGGCTCTCACGGGGAATCAGCTGCGAATTTGAGGCAAGCCCTCAAAGGGATAAGAATGAGGGAAATGAAGGGAGGAATAAGGGAAATGTTTCTGCCCCCGGTGCTTTGAGGATTCCATTGCTTGCACCTCAAGGTACAGAAAATAACCGACTGAGGTTTGCAAGGCTAAAAGAACAGGCTCTGTGCGGGCTAAACCCGATATTAATCTGATTTTGGATGGGTTATCCTGATCCTCAGCGGTTAAAAATCAGCAGGACAAAAAGTAAATTGTAGGACAGCGGGGACACGCAGACAAACGAAGAAATTCGAGGTTAATCTGAGTGTAAAAACCACAAGATTGAGCAGAAACTGAAACCAAGGAAGGAACATCCTCTAATTTGAAGAAGAAATCCTCTAATTTAAAAGAAATGGCCCCGATGAAAAATCAGACCTGCAGCTCCAGCAGCAGAGGATTCCACCCAGTGCCGATAATTTAACAACCACAGCAAAACTCTGCCCGCTGCTGGAAACCCCACATATCTTACACAGGATGAGGAATTAAAGTTCCACCAGCCCATTTTCCAAGGGTTTCCAATCCAAGATCCCTCCCAGGAAGGTTCCATTTTCCCCAGAGCTGGCACTCTGCTGGGAAGGAGTTTAAATACGGGAGATATTTCAGGAGAAATCTCTCTTTCAGGAGAGATCTCTCTGCTCCAAAAAGGTCCCCAAACCTGGCGATTTCCTGCCAGGGCAATGCCATAACGTGGTTTTATGTCACAGCCCCTGCTGGAGTGGCTGATCAGCAAATAAAGGCGACGGTGTTTTGATAAGGGGGTTGGTTTGCAGAGCAGCAGCACAGGGAGCCGATGGGAGGTGTGATCCCAAAATACCCGCCAATTTTGGGACACATTTTGGGAGTTCAGAACTCCCTGCTGGGGAGCAGAGGGAGGGAGGGAGCGGGGCTGACGTCAATAGGGGAAATGATCCCCTGAATCACCTGGGTCTGCCTTTGCACGGAGCCTGGGGAGCAGCCGGGGAGGCTCAGGTGGCTGTTTCCATGGAAAACGCTTCAGCGGAGCAAGGCGGTGCTCGCCAGGACCACCAGCCCCCAGGAAAAGCAGGGTATAATATATTATATTATGTATAACATAGATTCTATTAT
>VZTH01019085.1:16164-27961 GCA_013397815.1 Aleadryas rufinucha
CAGCCACAGCTGCTCTGGGCACCCTGTGCCAGGGCCTCCCCACCCTCACAGGGGAGTTTGGGTATGGGAAATGAACTTACTGAAGGGATGTCCCCAAAGGTCTCTCCCTTTGTGGATGCCAAGGTCACCCTGCCCTGCCGGGGAACAGAGCACTGTCCCAGGCCACATCCAGCAGGAAAAGAATCCAGCTGGTGAGGCAAGGGAGGGCTGGAGCACACAGCTGCACCACAAGGGAATGTCTGGATCTGGGGATGGACGCTCTGCTTGTGCAAGTCTTTGCTTGAGGCTGGAAGGAGGCAGGTGTTGGTCCCCTCTCCCAGGGAACAAGTGACAGGACAAGAGGAAACAGTCCCAGGCTGTGCCAGGGGAGGTTCAGGTTGGATATCAGGGAAAACTTCCTCACTGAAAGGGTGGTCAGGGCCTGGCGCAGCTGCCCAGGGCAGGGGGGGAGTCCCCATGCCTGGAAGTGTCCCAAAGGTGTGTGGATGCGGCACGTGGGGACACGTGGTGCTGCTGGGTGGACACTTGGGCTTAATGACCTTGGAGAGCTTTTCCAACCAATCCCAGGATTCAAAATCAGGCACATCAGATTAATTAAGGCAGAAAGGGCTGATGGCAGCATGGTGCTGAGCCCACCCTGTTCATGTCACCCTGTGAGCTGAGACCTCTAGGGAAAGCAGGCACTGGAATTCCAGGAGCATTCCCTGAGCTGTGCATTGCTAGGTGACATGGAAATCAGCCCCGGGGTCACAGGGATGGAATTCCAGGAGCATTCCCTGAGCTGTGCATCCCTAGGTGATGTGGGAGGGGTCACAGGGAGGAGTCAGGGATGCTCAGACATGGAAATCAGCCCCGGGGTCACAGGGATGCTCAGACACGGAATCCTCTGTTGTGCCCCAGAACCCTGGGATCCCAGTGCCTCAGCCTGGCTGAGGGCAGCAGAAGCAGCAGCAGCAGCAGCAGCAGCAGCAGCCCAGGGCACAGACTGAACTGGCCAGAGATTGGTGGTGTAGAGCCCCAGGGAGCTGGAAAACAACCACCTGCTCCAGGGGGGAAAGGGTTAATGAACAAAGTGGGCTGGACATGCCAGGAAGTGCTTCGCGACAAGGACAGGGTGGAGCACGAAAGGAGAGCAAATCCAACCTCGTGGGGCCAAGGGGTTTAGTCCAGAAATGACCAAGATACGGAATTTCCTGCAGAGAAATCCTCACTGCGAGGCAGCTGCAGCACCTTACCCTTCCCAGGAGCTTGTCTGGTCCTCCTGAGGGTGCCCTGACTGTCCCAGCCAGGAACAGCAGCAGCCTCAGGCCTCGCTCTGGAAGAGGTCCCTTGAATTAACTGGTACATCAGAAAACTGCTGTTGTGTCGGTATCTCAGCCCATTAGTTCAAAGTGGGGCCACAAATCCCATTTTTGCCACCATGGTTTATGGGATTTACTCGAAAGCAAAGAGAATTACTCAAGAATTCAGCACTGTTGCTAAAGAATCAAAGAAGAGCCCAAACACACCAAAGGGAGATGGAAACCATGGGAAAGCCAGGAGGAGCATGCAGGAAGGGCAGGGAAGAGGAGCTCTCCCGCCCTTGGGAGCCCAGCTGAGCCCAGGGAAGGCTGCACTCAGCCCTGGCTGTCCCCACTCATCCCCCAGACTTCAGCAGGACTCCCCCATCCCTGGCAGTGCCCAAGGCCAGGCTGGACAGGGATTGGGGCACCCTGGGACAGTGGAAGGTGTCCCTGTCCATGGCAGGGGTGGAACATGGTGGGTTTTAAGGTCCCTCCAACCCAAACCCTTCTGGGATTCTGAAGAGTGACACCCATGGCCCCAAAGCCGTGGGAATCCGAGGAAGAAATGGATCCTCAGGGCATGGGAAGCCGGGCACAGGGGTTGTTCTCTGGGGTGATCTTTAGGGCTCTGTGAAGGGAGCTGAAAATCAAACATTTTGCTGTGAGGCTCCAGTTTTTAGGACTGTTTGAGCTCCCCCGAGATCCGAAGCTCTCTGAGGTTAAAGTTAATCCATCCCTCCCTGAGTGCCAAGAGCTCCCACGAGCACCTCGCCTGTCCTGCAGCCACTCCCAGAGAGCAGAACCCACTGCTGGCCAGCAGGGAAAAGGGGTGCATGTGGGAGGACAGCCTTGGAGGCTGGATAGGGAATTTGTAAGGTGCTGAAGGCCCCCAAATGCCCTAGTTCCCATCTCAGCACCACCCCGTGACCTCCAGAGAGGGAAAATAACACCAGGCACAAAACTTGCAGTTTGCTCTCCTTAAAATCCCTTTTCTCCCTAAATCCCTGCCCTTAAGAGACTTCAGAGCCAAGTCCTGAGCTGTCACTCATCACAAGCGGGTGCCACTCAATGAGTGCCATCCATCCCAGGCAGCAGCTGCAGGATCAATCATTCCTGACATTCCCAGACCCTTTCCTACAGGCTGGCATTCAGCAGCAGCATTAAATTTATCAGGAGCACTGTCTGAACACCTCCAAACTCGGACCTAGGAAAACACACTGAAATAAATCACATTTCTCAATGATTTTTATTACACTCTTCCTGCAACTCCTTAATTTTTTAAAGACCCCTTTGATTTTGCAATTACTCACTGCAGTTTGATAATCCCAGAGCACAGCTTTTCCTGCAAATAATAGGCACTGACAGATTTTATTCTCCACTAGAGCCTGAAACTCAAAAATTAAACCATAATGGAAATAAATTTATTTTTTATTAGCTATTTTAGCACTGAGGACAGATTGTTTCCCACAGACACCCTCTGCTAATGGCTGTGGAAGGAGAAGCAGCTGTTGAATTCCTCCTGGGCAGGTACCAATTTATTCTTCTTGCTAATGGTGTTACTTAAATCCTGCCTCAGGAAGGTCTCTGCAATCTGTTTGTTTGCTTTCCTGGACCTTACAATGCAAAGGGAGATTTTGCTTTCTCAGGAACAGTTGCCAGTGGCAACAGCCAGGAGTGAGACTGTAAATAAAGCCAATTTAAGGTGAGATCAAACACAACCAGTGCCAGGTGTCCTGGTTTCCTCTGCTCCTTCCCAGCTGCTCCCTCTGCAGAATCCAAAGCAGGTTTAGATTGGATATTCAGGAGAAATCCTTCTCGGTGACGGTGGGGAGGCCCTGGCACAGGGTGCCCAGAGAAGCTGTGACAGCCCCTGGATCCCTGGCAGTGTCCAAGGCCAGGCTGGAGGGGGCTTGGAGCAGCCTGGGACAGTGGAAGGTGTCCCTGCCCATGGAATAGGATTTAAGGTCCCTTCCCACCCAAACCATTCCAGGGTTCCACAATTCCATCAGGTGCCCAGCTGGCACATTATTATCTATTTCTGCTGTCTTTCTATTAATCTCTTCTGAAGCTCAGAAAGCAAATATGTTCTCGTTATTTTTCATTTCCTGCATCCTTTAAAATGAATTATTTCCTGGCATTTCACTTGTATTTCATTTCATTTCCCTTCCAGTACCTGAAGGGGAGATGGTGACAAACCTTTCCAGCAGGACCTGTTGCAAGGGGTGATGGATTTAAACAGCAGCAGGGTCGATTTACATTGGATATAAGATCATGTTTTTTACCATGGGGGTGGTGAGGCCCTGGTAGAGGTTGTCCAGAGAAGCTGCCACAACAAAACAGACCCTGAGGGGCTGGAGTGTGTCCAGGGAAGGGAATGGAGCTGGGAAGGGGCTGGAGCCCCAGGAGCAGCTGAGGGAGCTGGGAAAGGGGCTCCGCCTGGAGAAAAGGAGGCTCAGGGGGGACCTTGTGGCTCTGCACAACTCCCTGACAGGAGGGGGCAGCCGGGGGGGGTCGGGCTGTGCTGCCAGGGAACAGGGACAGGAGGAGAGGGAACGGCCTCAGGCTGGGCCAGGGGAGGCTCAGGTTGGATATTGGGGGAGTTTCCTTCACTGAAGGGGTTGTCCAGCCCTGGCACAGCTGCCCAGGGCAGTGGTGGAGTCCTCACTGCTGGAGGGGTTTAACAGCCCTGTGGATGTGACACTTGGGGACATGGGGCAGTGGTGGGTTGGCAGTGCTTTGGGGATGGTTGGACTCGATGATCTTGGAGGGTTTTGCCAACCCAAATGATTCTGTGATTCTCTGATTCAGATGTGGTGATTCTACCTCCAGAGAGGTGGCTCAGACAAACAGGAAAATAACAGAGCATCCCTTGGGTCCAAATGGCATCCAGGGGTGTGAAGGGCTGGAATCTTGGGGCACACCATGGAGTCTCCTGGCCAGTGACTGGAGGGGCTTGGGAAGCTTTGGAATGGGCTGCCCAGGGTAGGGGTGGAGTCCCTCTCCCTGGAGGGATTTAGCAGCCCTGTGGATGTGGCACTTGGGGACAAGGGGCAGAGATGGCCTTGGCAGTGCTGGGCTGGACACAATGACCCCAGAGGGCTTTTCCAACCTAAACAATTCCACGATAACTCTGGAGAACAAGAGTTAGAACCAAACAAGGCAATTGTGCAAGCCCTCCCCGGAGCAGCCCAGTGCCAGGAGTGCCCCCGGGCAGCCTCACCTTGCTGTGGGCCAGCAGGACGCAGTTGGAGTGCTCGTGCTCGCAGGCGATGCCGTAGTCCGGGAGCAGCCGCGCCAGCTCCTGCACGAAGCTCACCACCTCCCCGTGCCACGGCACATTGGCCATGGTGAGGCTGCTGGCAGAGCTCTCCCCGCAGTAGGTCACACCCTGGGGACACACAGACACCAGCACGGTCAGCTCAGCCCTCCCGGGGCCCGGCCAGTGCCAGCCACAGCAAACCCCGCAGCTGCCGGCTCTGTCCCCCCTCACATCCCATTCTATGGTCTAGAAAAGCCACCACTTCCCGGTGTTATTCCTTAATTCTCTGCCTTGGTATGGACACAGGGAGAGCTGCAGGATGCTCAGGCCTGCTGGGGGTTGAGAGCATTTTGAGGGATGGATGCTCCCTGGCTCTCCCCTCAGAGCTCACCTGCAGGAGAACACAGCCCCAGTGACTGCTGAGTGTTCAGTGCTGCAGCCCTTGTTAAAAATAAACCCAGATAAAAACAGAGATGGAGGCACTTGGCCAAGGTGCTCAATGCCCCCGAGCTGGATGCAGCAACAACCTGGCCTAGTCACATCGCTCTCATCCCAGTGCTCCCACCGCTCCAGGACCATTAAGTTCAATTGCTCCCATCGCTCCCACCACTCACATCCCAGTGCTCCCACTGCTCCCGTTCCCAGTGCTCCATCCCATGGCTCCCATGTCCCTGCCTGGGCACAAGGGCAGGTCCCACAGTGCTGGCCCATTGTATCTGTACCCAAATCCAGCAGGCCCCTGGGTGGGCTGTACCCATCCCATGCACACAGACGTGACGGGCACCGGGAGCATCCCTGGGCACAGCAGGGACTGACACAGAGCTCAGTCCCTCCCTGGTGGCACCAGGCAGGAGCACCGAGCCCTTGAGAAGCAGCTCTGGAGTTGTGTTCTGGAGGCACCCCCAGAAGTGACCCTGAGAGGTGACATGGTTCAGACAGCTCCCCTGCAGATGCCCTGGTGTGCAGAGACACGGGGTTCCTGCTCCACTCCCCCCAGGGCACGGATGGAGAGCCCAGAGCAGGACACATGTCCCTCTGTCCCCACACAGTGCCAGGACATGAGCACTGCTGCCCTGGGGACTGCTCAGGGAATGGAATATCTCCAGCTGTCCCACACCCCATCCACTGCCTTCACCTCTGAATCTCAGAATCCCCGAGGCTGGAAAAGCCCTCCAGGACCATTAAGTTCAACCCATGACCAGTCTCCACCGTGTCACTCAGCCCAGAGCACTGAGTGCCACCTCCAGGCCTTCCCTACCCAGCCTCATCATTCTGGGACCAGCTGCTCCTAATTTGGAGATCTGATCACCTGAACCTCCTGAATTACTGATTTAGTCTTAGCCATGACCTCAAATTTGCTTTTCCTTTTTTCTCTCCCTTTCTCTCTTTTCATTTTTCTTCTCTTCTCTTTTTTCTTTTTCTTATTTTTCTTTTTTCTTTCCTTTCCCTTATTTTTCTCTTTCTTTTCTTTCTTTCATCTTTTTTTCTTCCCTTCTTTCCTTCCTTCCTTCTCTCCTTCTTTCATTCTTCCTTTCTTTCCTTCCAGATAAAACTCACTGAATTCTGGTTTAATCAGTGCATGACCCAACCCCTTTGACAGAACACAACACCGTAAAACACCGATTGTTCCTTATCCCGTAATTTGCTCCAAAGCACACCGCATCAGTGGGGGGTGAGCACTCAGTGCCCCCCTCCTGGAGTGCAGACAGTGCTCGACTTTAGGGTGCCCTTTAATGTCTGCTTGAGAATATTTCACAGACAGGATGATGATCCATGTCAGCTTCTCCTGATCAAATAATTCACTGTCAATTCCCCAGCAATTAATCTGCCATGGCTGAGAGGAGATCCCACACCAGGTCACAGGGCTGGTCACAACCCCCAGCGGTACCCAGAGGGCAAACAGAACAAAGGGCTTTTCCAACAGACACAACCCAGCCCCTCTGCCTGGTTCCAGGCTCTCTACCCCCCTCTCTGCCTGGTTCCAGCCCCTCTGCCTCTCTCTCTCTGCCTGGTTCCAGCCCCTCTGCCCTTGGGCTGAGCTCTTTTATTCCAGCCACAAAATCCCATCAAGCACCAGCCTTCAGAGCAGTTTTATGGATGGTTGTGTCTGGCCTGCTCGTGGGTTTCCCCCGTGAAGAACCCTTTTACCTCCTTTAAATGCAATTTGCATCCAGGTTCGTATGTGGCATGGCCATGGCCCTGCTCCCAGCTGCCACCACACTCCCAATCCCTGATTTCCCTGGACATGGAATGTGCAGACACATCTTTGCCAGCACTTTCAGCCAGAGCAAGGTGCCCACAGTGCTGAGCAGGGCTGCAGGAGCTGCTGCTAACTGGGAACTGTGCAAGTTTGGGAAGCAATTACTTTCTCACCCATACATTTATGAGGGACTCCCCCATTAAGCTGCCCAGGCACCATAACTCAGAGCCAGCCTGGAGAGACTGACAGGGCACAAGGCAGGGAGTGCTCACCAGGGATGTGCACTCAGTTTTATTTAGCCCAGCTCTGTAAGTCTGAACCCAGAGTTTAAACATGTTCGTTCTCTGTTAGTCAGTGCTGTATCAGAGCAGCCAGCCACGCAAATCAGGGGTTTGGATCCCTGAAGTTCAGCTGGAGACACACAGCAATATTCTCCCCACACTCATTATCCAGATTATGATTTGAGCAGCATGAAAAATGTATGAGTACAGAGGGGGAGAATTCTTCAGAAGCTCCAACATGATTCATGCTCTCAGTGAACTACAAAGATATCGTTTACAAGCAAAGAAAGTGCAGAGGCAAATGGAATAAGTGAGTGCTTGGCTGGCTGATTAATTCCCAGCACAAATCAATGGGAATCAGCTTCCAGCACACCGAAGGAAAGCAGCTTTCAACTTCCCCAACTTCTTCAAACTGGAGTTAATTAACAGCTGATAGCACTTAAAACCCATGCGGAGTTGATGAGGGCGGTCACGTTCTGCTTTGCAGTAATACATGAAGACAGTTATTAAGACATCAGGAATTAAAAAGGGAAGGATCCCATTGTTCACCCAGAGCTCTCTCCCCAACCTCCCTGCGGCAGGAACAGCAACGATGCTGCCTCTTAATTACCTGCTTAATAAGGGTGCTCGGAGCAGCCTAATCCACAGAGCTCTGGCCAAGTACCTTGAAATGCAGAAGCCTTTGAACAGCATCCCAGCTCTTCCTGCCTCTGCCAGGATGGATCTGGAGCAGCTGTGCTGGGCACGCTCTGGATTTCACAGAATCATGGAATGGTTTGGGTTGGGAGGGACCTTGAAGCCCATCCNATTTTCAGCTGTGATGGAGCGCAGTGAGCACAACTGGACTGAGCAGAGCCTTGTGCCAGGGTGGCTGTTGGTGCTGTGGGAAGCACATTCCTGCCCCCAGGACCTGGCTCCTGCCCCAGGATCCAGCCAGCAATCCTTTCAGTCCCCAGGGCTCTGAAGGGAACAACTGCAGCTGACAGTGCGTTGTTTCTCCACTCACACTCCAGACTTCCCAATTTAATTACTGAACAAAACAATTCTCTTCACTCCGAGCCCACAAATTATAAATTTAATTGAGGCTCGTGCAAATTAACAGAGAACAAAGTGTGGGCCAAGCTGCTGAGTGACAGAGACACTGTTTAAAATCTGGGGCAGCCATGACCCCAGACAAACATACAAAGCCTCAGTGCCATGCTGATGGATTGCAGTCTGTGCAGTGCAAACGCTCACGAGTCCAGCAGCAGCGCTCCCCAAATTACAGCCACGAGGCCTCACACACTCTGCTCCTGCTGCAGAGGGTCCAGCCAGGATTGGACTCCTTGGCTGCCTTTAATACTCACTTTCAAGCTGATTTAACAAAGGCCATCAGTCCTTTGTGTCACTCCAAGCTGCAGGGAGGGCTGGAGCTGGTTGTTTGTGCAGCACAGCCCCGGTATTTCCCAGCAGCTCTCCAGACACCCCAGAGCTGTGGCTGAGGGCCCAGTGGTGCTGCACTGCCTGGAACCTGCAGTGACTCCCTGGGAGTGGAAGGAACTGCTCCTGGGAGAGCTCAACTCAAACACAGGGCACAGCCTTCCATCCCAGCTCTCCCAAATGAGCCATGTGGGGATCGAAGGAGGCACGGCCACTGCTGGATCACCCCCCTTCTGCTCCCAGAGTCACAGCCATGGAGTTATCCTGGCTGGAAAAGTCCTCCAGGACCACCAGCTCCAACCTGTGACCAATTAGCCAGGAGAAAAGGAGGCTCTGCACAACTCTCTGACAGGAGAGGGCAGCCAGGGAGGGTCAGGCTCTGCTCTCAGGGAACAGGGACAGGAGGAGAGGGAATGGCCTCAGGCTGGGCCAGGGGAGGCTCAGGTTGGACATCAGCAGGAATTTCCCCATGGAAAGGGTGCTCAGGCCTTGGCAGGAGCTGCCCAGGGAGGTTTGGAGTGCCCATCCCTAGAGGGATTAAACACATGGCACGTGGGGACACTGGCAGTGCTGAGGAGTGGTTGGATTCACTCTGGCAGGTCCATCCCAGCCCAAGTGATTCTGTGATTCTCCAACAGCAAGTGGTCAATGCTGGTCTCAGGTGTGGAAATCAAACATTGTTTGGGTTTATTCATAGCAGGCACCAGAATGGGAGACTCAGCTCCACCTCTTCATCTAAATCCCAGCTGGGATGGCAGCAGGATCCTGAATGGGTTTTTGACAGGTGGGGCAATTGCCTCTTGCTGCATGCAATTAAAAACTCATTAAGGAACAGCTCATTTTCCTCATTATTTTAAGCAATTAAATAATCCTTACTGTTTAACATGACAAGAGTGAGCAGACTAGGACAGACACTTCCCTCTGGCCCTTCCCTGCACACATTCACTTGGGCATTTCCATTCTGCAGCCACGCCTCAGGCACCAGAGCAGGAGCTGCAGGCCCACAGCAGCACCCTGAGCTCGGCTGGACACCGAGATTACCCATCCACATGAACAAAATCAGCAGGAAAATCAGCAGGAAAATCAGCAGGAAAATCAGCAGGAAAAGAGCTTCCAGGTGGCTGAAAACTTTCACAAAGGCTGGGGAAGATTCTGTGCCATGACTTTGATCCCTGCTGTGCCCAAGTGCTGCCCTCAGACTCCGTGGCACAGACAGCCCTGGGACAAAGGGCCAGCCTGACACATTTGGATTTCTTCCTTAAATTCTGAGGGATAAGGGGAAGCAGGAAGGCTCTGCTCAGGCAGGAGCTCACACTGCTGCTGTGAGCAGAGTGATGAAGCTTCACTCTGCCCAGAGAAGCTGTGGCTGCCCCTGGATCTCTGGCAGTGTCCAAGGCCAGGCTGGACAGGGCTTGGAGCAGCCTGGGACAGTGGAAGGTGTCCCTGCCCATTGCAGGGGTGGAACTGGATGGGCTTCAAGGTCCCTTCCAACCCAAACCATTCCGTGATTCTAGAATTCAGCAAGGACTGACCCCAAAGATTGAGTCCAATCACTGACCCAGCACTGCTGAGGCCACCCTAAGCCATGTCCCCCCATGCCATGTCCAGTCATCTTTCACATCCCCCCAAGGATGGAGACTCCAGCACTGCCCTGGGCAGCTGTGCCAGGGCCTGGCCTCCCTTTTAGTGAAGAAATATTCCCAATATCCCCCTGAGCCTCCCCTGGCCCAGCCTGAGGCTGTTCCCTCTCCTCCTGTCCCTGTTCCCTGCGAGCAGAGCCCGACCCTCCTCGGCTGCCCCCTCCTGTCAGGGAGTTGTGCAGAGCCACAGGGTCCCCCCTGAGCCTCCTTTTCTCCAGGCTGAGCCCCTTTCCCAGCTCCCTCAGCTGCTCCTGGGGCTCCAGCCCCTTCCCAGCTCCGTTCCCTTCCCTGGACACAAAAATGCTGCACATCACACAAACCTCTGCCTTTCAGAACCCAAAGAGGGCACCATGGCAGGAAAACAAGTTCTGGCAAGTTCCAGACCTTAAGTACAACCATCAGCTCTGTACAAGTGTGACAGTGACACGCTGGCATTAGAACAGATTAAGGCAATAAATCAATTTGATGCATTTTTAATGACTGAGTCTCCCTTTACTATTGGCTTAAGTGGGAGAATGGGGTCCCACAGAGTTACAGCACCGTGAGGCACTCATGGAAATGAGAACAAGGATTAAGCCCTGCAAGAATCTAAATCTCTCTCCATCCACCCCGTGAGCCTCTCTGGAGCAACACTGGATTAGCTCCCTCCATCTGAAATGGACATCATTTATCCCAAGTCTTCAAGCAGAAAATCCCTGAGCTCAGCCCCATTGTCGGGCAGAGCTTTGCAGAATCACCGCATCACTCTTTGTTGGTTGGCTTTGAGCACCACCTGGTCCTTGGCTGCTTACCCTGGCACACTGAGGGTCTGCAGAAAAGAATGCTGAGCCCTATCCACACCCCAAACATGCTTCCTTCTCAGAGGAACACAAAAAAATCGCTTTTAATCAAACATACCAAGTCTTTTGGGGAAAGTTCCCAAGTCACAAATGCCATGTGACCACCACAGTGTGAGGCTGGACCCCATCCCACTGCTGGATTCTGGGAATGTCACCCAGCCCCTCCCTGTCCCAGCTCACACAAACAGGGCTCAGAGATCCACATAAATCCCTGTCCCAGCTGCAAGAGCACCAGGAGCATATCTGTGACCACTCACCTATTTCCTTGGCAGAGCAACGCAGGATTTTTCCAGGCCAGAGCTCTGGGAAAGCAGAGGGAAGAGCAGCCCATGCCTTGCAGGAGACAGGTGTTTGCTCCAGAGAGTTCTCAGGGGAATCTGAGCTGAAACATCAGCTGACACCCTCCTCATCTCACTAATTAACATCAATGCCCCAGGCAGAGCAGCCTCAGCCCCACAGCCCCTGCTCCATCCCTGCCCTCCCTTCCCTGGCAGGATCCTGCACAGCCAGAGGGTCACCCAGGAAGGTGGAAAACCGAGGGGTTTTCCCCAAACTGAACTCCAAACCCGAGCTGGGATGAAGCTCCCAACTCCAGCAGCACACCTAGAGAGAAGAACTCTATCTGCTGATGTATCCAACCTTTGCGGTAAAATCCAGGCTTTTTCTCCACAGCGGCAGTTAAAAAAAGGTTGAAAAAAAAAGGTTAAAAAATAAAAGAAAGGTTTAAAAAATTAAAAGAGAGAAGAAAAAGAGAAAAGGGAAGTCCAGGAGTAACAGAGTTGCACAATCAGAGCTGAGGGAGCTGTGCTGCTCTGCAGGAGCTGCTGGGTGAAAATGCTCAGAGCACTTTGGAAGGTGCCCTTTTTACCAGTTTGT
>VZTH01019086.1:0-19379 GCA_013397815.1 Aleadryas rufinucha
CCCCGGCACCCCCCGGCACCCCCTTCCCAGCACCGCGGTGGGGCTGGATGGCTCAGCCCATGGGATCCCCAAACTGATCCGGGGCAGATGGAGTGTGCTCGGTGGGGGGACCCCCAAGTCTGTTCCCCCCAGCAGAGCGGAGGTGCCAGCGGGAAGGGTNGAGCCGTCCCCGGGCGAAGGTCGCATCGGCGGGGAAAGGCCCAGGGTGACGCTTGTCACCGCGTGGGGAGAGCACGGGCACCCCTCGCCGTGCCCCACGGGACCCCCGGCACCGCGCCGAGTCCGGCGGCCGGGAACCGGGACAGAACCGGCCCCGCACGTGTCCCCGGGCTGCCGGCACCGGTACCGGGGGTCCCAAACTGCAGGGGTGGGAAGAGGCCCCGGCTCCTCGCTCCCGGCCAGCACACACGGCCGGGTCGCGCTCACCCGTGTGCGTGGGGGCACCGGGGTGGCCGTACACCCCTCCTCAAAAACACCCTCGGCCACTTCCTCCGGCGGGGCCGGGGCAGGAAGGGGTTAAGCTCGAATCTCGAAACTCGCTGCTCCGGGCTTCACCCGGCCCTCCTCTTCCTCCTCCTCCTCACCGAAAGGGGCCACGGGCCGCTGCACCCGCGGGGCGGCTGTCACGGGCTGGGCGCGCCCCGCACCCCCTCCCTGCCCCGGGGCACCACCGGGCACCCCGCACCTTTCCCCGGCCCGAGGCATCCCTGGGCGCCCCGCGCCTTTCCCGGGACACACCGCGCCTTTCCCGGGGCACACCGCAGCCGCTCCCCGGCCAGGAGCACCCCCGGGCACCCCGCATCTTTCCCCAGAGCACCCGCACCCCCAGGCACACTGCGCTCCTCCCCGGGATACCCCGCATTCCCTCCCGGGCCCGGCGCATCCGCACCCCCGTGCACCCCGCACTCCGACACCGGCCCAGGGCACCCCGCACCCCTCTCCGGGGCACCCTGGACACCGCACCCCCGGGGCCGGCGGCGGGTGCGGGGGTGGCGGGGAGCACCCTCTGCCCCGCGGGGTGCGGACCCCGGATCGGGCGGTGCGCGGGTGCGTGACCGGGGTACCCCAAGGGGGAAGGGGTGCGCTGAGTAACGTCAGGTCGGGTCGCCCGTGAGGGGATGCGGGGTCTCACCTGAGGAACTCCTGCAGGCAGGTGTCGCAGAAGCGGTGGCCGCAGGTNGTGGAGAGGTCCCGGCACGCCGGGGGCTCGGGGAGCATCACAGCGGGGACACCCCCTCCAAGGGGTTTGGGGTGGAGCGCATCGGGTACAGCCACCGTGGGGATTTGGGGAGCACCCCACCGGGCACAGCCCTCTGGGGGGGTTTGGTACCCACCGCACTGGGAACAATCATCTCAAGCGCCTGCGACCCCTGCACTGGGAACAGCCACCCCAGGAGTTCGGGGTCAACATCACATCACACACGGCCCCCTCACGCACTGCAGCCTCTCCTGGCCCAGGGCTGGGCTCTGAGGGCACACACTATGCTGTCCTCGCTGACCCTCCGTGCCTTCCTTGACTCAGAGGTGTCCCAGGGGTGCCACACTCCTGCAGGCAGCCCGAGGCCGCGGTTGTGCCCCTGAGCGAGGCTGGAGGTGGGATGCAGCTCCCAGGCCTGCTCCTAGCACAGAGAGCAGCTCGTGTCCCAGCCATCACCCACACAGGACATGGAGGGGCCGCCCTGAGCCCCCCACACCACAGGCACGGGGGGGACACACACTCCTGTGGCTTTGTCTCGCTGGGAGCTCACGCCCCAGGCTGCAACCAACAGCCTCCCTCCAGCCACGGTTTGTAACTGAGCAAGAGCCTGGAGGAGGGAGAATAAAAGCAAATCTGTCTGGCTCCAGCCCCCTCGTCACTCTTTCAGAAATCAGAGCAGCATATGGGAGTATTTGCCCCTTTCCCCAGAGATGGAGCCGAGCAGATGACAGGCTGTGAGCATGTGTTAGTCCCACCAACGCTCGCTCCAGCCAGCTTCCCATTAAGGGCGGCAGTTGCTCCAGACCCAAATGTTAGCAGTTTTCAATTAGCAAATGGCAGAGGAGAGGGATTCCTGGGGGACACGCTGAGCAAGTCGAGCTCTATCACTTGTCACTCAAGGAGCTCACGTTACCCTTCTCCCCGAGAGGCTCTGCTTAAAATAAAACCCTGCAGCGGCCCGGGGGGAGGCAGCCTGCTCGCTGCCAGAGCTGCCAGGGAGGGGATGGGTGGCTCATTTCTGGGGTTACCCTGAGAGATGTGTCAGGAAAATCCACAAACGCCAGAGGTTTATGTCCAAAAAGGAGACAGAGGAGTCCTTCAGCTTTATTCGAATAAAGGGAGAGAGGCCACCGGAGCATAAGCCTGTGGGATTTCCTCTCTCGAGGGTTCGGAGGGCACAGCCTCCGTTTTATCCTAAATCCCGGCCGCACGCTGCCCTCTTCCTTTCCCCATTGGCTGAAGTACTAGGAAGGTACAGCCATCCCGAACTGCCTACTCCATATCCTCCTCTTGAACCTACTGTTTTACCCCAAAGCTCAGAAGTTCAGGCTTGTGCACTCCTCCTGTTTCAGGAGCCAAACTGTCCGGGCCCGGTAACGAACCTGCTGCCCGAAGTCAGTAGAGACATTAACACCCATTTCAAAGACGTTAACAGCCATCAAACCCTTTGTAACGACATTAGCACACGTTTTTCAGATGGCAGGTTGTTCTGAGCTGCACTAGGGCCCCCAAATATCAGGGAACCTTGTACTGGGGTGCACTGAGCATGAGCTGCCATCAGCAGGGGGTTTTTCAAGAGAACGTGAGTCGCTGCTCGGATGATGGAGAGCACCGAGCTAAACTTTAACCAGCTCCCAGTGATACTGGAAACCTAACAGGTAAAAAACAAGTGACAGTGGGCAGCTGTACAGGGAGCAGTGGGGAGCAAAAGGCACCTTGAGCTGGGGTTGAGGTGCTCCCCGGCTGGGTTTGCTCAGGGCTGTGACCCCTCCAGGGCAGGATCTACCAGCAGCCCATGGTCCAGCTGGTTCTGCTGCTCTGTGCCAGCACAGCCCGCAGCCAGGCTGTCTCCAGCAAGAGATAGGCACTACCCAGACACTGTCCCTGACATGCTGTGACCTGGCCCCAGCTAAAAACTGTCCCCGGACACCACTATGGGACAAGGTTCAGGCCAAAAGGACAGGTCCTTGGTATCCTGGGGGGGGTGATGGGACTCCAAAGACGGGACACATCAGTCCTGTAAACACAGGCAGCCTGTGCCTCCGATGACAGCCATGAAACAGCCGACTTTTATCATTATTTACTGCTTCTCTTTGATGTTTTAAAAATTATTCTTCCCTAACCTCACTGAAGAGCATCTCTGCTAATTAGCCAGGAGCTGACAAAGCCATCAGAAGGTGCTGGCTGTGCCGGCAGGGCGGCTGGGAGGTGTCAGACCCTGCAAACAAAGATCCCTCCTTTTCCCCTCTCCCTAAGCAAAGCCCTCCCCGCACTCAACATCACAGCCAGGCATTTGTCTCACACAAAGGCGACACTCAGGGCAATTCCCTTTGTGGAGGTGATATGTTCCCTGTCCCCCATGACGGGTCACTTCTTGAACCCATCTGGGCTCAGAGAGGCCTCTTGTCCTCTTCCCCAGCCTCTCCCTGCTGCTCCATCCCTCCGCCTTGTATTTAACTTAAACTGGAGGGACAGAAAACCGACGCTCCGGCTTCTAAAGAAGTTAAGGTGGGGCCCTTCGCCCCGGGGAAAGGAGTGGGAGAGTCCTCTCCCGGCTTCTAGGGCCTCGTGCCCAGGGAGGGCAGGGGTAAGGGATCGAGGCAGACGGACAGAGGGACGGCAGCCGCACCTCCTGCCAAAAGCCTCGTGGGAATGAGGATACGACCTCGACAGAGGTGCCGGAATCAAAACAAATCAGCTCCGGGATCAGCAGGCGGTTTGGGCTGTTTCCTGCTACAGTAATGGCCCCAAGTCAGCACGATCTTATTTGGAACAGGGACAGCCTTTCCCTGGGTGACAATGGCCAGAGGGGACCCGCACCAGGATGCTCAAGTGGGGAACCAGGCAGCCTCATCCCACATCACCTCCCCTTCCCGCTCCCCTCCGGCCCTGCCTTTCCTTAGCAGGAAGAGCCGCGGGGACACTGATCCACCAGCAGCTCCACAGAACACAGGAACAAAACAAGGATAAAGGGAGAAGCCCTGAGACCTGCAGATTTCACCGGGAGCTTCTGCAGGGAAACAAAGCAGCAGACGTGAGGAATGCAAGTGGCCTATTTGCCCGGGCTGCTCTCTGCCTCCGGCAGCGCGGACATGCCTCGGCTTGTCGTTCCAGGAGCTTTTGTTGCTCGGGGCTGGGGGCCTCTTTGTTTCCTTTACCCTTTCGCCAGGCTTGGTCACAGCCCGGTATTAAATTATTCAAATGATCTCGCTGGGCTTCACAGCTGAACTCCTGTGCGGAGAGCCCAGGCTGCGAAATCCCGAGGGCTCCAGCCCTCACCGGAGCCCCCGGCCCAGGACAAAGCGCCACTGGTCCACACTGGTTTCCCCACGCTGGAGCAAAGGATCCCAGTATTCAAGCTGGTGACACCTCCAGCCCCAGCACTGCAGTGCAGAGGTGTCATTAAGCCATAAAACAATTCACCTAACACCAGCACACTGATAGGAACAGGGGGTGCCGCACCCCTGGATTTGGCAGCCCAGCTGGAGCAGGAAGAGCTTGGCTCCCGAAGAAGTGGCATTTTGGTGCCACCACTGACGAGACAAAGGGTGTCAGACCTCTGTCCTGCCTGCTGCTTGTCCCAGCCAGCCCTCAGCCCTGGCAAGGCTGCAGCAGGAACACCAGCCCCTTCCTATGGGATGTGTTTGAATGTGGTGTGGGGCAAGGGGAGCCCTCAGAGCTCTGCACAACACAGGCAAGAGAAATCTGGTGCTGGAAGGAGCTGGAGCTGCTGCCAGCTCCGCACAGGGAGGAGGGGCAGCGGCCCAGAGAGGCTTTGAGGCAATTGAACCCAGCCCTGCAATCACCCTGGTGCCCAGGTTGGTCTGGGAGTGGAAAGCACCTTCCCCAGCACCGGGCTGAGCCATCCCCATAACCTGCAGCACAGGAAAGTGCCAAAGGACTGGCAGAACCTTTGAATTCCAGTCAGCTTCCTGGGATAGCAGGGTGTAACCGCCTGAAAAGGCAGTTCCACAAGAAACAAAAAAGGCAGGGAAAAACCCTTGCACCCACCCTGCCAGGAGCCAAACAGGGAGGCTGTGTCTGCAGCCAGGGCTGCACACGCCTCTCCCGGCCAGACGGGACCTGCTCTCTTCCCCAGCCGGAGCCTGGAAGGTGAGGGAAGAAAGGGCAGGAGACCTGCAGAAATTCATTACCTTCCACATGACAGAGGGATCAGTTGGCTTTTACCAGAGCCCGTCGAGGTTTCCCTCATTGAAAACAGGAAAGAATCACAAAAATAATTAGAGAGATTTCATCTCAGCCGGCTTATGAAAGCACCGACTTTATACACAACAGATTGGCAACAGCACAAAGATGGATGTGAAAGGCAAGAGCATTTGCAATGTCAGACAGATCAGAGACAGAAGCTCATCAAAAAATGGCCCAGGGCACATGTAAGTTAAAAAAAGAAAAGAAGAGGAAAAAAATAAAGGAAAGGAAACGACCCTTCTGGAGACAAAAAACGTGACTCCTGTCCGTAACACATGGATGTGCCCCTCCTGCCCGCAAAGATCCCTGGTGAAAACTCATCAGCTCCCTGGAAAAATCTGGGTTAAAAAACTTCAAGTACTGACAATCACTGGCTGTGTTTTGCTGCCTTCCCTAGCTCAGCTGGGAGCCAGTGAGCCGGTCAGCAGCAGGACTGAGGGGCCTGAGGACAAATGTCAGCTGGAGGATCCTCCAGCGAGCTCCTGGGGCCAGGGGAGGCCGTAATTGGAAAGCTCCAGGCGGCATTTCAGGAGAGCTGTGCAGCACAGGGAGGCTGCTTGTGCAGAGCTCGGCCAGCCGTGCAGGCAGGACCCTCCAAAGTGTGCTCAATAAATGGGTGAAACGTTTTAGGGGGGGATGGGAAAGGACAGACTTCTCTAATTAGCAAAGAGGTTTGCATTTAGTCACCCAGCACAGCGCCTGGGGCCCTGACTCCAGACGCCGCTGTGCAAAGGCTGACAGCTCTCTCAGACACGGAGCTGTCAGCCTGGGCTTTGTAACCAGAAACAGTTTCCACAGAGGAAAACAACCTCTGTGCTCCTCACCCTTCCACACAGGCACTTCCAGCAGGGAGGGGAAGAGCCGCGGTGTGACCCCCTGAAGGCAGCACCGCAGCTCTGGGGATGTCCACCCCACGGCACGTCCAGGGCAGCAACTCTCAGGCACTGGAGGTTCACAGAGACAATTCAGTAAGTGAGACCAGCTCTGGTTCCTTGGGAACCATCGTTAGGAGCTCTCTATTTCTAGACTGTTGCCTTCGGAGTGCAGCTGAGGAGCTCTGGAGCCTGGAGTGTGTCTGAGCCAGGCCACCGTGGGCAGCAGGCAGAGCAGGATGTGGCTGCTCTCACTCACTGGGAAGGCGACTCCTCCACAGCAGCTGAAACACAAAGGGTAAAGACCAAGATTTGGCTGGAAGCCCCGCTTTGATGAAGCTACAAGAAGTGTTCTGCCCCACACAGGCCTGATACCCAACAGATGGGCACCACACTCCCTGTCCCCTTCCCTACAGGAAGCCACTGCAAGACCTCAGTAGTGGCACAAGTGAGGCAACGCCCAGTACACAGTGCCCAAGCAGGACTAAATGCAGTCTCTAGAGGCTTATGCTCTCCTCCTCCTCCTCTCCAGCCCGGCTTCTCCCAGTTATTCTGTGTTTGCCGTGGGATTGAGAGAAGGGCGCAGCAGCAGCTCATGATAACCTGGGCAGCAGCCCAAGCCAGTGAAAAGCAGAGTTGGCCCCATAGGAGGAGCAGAACGGCCACCCCAAAGGTGGAGCACAGCTTGCCTGTGCCAGCACCCTCCCGGGCCAGATCACAGCCAGAGCTGACAGCAGCAATGACATCACATGTGTCACTGGATCTCGTGTTCTCGCTGGAGAAATTTCCAGGCAGATTGAGCTGTGTGAAAGCCCAAAGTCAGATCTCAGCTCTTTACAGAGCTCTTGATGCTTTTTTGCACACTGGTTGCTGAGGGATGCCGGGGCAGGCGAGGCTGCTGCCCTCACACCGCTGAGTTTGCACTCCCAGTACTGGGGCAGGACAACGTTTCGGCCAGTTGGACAGCAATGGGGCTGCACACTCAATCCCTGCTCTCACAGTGCTGCAGGTGGGAGCCCACAAACCAGCTGCCACAGAGTGCAGGGCGACTCCAAGCAGCGGAAGGGGAGAGCAGCCTGCAGTCTTCCTGCAGAGACAAAACCCTTTCACTCCCATGACAAATGCCCTACTTGTTCCCGAGCCTGGGGACTTGGCCATTCCCCGTCCCCTTCACGTGGCAGCACACATCACATGAGAGCTGGGCACTTGCAGAGGAGGAATGGGAGCCAGGGCCGATTCCGCTGTGCCGGGGCCGTCAGCCGGGCCTCCTCCCCTCCGGGCTGTAATTAGCCTCCTTGAAGTGGGCTGGGACTGGAATCCCTCAGCCCAGGCTGAGGCCATAATCGGCCCAGCAGAGGAGGAAGAAAGGCCCCTGCAGCAGTCTGGGCCAGGCTCCTGTTGTACATCCAGGCAACGGAAGGGCAGGTCACGCCACGGGCACGTTTTAACCGCGCCGCGATGCTGCCTTTGGCCCGAGCAGAGAGGAACCACAAAACCATCGCTATCTTTTCCAAACCACAATGGAAAGGCAGCAGCCAAAATGACGCCTCAAATCTCAGCTTCTATTTCAGCAGCATCAATTAGAGAGCTGCTCTTTTTGGATACTCTGTGGACCGCTGGCACGCCAGCTCCCCGCCGGCCGCAGCTTGGCCAGCCTACCTGTCTGGGAGTGCACGAGACAGCCTCTGCCATCCCTTTGCTTCCCTGGCCTAGTAGGAGAGGCAGTGTCACACAGCTGAAGAGCACAAGGGGAATTATTTTGGGCTTGAAGTTATTTCTATTCATCTACAGCTCGAGAAGGACTAGAATAACACAGAGCTTATGTGCCAGGGTTACTCGGCACAGCTCCGGTCACAAGGCATTGTGTCTGGCTGGGCCCTCATGGCAGGAATCACAGGGACAAAGCCTTTACTCACGCTTTACTGCCAGCAGTGTGTTCCCGTGGCAGCAGGCTACGGAGGTCACCAGGTACGGATGTGTCTCCTCCAGCTGCACCGGCCTCGGCACTCCCGTTTCCTCGTCCTTCCTGCCCAGGCGTCCCCTGGCTCCTTTCCCCCACGTGCACACCTCGCCGTCTGCAGAGGGATGTAAACACCTCGCTGCACACCTGCCTTGACCACAGCAGAGCCAGAGGCCAGCAAGGCCCTGCTGCAGCCCAGGACATGGGGGCTTCAGCCTCACCTGCTCCGATGGCCACAGTGAAGGCATCCCCACAAGCCACCACGGTGACCTTCATCGTCTCCAGCCCCACAACCAGGTGGGGCACGCGGCTGTTGCGGCAGGAGTTGGTGCCCAGCTGCCCGTGCTGGTTGCTCCCAAAGGTGTAACAGTGGCCAGAGGCTGACAGCAGAGAGGAGAGACACACCTGGGTGTCACTTGGGACACACTGAAATCCCTGAAGCTTTTTGCTGTCTCCATGCTAAGCATCCTGCTCCACAGACCTTCAACACTGTGAGCAGGGTGTCTCTTGAGAGACTGCCCATGGGAAACAGGGAGAAGGAAGATAAGGAGAATGCAGATGTCCCCCCTCTCAGAATTTGGGCACACACTCTCACCTGTGACAGCAGCCGAATGTGCTGTACCGATGTCAGCACACACAATGGGCTCTTGGTTCAAGGGGGCTGACTGGGCACACACAAACACAGTGGCCTCCTCCACCTGGTCCTCTGGGGAGGGCTCCTCTGCTGAGCTGATCCGGTCTAGGCCCAGCTTGTTACACCTGCACAAGGAAAATCTCAGACTGAATGCAGCCTGGCACAGACACCCCAGAAACACATCCTGCCCTGGCATAACCACACCATCAGCAGTGTGATGCTGAGGGGTAGGATCACACAGGGATGTCTTCTGGAGCCCCTTGGTCACAACATGGACAGGCCCAGGAGGGTAAAATGCAGAGCACAGACCCTCACCCCTCTTACCTGTTGCTCCCACAAGCAAGGATCTGGTTCTTCACTGTGAGGACCATGGAGGAATCGATGCCGCAGATGACCTTCTGAGCCTCGTGCTCTGGAGGGACTGTGACCTGCTGGGGGCAGTTGTGGCACTCCAGGGTGCCCAGCCCAAGCCGACCTGGCAGGAGGAACAGAGCAGGGAACAGCTGATGGCAACACACACCCTGAGCACAGCACTGACACAGCTGCTGCAAGAGCCCAGCCCAGGATCCCAGAAAGCAGCGAAACCCAAAGCACGGGGGCCCTGGTATGCAGCAAAACAGCTGCAGCTCTTCCACACCCACTCACCCTGGCACATCTGGAGGGGACTGCGGGCAAGCAGGGCCAGCAAGGGCAGTGGCAACAGGCACAAGCCCTGTTCTGCAAAACAGACATCTCTTACCATTATCCCCCCTGCCCCAGGCAAACACTTCCCGTTCGTTGGAGACCGCCAGGACGTGAGATGCGCCACAGGCCACCTGCACCATCTCGTAGCCCAGCAGGGCCTCCACAATCTTGGGCTGGCAAGGGAAGAGCAGCAGCCGTCAGCCGAGACCTCCCAGCCTGCCCGGCTGCTCCCATCCCTCCCACCCGGCCCCCCCAGACTCAACACAGCGCTGGCAGCATCCCAGTTTTCATCCAACACAAACAACAGAGAAATTTCTCCTTTTTTTTTTTTTTGTTCCAAACAGTCTTCAAAGGGATAAGAGACTACGTGCACGCAGCACAGAAGATAATGCAAACATCTCTGGGGCGGAAGAAAGCAGCCAGCACAAGAGTTTGGAGAGGGAAGAGGTTCAGCAAGGGTTGGGATTCGCCCCCCTGCCCATGTGGGGAGTGCCAGGGGCTGTGAACGCCTGCTCAGAGCAGGCAGGGGCTTGGTGCAGGATGCGTTGGCTCAAAGGCTCTTGTGCAGAGGAGCTGTGAGTTAACGGCTCAGATTCATTAGGGTGTGGAGGGACCAGGATCTCCACATTTCACCCAGCCCCTGCTGTGACCTGCTGTTAGATCTGACACCTCGCCTCATACTCATTATCCTCCTCAAGTGAAAAGCACCGTTTGTTGGGATCTGGCTGCTGCTTCCAACTGGTCTCCCCTCCCCAGCCGTAAGCAGGGAGCAGCTCAGCTCTGGGAGGAGAAGGAACAAATGGGCCAGCTGACCACAGTGACAAATGGCACCAGTCCCCGGGCTCGGCTGGAAGCCATCGGCTGCTGCCACATCCGAGGGCAGGCGAGGAAGAGGCTGGAAGGGAGCAATGAGCCCTCAGCCCCAGTGTTCCGAGCCAATCGGAAACACACAGCTCTTCTTTAAATACTGGCTCTTTTGAAAAATAACTTTTCTCAGTGAACCCTGGCAGCTGCAGGCCAAGAGTGAAGCAGGCAGGTGTGTGATTGGAGGCAGGCTCCAAGCTGGGAGCCTGCCAACAGCAACCACAAGGCAGCTCTTGACTTCCCCCACGCTCAAAGGGATCATTGTGTAGGGGGGGGAGAGAAAGAGAGAGGCAGGTTGGGTCTTTTAAAACCCGCAGTGACAGGGAGAGGAGGGGGAGGGGGTCAGATGCCAGAGCATGCCTGGGATGCACATCCCTGGAGCTGGGATGAGTCTGCTCACGTGGTGCAGAAGCCACGATCCATCCTTTACCCTGGGGGAGCAGCACGCCCAGCACCCTTTCCACCAACCTGGCTCACATCCGTGAAGTTTCCGTGCCCCAAACAGCCATTGCTGCCGCTGCCGAAAGTCATGATTATCCCCCTGTCTGGAGGAGCAGAAAGAAGCCTTGTCAGTGGCACATGTGCAGCCCTGCAAGGCACACGTGAGGCCCCACGAGGTGATACAGCCGAGGGGTGGCCGTGGCTCCCAGGACATCGGACCCACTCTGACTCAGAATGAGCTGCAAGGGCCACAAGCCTTCAGCGAGCTTCCAAGGAGCTGCAGGAGCTTCCAGGGAGCTGCAGGGGCCACAAGCCTTCAGTGAGCTTCCAAGGAGCTGCAGGAGCTTCCAGGGAGCTGCAGGAGCTTCTAGAGAGCAGAAGCCTCACCATGCTGCAATGGCTCAACAAACAAACAGCAGTGATAAGAGTGCTGAGATAACGTTGCTGCAGCTGTGTATGCAGGAGCTGCAAACCCCACGCTCTGTCAAGGTGTTAAAGTCACAGAGGCACTCCCTGAGCAGCTGCCCAGCAGAGGGGTGGCAGGAAACGCCATGGGAGGTAGGATAAACACATGCCCATGGAGTTTGCCCACTGCATATCTGTCGTTTGCTGCCCTGACCCCCAGCAGAAGAGCAAACAGAGCTCCCACAGGACCACTGGGAGGGCTTTGCTCCACAAACATGGCCTTGGACTGGTGTGTGTGCTCTCCTTCCAACCAGAACACTTCCTGGACTGCTCTGAGGGGGCTTCAAACCCTGCTTTCCTGCAGTTTGAGCACAACCAGCCCTGCAGCAGCTCACGCTGACACCAGCCACTGCTGGTCACTGCATGTGCCTGTGTCATGCTTGCAGAGTATGTGACAGACATGCTTCTCACACTGCAGTCCCCACTGTCAGTTCTGGTTTCAGGTGACACCAATGCAACCAGGACAACAAGCACAGGAGATTTCATAGAACCATAGAATACTCTAAGTTGAAAAGACCTTTATGATCATCTAAGTCCAACTCTTTGTGGCCCTCCCCACACCACAGTTTGGGACCAAGTTGACCAGTGTGGCATCACAGGAGGACCATGTCTGCCATTTCTGACCCCCACCTGATGCTGCATGAGAGGCCACAGAGGCCTCCGTGTCCCCCCAGCCCAGAGCATCTCTCTGGTTCCTCTCTGAGCAGGCTCCCCAGGCAGTCCCACTGGGTTTTAGGGGGTTCTGGAACTCAGGCAGGTGAAGGCAGGAGGCAGCAGTTCTCACCTGTGAGGCAGGCTGTGAAAAGATCACCACAGGACACGTGCTTGATGGTCACTCCAGACTGGCCCTCCAGAAAGCGGGACACAAACTGAGGCTGGAGCTGCTCGGTGGCTCCTGGGAGAGAAGGGCCCCCGGCAGCACCCATGGGAGGAGCCTGATGGAGAGAAGCCATGGAAGAGCTGGGTTGGAGAACACTGATGGACCCCTTCCCACAGGCTTATCAGCGTTACCCACACCCTGGCTGGGACTGCAATCCTGGAGGAGGCAGTGCCAGGGTCTGTGAGTGAGCAGAAATTCCTCCTTCACAGACATCACACATCCAAGGCTCTACAGCCACTGCCTGCCCCAGGTTCCCTGTCACTCACCTCCCACAGGATGAGCCTCCCGGATTTGGTGACCCCAGCTTTCTGTGTCCTGCCAGCAGAGACCTGCACCACCTCGGTGTTCAGCATGGGCAGGCGCAGAGGGGTGGTGATCCCACTGCCCCACGTGTAGATGGATGACAGTGGAGGTGGGATTCCTGTCCTGGCTGAACCACGTCGGACACCTGTGGGGCACACAGAAACCATTAATGTGGATTCCTGACTCTCCTCCCATAGGAAAAGTGATGGCACCAGCCAGTCCAGGTGGCAGCACAGCTGCCAGAGCCAGACCAAGTGCTGGTCCAAGGGGCTCCAGGGCTCAGGGAAGGTGACATCTCTTAAGTTCCTCTCTCCAGAACCCTGAGTGCCTCTCTGACTTGTGTCATCCAGAGGAAAGGGTCCTTCCAAATGGAGCTGAGTTGAACACACCATGCCAGAACTCACCCCTCGGCCTGGCACTGCTCGCCCGTCCCCCTGTCCGGCTGTGGGTCACTGCTGTCACCGGAGCCAAGGGTTTTTCAGGCCTGCCAAACCAAAATCCAGCCTTTAATGTCCTGCAAATCCCTGGATCACAGAATGCCTGGGCAGAGCTACAGAAGCCACAGCTGAATCATCCACTGATGTTTAAAGCACTGGTGCTTTAAACAACTGAGAGAGGGGAGTTGGCACCAGTTCGCTTCCCCCTGTGCTCACAACTCTCTGTTTGCTGTCACTGTGATGACAAGCCCACACCTGCCGTGGCACCTGCCTGGCTCTGAGCCCCCGAGCCAGGCTCAGCCAGCAGCAGCTGCACGTTGGGCAGCACAGCAGAGCTGCATTGAGAAAATGCTCTCTTTGGAGCTCAGAACAGAGGCAGTGAGCTGGTCAGACACGCTGCGGGCTGTGGCAGCCCCTCCCAAGGGACACTGAGGTGGCAGTGTCACTTGCCTCCTCATTTTGACGCTGCCCACGTCTGTGTAGAGGTTCAGGAGGGGCCGGATGCAGATGGCCTGGGCCATGATCTCATTCAGCTGGGGCCGCTTGGAAGGATCCAGGTTGAGCATGCTGAGGATGAGCTGGCGCAGGTCAGGGCTGTATCGATCTGATATTGGGGCAAACGTCCCGCTCATGATCTTCAACACTAAGGCAGGAAGGTTCTGGAGAGAAAACAAGAGACAAACAGGGGCTGGGCAGTCAGGGGCGAGGCCAAGGAGGAAGGAGCTCTCAGCACTGCCCTCTGCCTTCACACTTCCCGGCTCGCTGAGAAGTGATCCCAGCATACATTTTCACCTCTGTGAGAGGCCACGGCTCCCTGTGCTACGTGTAAACCACATCCCTCTTACCGCAGCTTCGAAAGCCCTCTTGAGGCTGGCGAGCTCGTAGAGCACACAGCCCAGGGCCCAGATGTCACTCTTCTGGTTGTAAGGCTTCCCTTCACAGAGCTCCGGGGAGATGTAGCACGGAGTTCCCACCACCTACAAGAGACGAAAATTTACCACAGTGCAGTGAAACTGGGGCAGGGAGGTGGAAAGAGGAAGGCTTGGTGCAGAGCTGGCTGGAACACCACCACCTAAAGCTCCACAGAGCCGGGCTTTTGTTCCCTTGGCATCAACAGCTGCCTGAAAATCTCAGTGAAAAACATGAGGATTTGCCTTTCCAGTGACACATACAGTGATTGCTGCTCTAATTTTGCTTCTATCCACTTGAGAGAATCAGAGCCCAGAGCGCTGAGCGTGATACAAACGTCTGGTCAGATTAGCCCAGGTGGGGAAAGGCACTCAAATGTCAAGCAGAGAAAGGAGATTAAGGCAGGACAGGAGCGCACAGGCAGGAATTTATTTGCCAAGGATGTGTCAGACGAGTCTGCAAACACCACCCCCAGCAGGAGCCACCCTGTCTGCCCTCACCAGTGGGCCCAGGCACCCCATCCTCTCCCAGCTTTGGGCAGGTCTTTCTTACCTTTCTGCAGCCCACAGAGCCGCAGCAAACTCGGGCATGAAGATATCAGCCCGTATAAACTCCGAGGAACAAAGCAGCGTTGCCTAAAGCCACTTCCAAGAGACTACTGTGAGCCAAATCCTGAGTTTCCAGCCTGCTGCCATGGGATAAGAAGCTCCCCTGCCACTCACCGTGTAGGCTTTGCTCTTGCTGCTCAAGATTTTGGAGATGCCAAAGTCTCCGATCTTGACGATCATGCGATGCTTGTCCAGGAGGATGTTCTGCGTCTTCAGGTCACGGTGCAGGATCTGCTTGGTGTGCACGTGGTGCAGGGCCAGGAGGATCTGCACGAAGAAGTGCAGGATGGTGTCCTCATCCAGCAAGGAATTGCAGCGCTTGTGGATGAACTCTGCCAGAGTGCCCCCTGCAAGGAACAACAAAGGCCTGTGGGCATGGGGGGCTGCACAGGACAGCACAAACCTGGCCTAAAACTGGAGGGATTTAGCCCTTTTGGCATCCTAACAAGCCAAGTATGTGGGAAAAACACATCCTGGTGGCACACACAGCACATCCTCCGATGCTCCTGAGCAGTGGCAGCACAGTTGGTGGGAGGAAGAAACAGCCAGAGAGAAGTTACTGTTGACACATTATCAAAAGCAGCAGGAAAAGAAACACTAAAATTACAGCTCTTGGAAGCAGACATAAACCTCGACGGCAGAACAAGATCAGCCTGTTCTGCAGAGGAGAATTCTTGCAGTCCGAGAGGCCACGTGGCACAGAGAGGCCCCTGTCGGGAAGGGGAGGTCCAGATTCAGGGCTCAGGTACAGCTTTTAGCAAACCCTCATGCAAATGTTGATTTCGTATGAAACTCCACAGGAAATCTTGTTAGAAATGTGGGGCCAACAGAGGTGACACAGGGAAACGTGCCTGAAGCCTGAGCCGAGATGGTAACGTGCTGATCATGGACAAAGGGGTTTGAAATCTCCTTGTTTTGGATATGATTAGCAGGTGTAAGGCATGTAATCATGGAATGGCTGAGGTTGGAAGGGACCTTGCAAGGTCAGATCACTGCTCAAGCAGGGCCACTGAGGTTGTCCAGTTCCAGGATCTCTCTTTCGAGTATCTCCAAGGACGGTGACTCCACAACCTCTCTGGGCAACCCACACCAATGCTTGGTCACTTGGCTCACGGTCAACTTAGTGTCCAACAGGAACCCCCGATACTTTTCTACAAAAATGTCTGCTCAAGAGAGACATGCTTGGACTCCTGGGGGTCCAAAGCACAGGATTTTTACAAGGAGCAGAGCGTGAGACCACAGCAGCTTGACCCAAAGAGAGCCAAGTGCTTGGCATCTCCTGGACCTGCAGAGGAACCAGCAGTGGGGGACAGCAGGGCCCACCTGGGGCGTATTCCATGGCGATCATGAGCGCCTTGTCCTCCAGGAAGTTCTCGTAGTACTCGATGACGTTGGGGTGGCTGAGCAGCTTGAGGACCTGGCACTCGTTCTGCGCTGCCAGCCGCTCATCCTTGCTCATCTGCTCCACCGGGATCTGCTTCAGGATCACCAGCTTCTGATCGGCCTTGCGCAGGCATAGGTGCACGATGCTGCGGGGACAGGGACGGGGCGTCAGCGCGGGGACGACGGACACAACACAGGGCCTGGCCACCACCCTGGGGTGACACAGGTCCCCGGCAATCCCCGCGCCCCTAGGGTGTCACACACCCCCGTGCCGTGTCCCCCCGGCTGCCACGCCCCGGCCGACCCCCGCATGGCCACAAGCGCTTCGCTGCCGCAGGGACGCGGCTTAAAGGCCTCCCGCCCAGAGGTAAAAAGGCTGGAGACCTCCCCACTGCCCATCCCTGGCGCCCCTCACCCAAAGGCCCCTCTCCCCACCACCCGGATCCGCTCGTATTTCTCCATCCCTGGGCCCGGCTCCTGCCGTCTCCATGGAGACACTTCCGCGCTGCTACGGCGTCCGCGGGCGGACAAACCGCGCCGCGTGTGTAAGGCTTGGGGGGGCTCTGTGTTTCGGCCGGGAGAGGGGGAGTAACGCCACCCCCCGCTTGGGTGGCACCCCAGTGCCACCGGGAGCCAGACCCTCTTGAGCAGCACACAGGGAGGGAGGTTTGGGGTGCGCTGGGCTGCCCCCCCCGCCTGTGGGATGCCAGCAGGACCCCCCGCACCCCCAGAGAGCGGCGGTGTCCGCAGCAGCCTCCAGCCCCGAGCCTGGAGGGGCACCCATTGCTGGGGGCTGCGCTGCTGCAGAGCCAGCACAAGGAGCGCGAGTCCCCTCCGTGTCCCCCCCAGGCCTGCTTTAAACCCCCCAGGACCACCAGCACCCCTGGGGCCGGCCGTGATAGCGGCTGTAGCACGGAAAGGGGTCCTGCCCTGCACCCAGGAGTGGCGGCCTCTGTCCTGGAGTGGGGACAGTGACACCAGTGGCAGTGGTGGCACTGCCACGTGGCCCTGCTGCCATCTAGCGACAACCAGCCCGGCTCACCGGGGAGGGGGGGGGTCAGCCCCCCTCGAGCCAGCCAGCGCCCTGCACCGTGGGGCAACGATGGGGCAGGACCCCCACGCAGGAACCAGCATCCTGCCGCATTTCGGTGTCCACAGAGCCGGCCTTACCCTACTGCCACGGTGGTATTAGAGGGCACCTTTGCGTCCCTCTGTCCACCCCGCCCTGGGCCCCCCCCCCTCCATGTCCTCAGCTGATCATTTGTGACTGCTCCCACTACTTTTTCCAAACACGATGGTTTCCCTGCCATCCCCCCGGGACACCGTGCGCTGCAACCACCGGTGACAGCCACACCGTGCTGGGGACACACACACACGGCGCAGAACAGATATGCGGGGCCCACGCCAGCTGTGCATCACTATGACAGATGTGCAGGGCCCAGCACAGATGGGCAACGTCTGCCACGCACACGCCGCACCCGCCCTCCCGCGCTGCCCAGTACAGTATCAGACACCCACACGTGCGGTGTCTCGCACACACGTGCGATACCACGTTCAGCAGCACCGCCCAGCAGCAACAAGCCCGCACCCCGCACACCTGCAAACCCCGCGCGGGTGCGGCACCTGGCAGCGCCACACGCCGCGCTCCGCACACGTGCGCGCACCGCCCCGCNTCGGGGCACTGCGCCGGCTGGCCCTGGCCTTGCCCCAGCCCGCCGCCGTACGGAGCCGTCCCGGCCGCGTCTGGCGCTGGCGGAACCTCCTCGTCTCTTTCGCACACTCCGTGCTGGCCGGGCTATGGGCCCTCTTCAGGTACCGGGCAGCGCGGGGGGGGCGGCTGGCAAGCGGCACACGCTGCGAACTGGGCACCCTGGGGACGGGACAGGGGGCTGGGGGTCTCCGTGTTCCCCATCCCGGAGCCTAGGCTGACCCCCTTCCTCCTCTCCTCACCCCCAGCGTCTGGCACTCTCCGGAGCTGCTCTCCGACATCCAGGACGGCTACAGCGTCTCAGGGCACCTGCTGGTCTGCTTTTCCTCAGGTAAGGAGCCAGGCAGGGCAATGGCCGCAGCCACCCCGCCGGGCTCTGCCCACTCCCTGCTCAGCCTCGTTCGGTATGCTGGCTCGGGACGAGCCCCCCGGCTCAAGGGCTGGGCAGCTCCATGCCTCCTGCCTTAATCACGAGCGTGGAGCCCACAGGCTGCCAACCCCCAGGGAATAGCCGTGTCTCCATACCCAGACGGGGTGGAGGTGTTTCCGACACCTGAAGAACAGTCACACCACCCTTCTCCTCTTTGCTGCTCCTCCTTTCCACAGTGGGTCACAGTGCACAAGCCAGACTCTCTGAACACTCTCCTTCATCCCACAGGCTACTTCATCCACGACACCCTTGACATCATCTTCAACCATCAGTCCCGCTCCTCTTGGGAGTACCTGGTGCACCATGCCATGGTGAGTATGGCCAGCATGGGGGGCTACCACACACCCCAGGGCTCAGCCCACCCAGGTTTCATGGGCTATGGCGGGGCAAGCTGGAGCTCTTCCCTCTGCCTCGCCCTGGCTGCCAGGTAGGCTCTGCATCAACAAGGCGAGGGCGCCTGGCGGGGCAGGACGCCTGCCAGCATCAGCTCTGAGTGCCTGGAGCCAGACTGGCTGCCGAGCTGGGAGGGGGAAGAGCTGGAGGCTCGTCCCAGTGCAGGGAGGTGTAACTGGTCCTGGGGGATCTGGCTTTCCAGACTGGTTTTCTCTAAGCTCAGGTGCCTGCTGGGATCTCTAGGTGGGGGGAGCAGCGCTGTGTGCTCTCACTGAGGGGGGGGAAGGACTCGCTTTCCCTGGGGCAAGGTGAACTGACCCTGCTCTGTGTTTGTGTGTGTGTGTGTCCCAGGCCATCTCTGCCTTCGTCTCACTCATCGTCACAGGCCGCTTCCTGGTGGCAGCGGTGCTGCTGCTGCTGGTGGAGGTGAGCAACATCTTCCTCACGGTGCGCATGCTGCTGAAGATGAGCAACGTGCCTTCCCCGGCGCTCTACGAGGCCAACAAGTACATCAACCTGGTGATGTACTTCGCCTTCCGCCTGGCGCCCCAGGCTTACCTCACCTGGTACTTCCTCCGCTACGTGGAGGTGCAGGGCCAGGGTGCCTTCCTCACCGCCAACCTCCTGCTGCTCGATGCCATGATCCTCATGTACTTCTCCCGCCTCCTCCGCTCCGATTTTTTCCCCTCCCTGCGCAAGGGCTCTGCGGGGAGAGACGTAGACGGTGAGAAGTTTCTGATAGACTNGCGCCCCCCCCCGCGAGTACGCGCGTACACACACGGGCGGGGGGCGTGGCCAGCGCGCCGCTTATCAATGAAAGGCGCGGCCACCGCGGCCACGCCCCTCGACTCCCGCCAACCCCGCGCAGGCGCGCGCGGGGGAGGCGTGGCCAGAGCGGGGGGAGTGCCCAATGGGAAGGCGTGGCCCCGCGAGGGCGCGCGGGGGGGTGTGGCCAGCGCTAAGGTGTGGTCGGCGGGGAGGGGGCGTGGCCCCGCGGCCCC
>VZTH01019088.1:10443-28203 GCA_013397815.1 Aleadryas rufinucha
CCCCCTTCTCTGACTCTGTCTCTGAAGTGTCTCCTGGTTTGGGGCAATTCAGGATCCTGTGGAATATTTAAAGTTTTTTTAAAAATTGCTCCCCAACACAGGTGTTGAGTGAATCTCCTCAGTTCACAAAGCGTTAAAACACCTGAATATCTACCTTTTTTTTGTTGTTAATTGTTATAAGAAGGATTAAAAAACATGGATGTCCTGCCTGCCACATCCCTACGTTGGGAGTTAGCAGGGGTGACCCCGTGGTTGGTAACGTCTCCAAATCCCAGACACAGCAAAAAGCAGCAGAACTGGGTTTGGGAGCAACCTTGAGCTCCTCACTCTGGCTGATACATCTGAGTTGATTTATGGAGGGACAACTCCAGAGAAAATCCCTTCTGAGCAATCACCGGGACATCACTTCCTCCTCACAGAGGAGAGACTTCCAAGAATGACTTAGTTACCCCCAGAAAAATAAGCCACAAAAATGGCACCAAAGTCCAAAGAATTTAGTTCCTTTCTTGGTGAAAACCCAGCACAACCATGTTGGGATGAAATCCTGGGATTGGCCCCATGGAAATCCCCCTCAGAGGCATTTGAGACCTTCCCAGAAACAAGGAGTTCTGTGCCAGCCCCAGGGATCACCAGCAACATCAGGGATCACCAGCAACCCCAGGACATCCCAACCAGTCAGTTCCATGATCCCAACCCGTGAATGGGCACAACCCCCTTCCTTGTGATTTATTACCTGCACAGAATCCCAAATATCTTTAAAGGGCCTCTAAAGCCATAGCTGGGACACCCCTCTTTCTCCAGGATAAGCCTGAGTCCTTTATTGAATTAAAGAAAGGAGAAGGACAATTTAATCCCAGTTGATTCTCCCTCTACATCTTGGAGTCCAAAATTTCCTATGCACAGCAGAGCCTCCGCAGCTGGAAATGAATTAAGGGTCGAGGATTTTCAAGGGGCCTGGATTGCATTGAAGAAATAATCAAATAAAGCCTGACAGATTCCACGCACGGCTCGAAAATCCAATTGTTTACGAAAACATAATCTCAGGAATATTAGAGGCAGGCAAGCGGCATAATGGGCAATAAAAAACCCAAAATAAACCACAAAACCCTTTGTGCTGGGAGGCCAATTGCAATAATTCCATACAATTCTGTTCTGCTGCTGTCAAACTCTCTTGGCTTCCTCCCCCAGGCTGGTGATCCCAAATCCAGCCCTCAATTCTTGATCCTACTGGCTCAACCCAGTCCTGGCTTCCTCTCCCAGCACAGCCCATCTGGGGCTGGTGAACCCCAAACCAATCCCGAATCTTGATCCCACTGGCTCATCCCAGTCCTGGCTTCCTCTCCCAGCACAGCCCATCTGAGGCTGGTGATCCCAAATCCAGTCCCTTGATTCTTGATCCCACTGGCTCATCCCAGTCCTGGCTTCCTCTCCCAGCACAGCCCATCTGGGGCTGGTGATCCCAGATCCAGGCCCCTGATTCTTGATCCCACTGGCTCATCCCAGTCCTGTTGGGAACATGGCACCCAAGCTTCCAACTGGAGCATCTCGGGTTTGGATGATCCATGAGGCGAAACTGCCACATTCCAGGTCCAAAGCAGTTTGGAAAAGGGAGAGACCTTCTGGTCAGTGGTCACCAGAGAGACTGACCAGCCATGGGACACTTGATCCATGGAACAGCCCCTCTCCTGCCATTAGAGGGAAATTCCTGGGGACTTTTCCTTTGGATCCAACACGCATTGGATCTGTCCCCATTTGAATTCCAACAGATGTTTCATTTTCCTCTATCCGGCATTTCCTACTTTCCATTATTTTCTCTGCTGCAGCGTGAAAGCTTCACTGAATTCCACCAATTTGTTTAATTAGTTCTGTTCAGCAGATGACAAAAGGTCAGCACGGGGCAGGGATGGCTCTGGATCCCAGCAAGGGAATTCTGCTGGCACCCTGCTCTGTCATTCCCTCAGCCTGTGCTTGAACCTCCAAACCTTTTCCTCCTGTCCTGTTCCAAAAGTGATGAAGACAGCCCTGAAACTGGAGTGGTTGGGAATATCTGTGGGCTCCCTTGGTGATATTTGCACAGAGAAATAATAAAAGGCAGGACAGAATTCCAGGATTTCTGTGGCAGACATGAAGCAAGCACAAGGGAAACCTGACCCCAGATTAGCCCACGAGGAGGTCAGGGAAGGGGAAAGGACAGGGAAGATGGATCCAAAAGGAATGAACCCAGTTTTGGTGCTGAATTTTTGCCCTGAGCGCTGTAATCCAGGATATCCTGCCCTGCCCCTCTTCCCAGAGCAGCATCCTGGGAGCCTGGCTATGCCCAGAGCCCGTCCTCATCCAACAGTGGCTCCACCACCCCATCAAAAATGATTTTAAAATATAATTTATGCCAGCCAGCTTTATTTTATTTCATTTTTTCATTGCAAGAAGGTCATCACGATACGATTACGGCTGGCTGGCAGATTTTCTTTTCTGTACATTGATTTATGCCAGGCCACATTTCATCTCGATTAAAGCCACCATTCAACGTGTTTAGAAGGAAACACTTCAGATTAAAAACTGACTCATTGACAGATATCAAAATACCATTAAAAGGAGCCAGCAACAGGTGTTGAAAGCACTTCCATCAATCCGTTCCTGGTTCCCTGTCATTCCTGATTTATTGATGATCGTTCCACACATTTGCAGATGACTCAGTTTACTCCTCTGGGGTGATTAATGCCTATCAAAATTCCCTTCAGTGGCCCACATGTGTTCAACAGCTCAGTTTTGGGCCAGGCACGGAGATCGGGGCAGCAGCATCAGGGTGGGCACACAAGGATTGATTTAAAACACAGCAGCCGGGTTATCCCAAATGACATCCCCCAAAAATCCCATTAAGTGTCCTTGGAATAACCCATTTGCTACTTAATATGGATTCAGAGTGGTTATTACCCACGTGGGAGGAAGATCAGATGGCAAAGATCATCTACAGATGAAGGAAGGCAAAGTCCAGTGGATGTAGAAATCCCACAAACTGAGTTTTTTGTCTCATTCCCCCATTTCCAGCAATAAGGAAAGGACTGGAACAGCACTATGTGGGGCAGAGCTCTGTCCATGAGGGAGCCAAGGACACAAAGCCAGATATTTTCTTATCAAGAGGTGCTTTTTCCTTTCTCCAGTCAAAACTCAGTGGGGGCTGTGGTGGACCTCAGAGGCTCAGGGACAATGGCCCTTCATCCATCGTCCCTTAGATCCAGGACCTCACAGACAGTGCTGGGAACCCTTTGTGAAGGATTGGGATTTATTGAAACATCAGTTTAACCTGGAAACTAACAACATGGGGGAACAGAAGGTCCTGGATCTCTGGTGTTGCTTGGAAGGGTAAATCCCATTAGCCCGGACAGGAAAATCCAGGTCATGGATTGCAATCCAGGTTTCCTCGGAGGATCCAGGAGCTGCTGAGCATCTCCCATCCTACAGGGCAGTAGAGGCTGTGTTGGACAGGGAATCTGCTCCCTCCAGGTTTCTCTGGGGTGCTGGGATCAGCCCAAGCTCAGCTGTTTTAAACGAGGGTTTGGAGCAGGCGATCCCTGCAAACATGAACCACTCCGGTATTCCACGCCCTGGAAGCAAATGCTGATTCCTCCTGCATTTGCCTCCTCTGGATGAGGACTCACACTTTATTTACTTGTTTCAAGTGGCATTATTCTGTTTTCAATGCCACCCTTTACCTCCCCACAAAGCATTCCCGATCCCGTGCCTGTGGATGTGAGTGCCTGCACACGCGGATCCCAATTCGTTTTGAATTTTATCTTCTCGGTTTTCTAGCGGTTTGGATTTTCATGTTAAACCAGATTCTGATTGATTCCTGGTGTGCTCTGGCCAGCTGGTTCTGCTCCCCCTCCTTGTCAGCAGCTTAACAGAGCAGTGATTCACGGCAGGTCAGCTGGAATTTGCTCAATTATTAACAACTTCAGGATTTTTTACCATCCCTCTGAGGACACTTCAGCCTAAGCCTGATTTGTCTTCATCTCCAGCTCAATTCAACAGCACAAACCCTGCGAGTTCTTTGAGCTCGTGTTCAGTGCATGGGATGCCCTTTTCTGACTTCCTCTACCCTTTAAAACACAGATTTCTAATTGCACTGCGAGCTGCTGGCACACCCAGTGAGCTTGTCTCCATTGAGCTCCACAAACTCTTTTCATCTCCTTCCAGAAATAATTATGCTGGTTTATCAGTGTCTATATGAAGCTTGAATTATTCCTCCTAATATGCATTAACTTGTATTTTTTGGAGTCACGAAAATTGGCCCAGTGAAGTCACTCCAGTGATTACTGTCCCCGTTAGTTTCCAGTAATCCACGAGATGTATTTATTGGCAAGTCACTTGTGTGGTATTTCCAGAGACAGTACCTAATTGAATTTAAAATGCATTCCTGATGCTCGTAAAAGCAATAAAAATGTCACCCTCTGCCTGCACATTAAAAATTCATCCCATGCAAGGAGAGGACAAATGCATAAAATGATCATTATGATGTGCAAATGGACTCAGTGCAGGAAAACCAGACCGGCCTCTGCCTGGACATAAAAACATTAAGAGATCAGAGCACAAATGGCACCATTTAGGGAACTTTTAAAGGTGCTGAAGAGAAAATGCTCCCATTAGTAGCATGACTAAGGCTTGCTTCAAACATGGGCTTTGTACCAGCATTAACAACAGCGTGGCTTCTGTGTGAGAGCGGAATTAATTCCCTGAAATAAAAACAACCCAAAAGCACCATTCCATGTTGGTGATCCCAACAGGCAGCACATTATCCACATGACTCCTTTCCTCATGAGCATTTTATGCCAGAGGGGAGACCAGGAGCGTTTTAAATCTCTTCCCACTCAGGACAGAACTTCCACGCTTATTTACAGCCCAGAAACTCATCCCTGACTTCGCCGTGCACAGGCGTCCTTGGAAAACCCGGCCAAGGGAGCTGCAGCCCTTGTCCTTTACCTTCTAAAGGCTTCCCAGTGCCAGAGGGCAGGGATGGATGGGATTTGGGAAGGAATTGTTCCCTGGGAGGGTGGGCAGGCCCTGGCACAGGGTGCCCAGAGAAGCTGGGGCTGCCCCTGGATCCCTGGCAGTGTCCAAGGCCAGGCTGGACATTGGGGCTTGGAGCAGCCTGGGACAGTGGGAGGTGTCCCTGCCCATGGCAGGGGGTGAGAATGGGCATTTTTAAGGTCCCTTCCAACTCAGTTCATTCTGGGATTCCGTGATCCTACACAAATCCACCTTTTTTTCTGGAAATGCCATTGACACCCGTGGTACCAGAGTGCTTTTTCCCCTCCTCTTTCATTTTTATCTTGGCTAAAGAACTTTCATCGCACTCTGCCCAACTCTTACTTTCTGTCTGCTCAGCACAAAGTAACTTCACAGGTAATTAAGCACACTGTGAGTCATTAACTCCTCTCCAGGTTCCTGGGAGGCTTCTCCAAACTGAGTCCAGGTGCAGAAATTAAAATCCATCTTTTGCTCACACAGATTAATTTTTCATAGGAGGGAAATACTACAAATTCCTCCTTTTCCCACATTGGAATTGACTGATTTTGGTTACCACAGTCCTGGGGTCCAGCCCTGGTCATGGAATCAGAAATCCATGGAATGCTTTAGGTGGGAAGGGACCTTAAAGCCCATCCTGTTCCACCCCATGCCATGGGCAGGGACACCTTCCACTATCCCAGGCTGCTCCAAGCTGGCCTTGAGCATTTCCAGGGATTCCAGCCATTCCACACCGAGCAGCAGGTTCAGGGCAGCTCAAGAGTGAGAAAATAACTTGATCTTGACCTCCCAGACACAAGTCCCTAATTTTTGGCCCAAAACAGATGGGAGAAGGAGCAGAGCTCCATTCCTCTCCACTTCAGTGAAGGTTCCTGCACTCCCTCCCAATCTGGGTTCAGTTGGAAGCTCCCAAAGAGGAGCCACATTGCCTGTTTTCCTCAAATCAACACGACTTTAACACTTCCCATGCAATAAAGGAGAAAATGCCAACGAGTAAAAGCCTTTCCCTTGCCCTGGCGAGCTCCTGAACCAAACTCCTGCTGCCCCAGGCACGGTGGCTCCCATCACTGAGAATTCTGTGCGACACAACGAGAGCCACTGTGAGTCAGGGGCCCAGAAGAGTAAGTAATCGATTTATCAGATTTATAATCTGTGGGCATTTAGTGATCGAATCAGTCCATTTCACCCAACGGGGATTTCATGCTCAACAACAGCTTCTGAACAAAATCCCCTATTGACAGCTCCAGGGGCTACTTTCTGTAACATCTTATTTTGTGCTAATTATTGCCTATCTCTGGATCAATATTTCTGTATCTTCGTGAGGGGAAAGCACTGCTGGTGCGGGGAAGGCCTCCAGACACTCCACAGAATGAGATGCACGTCTAAACAGCTCTTTGTGATCACATTAAAGGCTTTGTGCTTAATGCTTCCCTGCTGAGACAAAACACAACAATTACCAGGTAAAGGATGTGTGCTTCACTCATCAGGAGATGTGCACACACAGCATCGTTTCTAATCTTCAAGCACAGAAACAAGAATTTACCCAATTTATACGTCTTCCAAACAAATCCGCACGGCAAACTGTGGGAGCAGCCACGAGTTGTTTTGGAATGGCCAAAACCGCACGGCTCTGTTGTAATAAATATTGAAACCAACATTCCTGGCTTTCCTGAGCAACTCTTGATGAGTTTTAATTAAAACATGGGTTGGTTTTGGTTTGGAAATGAGAGGGTTTGGATGAAACAGATGCAAATCGCACCTTTACAACATTCCCCGTGGAGTGTCTTCCTGGTAAAGGCTACAGCTTCATGCCAGAACAAATTGCAAACTGGGGGGTTTTTTGCCTTTTTAAATCCAAGTCCAACTTCATGCCCTGGGTTATTTAAGGAGGAGAATAAACCCCATCACCTTCACTCATTGCTCACCTTGTCCCAAATTCCAGGGGACAGGTGGAATACCGGGAATGATGTAAATCACAGAGGGATGCAAAAGCCAGCCCAGCAGCTGGCCAGGGAGGAGGAGAAGCTGGAGGAGTCACCACCATCCCTCCTCCTCTAAAACCACATCCACCACGTCCTCACTGCTCTCACCCAGCTGGGTGCAACTCCAACACAGCACAGAGGTAACCCCAGTGAGATTCAGAGAGAGCAGATAACTAAAAGCAGTGATAATTAAACTCTGAGAGGGAAAAACTCCATCAGGAATGATCTGACACACTCCCTTTGCTCCACCAGCAATTACAGATGGTTGTAGAGGTTTTCTTCAGGAAAGAACCTGCCACTCTGAGCAAAGAAAGAGTAAAAGCTCTCTAAACCACCTTAGGAACCATTTAAAATATTTCTTTAAGCCAAATTTCTTGGTTTACCTGCCAGATTAGCCACTGATGAGCTCACCAAGCTGCAGGTGTGTGAAACAAATAATGTCAGCACAGCAACACGGAGGAGGTAAATTGTACAGACACCAACCCACTGCACTAATCCCACAGTTACACATCCTCCAGCCTGCACGTCCTAAATACACCCTAAATACACCCTAGACACACCCTAAATACAGGAATTATCCCATTTCCTCGTGCATCATCGCTGTTATCCCATGAATGTAAGGAAATACTGCCACAATATTTCCCTGACACCTCGCATTGCACCCAAACAGCAGAGCAGGAGCTTTTCCTGCGCCGGGGCTTCGTCTCCAGCAGCAGCATCTTGTAATGTCAAGGCCAAAATTACCTCCCAATTCCCTGCCAAGGAGCATCCAGGGGTGTCCTCACACACGTCCCAAAGGTCAAGCCAAAGCAGGGCTGGAGTTAATGAGCTTTTAGTTTGGAATTGTGCCCAGACCTTTACTTAATTTGGCCTTTAGACTCTCACACACTTCCCAGTGCAAACATGCTCCTGAGTCCTGTGCTGCTACAAGGCGCATCCACAGATTGTCCCTACTCTTCCTCTCAACTTTGGGTTTGCATGTGGGACATGATTTGGCTGTGCTCAGCAACTGCTTCACCCAGATCACTGACAAACATTAAACTCCCTCTGTCAGAAGGGTCTGGATGAAGTCACGCATTTCATACTCCCTCTGCAGGGGAAGCAGTAATTCCCTGTCGCTGTTGAACCGCTAGCCGCGTTCAAGAACCAGGCTGGATCGGATGAGGCGGAATTCTGATTTTATTATTTAATTCTAAAACTTATATAGACTTTTAAAAGTTCCTCCGGATTGGGTCACTTCAAAACCTCCCCCTAGGCCCATAGGCCAGGCTGAACTGCCCATCTTTCCAGAGACAGTTTCAATAACATCCAAACCTTATCTTTATTTATAGAACACAGGGAGAAGAAGAGAAAAATTCCCGTGGGAAAGAGTCTGTGCTACCACAATTCCCTTTATTACAAAGCTCCTCAGAGCCAGCCTGTGCTGGTTTGGCTTTGCCTGAACAAACAGAGGCTTGGCCACGTCTCCCTCCCCAGGGGATCCCAACCAGGATCACACCATCTTCATCCCAACACACATCTCAAGGGCTCTGTGTTCGTTAAGGGTTAACTGAAGTGACAGCTCATCAGATCCCTGATGAAATCTTTGTTCTCGTTGAAATGCATTTTTCGCGACGCTTTATCATAATAAAATGAAAAATAAAAAGATTTCAGGGACAAGTGGCGCTTCAATTTCCATTTTTCCATCAGTTTGCTGCTCACCCACAGCTGGGTTGGCTGGGCAATGAGATAACTGTCAGCCATCCTTAAGGAAAGATGGAATGAAGGCTGCAGCCTTGGATATTCACTTTGGATTACAAACCACGCTGCTGGGTTGGCTTATTCACTGTGCTCCTCTCCAGAACTCCCAGCCAGCCTTTCCCAGCAGGGAGAAAACCCCACCTCTTCCTAATCTACGTGGATTTAAGTGATGGTATCCAATCTGCACTGGAGCTTTGTGATTCCCAGCCAATTCACATCAGGTAGACCATGGGAAGGACTAACAGCTTTCCTTGGCTTTTGCCACGGTGTTTTTACTGAGCCCATAGCAGGAAGGTGGCCATGGCCAGCGAAGGAGTTGCTGATATTCCTCTTATCCCATGGCCACTTATTTCCTAAAAGAACTGGCACCACCCAAGCACTCCATTACTCTGTGGGCACAATTCCAGCTACCCCACGTTTTCCTCTCTTCCCCAGCCATGACAATTGAACTTCCACCCATTTTTCAGGCCAGGGAGTTCATTTCAGAGCTGTTTCTCTAAACCCCCCTTTCTAACAGAACCCAGAGTGTGTTTTTAGCCACCAGAACAGAACTCTCTGGGAATTGGTGCCAGGAGAAGGCGGCCGTGGCAGAGGCTGTTCTCAGCAAGTCTGAAGCTTGGGATGTGCAAAATGCTGGGTCTTTGCACTAAAAACCCACTCAGGAAATCCTAGAGAGCATCACAGCAAATTGAAACTTCAATGAATCCTTCATGAAAATAGGAGGAGTCCAAGTGTCCTAGGTTACAGTGTAAAATGTGACCAAGGGCATGTATTTCTATTACCATCTTCATGGGCTGTTGGAGCAGGTGGGGCAGTGTTCGTTATCTGCTACCATGGCTCATCCTTGATAACTCCCTCAGGGAGCTATCTCTGTTAATGGGCAATCAAGGACCCTGCCCCATGGCTCATCCCTNTAATGCGCTGCCAAGCATTTATGGACACTGCAATTCCTGCCGGGACGTTTCAATCTCAGCGGCATCTGAGGTTTTCTACCTCCACTCAAACCTGAGGCTTGGAGAGTTTGGGAATGCTGTAACCACGGGCAGGAACTCGAGGACCAGCTAGAAGGGACAGCTGAGGAACTCATCAAACATTGAACATCCACTACGGGCCCTGCTGGCACTGTGAGGTCCTCAGGTGCATCCCTTGGAAGTTTAATTTTGGGCTCCTCATGACAAAGAGCTGGAACGTGTCCCGGGAAGGGAACTGAGCTGGGGAAGGGACTGGAGCCCCAGGAGGGAGGTGGAGGGGCCTAGAACTGGACAGAGCCCTTGAGGTGTGGCAGCTAGCAGCGTGAAGGGAGATGTGGAGCTTCTCACACCAACCCCACCACCCTCTGCTTTTCCCTGGCACCAGTTAAACATCAAAGCTGTTGATAATCTCTCTCCAGGCCTGCCACATTCCAGCCTGTTCAACCATCCATGCATCCATCCCAACCCTCCTCAGCCTCCAAGTGCTGCAGGCAACAGTGTCCCCAGCCTGTCTGACCCCAAACCACCCCCACCCGCTGCTCTGCCCTCTTCCTCAGAGCCTCTTCATCCTGCGAGGGACCCAGCACCCAGAGAGAGGACATTGCTCATTTCTGAAACACTCTGCCAACGATTTATTCAGCCCCAAAGCTGCATTTTCCATCAAATTAATGCTCCTCCAGAACACTTGGCTTGGCATTGTGGATTTGCAGCAGACTCCAGAGTTTTCATTAGGCTCCAAAGGCAGTTTGGAGACAGAGTTTTCAAACATGACGCCTGAGACATCCTCCTCGTAATTAGGCTGTACTCAAACTTTCCTACCAGCTGTGCAGCAAAAAGGCCCTTTTTCCATGACTTTCTCTCCCTAACATTCCATGGATTTTAACATATTTTAGCACAGTTTCCTTTGGAATTCTCTAAAAGATTATACCGGAGATCTCAGCCAGTTTTCCAATTATCAACCCAAGGCAATGAACACTTTTGCAAGGAGAAGAAATCCCAGCAAACACCACCCAAAGGCATCTTGGACCCGGGCAGACCCAACATTCCCATAGGAGCACTTCTCTTTCATGGACTTCCATGGTTAATAAGATGCAATCCAGGACAGAGCAGGGAAATTCAGGCATTTCTTGTTAGAAGAGATGGAAAAACACGAGAGAGAAGCTAAACTTCAGCCTGGAACCTGTCAAGAAATGCCCAAGTTCCTCCCTCATTTGAGAAATAATGCTAATGATAACGACAATAATCCTCTTATCACACAGGAGCTGATGTGATTGTGAGCCAGGCAAAAGGAAACCAAGTTTGGAAGGCTCCGGCTGCACTTCTGCCCCTGGATGAAGAGTTCCTCACTTGGCCTGATCAAAAAGCAAAATATTTCCAAGCAGACTCCTGGCCCTGCTGAAATCCGTCTCCTTTGAGGAAAGGAGACCTCAGCTGCTTTGGGAGGGATCTGTTTGTTATGTGAGCATGACAATGGACACAAGAGTAGGCTCTGTCTGGGTGAAAACGGGCTGGATAGGGGGCAAATGGCTTTTTGTGACAAGTGTCAGGCACCAGGACCAGATCGGAAATATCTGTGATTATCAAGTGGCTGCACACTGTCCAAGGGCTCCCAAAACAGCTCTGGAGCCCTGAGTTTAATGGGTCAGGAGAAACTTCAAGAAGAAGGTTAAGGAACAGACCTGGATCTCCAAATCACGTTGATCGTGCCCGAGGTGAGCATCCCCTGCTGAGGCTGAGAGAGTCGGGCGCAGTAAATCCTAAATCTGTGCTTGTGCTTTCCTCCTGATTTCCAATCCATTCACGAATGATTTGTAATCCAATCCTGAGCACTGAGAAGGAGTTGAAGGTCTTTAAACTCTTCAGGCACTCTGGGGACACCCTGAGGGACATTGTGTGTGGGGCACCAGGGGAGCACGACAATCTGGGGACATCTGTGGCCGTAACGGGGAGGGACAGGCATGAACATCAAACCCCTTGATATTTTCCAACAGTTCCAGGATTGGTTTCTAAATTAAGGGGTAAAACCTGTTGTATTCCACCTCCAGATGTCTCATCCTTTGCAATTCCTCACAACTCATCATTTTTAATACTTAGATACCAAGCACGGCTGTTCCTCTCTCCTCTGCCCCAGCAAGGGAGTGAACAAGTGCCCTGAGCATTTTCGAGAGCTGCCGGGTCACAGCTCCAGAGATTCTCACCAAAATCAGTAAAACAACACCCAAATAAGCCTTGCCCCATTATTTTGAGCTGCCTCCTTTCCCTGCTGAGGGAAACCTCAAGGAAGCCATGCAGGGTGGAGCTGCAGGTCCTGCCTCAGAGATCACACCACCTTTCAGAGCCCTGTAGTTCAAGTCACGCCATAATGTGATCAAAATATTTAATAACCTCATCTACTTTAATACTGGCAGTAAAAATCCCCAATCTTTCACTCCAACCCCTCCCTTCACTCCACTCCTCTCTACATTTGAGCAAGCACCACAAAACAATCCTCTTGCTATGCACAGCCATCAATATTTCAATCCCCAATGATCATTTGGAAAGGATGAATGACTTCAAACAAACCCGAACACCTCAATAAATCTCCAGTTGTGCCTAATGCTCTGCACTGAGCTGTGAAGAGCTGCAGCTGCAGAAAACACCATCTGAAGTCCTGTCACAGCCTGCTTTGCTCTGGAGCTCAGAATTCCACTGTCCTCCTGGGCCACGAGCCAGGATTGGGCTTGGCTTGACGCAAAATTCCTGACAAGAGGAGTTTTCTTTCCCTGAACAGGCAGGATGTGGGATGGAACCAGCCCTGAAGGCTCTGAAGCACCACTGTGGTGACAGAGGATTGGATTCTGGGCCTGTTTGCATCGGGGTAAAACCACGGAACGCTTGGGTTAGCAGTGATTCCACCCTGTTGATCCATCTGTACCTGAGACCACACTCTGCAGGTGCTGAGACGTAAAATGTGATTCTCATCATCAGGGGAAATAACAACTGATGGCAAAAAAAAACCCAAAAAGGCAGCATGCATCCTTTAAAAAAAAAAAAAGGGATTTGGAAATCAAAAATAACAAGGAAAAATAAACATCATTATTTTTAAAGGCTAAAAACCATAAGAAAAAGTCCAAGATTTAAATCCTGGCATCACCTTTTCAAATTCTCAGTTGAACCACTACAATAGAATAATGTAAAAGGCAGCAACTTAAGCATAAAGCAGGCCTTGTGCCTCTGGAGATCCCAATTGGGTCTCTAAGGGTGTTTATCCTCGCTGACAGAGTCAAAAAGGGGGGAAAAGGACATTTGTAGTTTTGTTCTCCTTGGAAATGTAAAGACATCATCTCACAGAGCACAGCAATCCTGCCAGCAAATTAGAATTTACCTCACCGAGTAAACTCTGAGGTGAATGAAAGAATAAAAATAAAATGGGAAAAGCAGGTCAAACACTGCCAGATCCTCAGGGATCCAGGTCTTATTCCCCAGGGCATCCTGTGCTGCACCCCTGGTCCCTGCAGTCACCTCCTTCCCACTGCAGGTGGCAATTCAGCATTCCCACACAGCCCAAAATTGCCCCACAGAATCCCAGGATCCCTGAGGCTGGAAAAGCCCTCCCAGCCCATGGAGCCCACCCTGTGCCCGATGCCCACCTTGTCCCCAGCCCAGAGCACTGAGTGCCACCTCCAGCCCTTCCTTGGACACCTCCAGGGATGGCGACTCCAAACCTCCCTGGGCAGCCCCTGCCAAGGCCTGAGCAGCCTTTCCATGCAGAAATTCCTGCTGCTGTCCAACCTGAGCCTCCCCTGGCCCAGCCTGAGGCCGTTTCCCCTTGTCCTGTCCCTGTTCCCTGCCAGCACAGCCCGACCCCCCCCAGCTGCCCCCTCCTGTCAGGGAGTTGAACCCCCCTGACCTGAGAGCCCAGGGATGCAGGGTGGGAGCGAAGTCACTGCCTGTGACCTGCCTGGGGTCAATGATTCAGTGCCAAACTGCAGATCCTGCAGGATGAGACCATCCAGCACATCCCATGGAGTCCCACTGTGATTGTCCCTGTGTGTGCCAAGGAACAGCTCTGTGCAAAGAGGGAGGGCTTGGACTGGATGTGAGGAAGGAATTGTTCCCTGGGAGGGTGGGCAGGCCCTGGCACAGGGTGCCCAGAGAAGCTGGGGCTGCCCCTGGATCCCTGGCAGTGTCCAAGGCCAGGCTGGACATTGGGGCTTGGAGCAGCCTGGGACAGTGGAAGGTGTCCCTGCCCATGGCAGGGGTGGGATGAGTTGATATTCAAGGTCCATTCCATCCCAACCCATTCTTTAATTCCATGAATCAGCAACATTAAAATGAGATATTGACTTATTCCAGTGTGTATTAACCAACATTTCAAACCCAGCTGACACCCGAACTGAAGGAATCAATCCTCCCCTTCCATCGTGCTCTGAAATCACCACCTACCCGTCCCTTCTGCCTTCTTTTCCCTTCTCCTCCCTTCTCCCTGTGGTGCATTGATTCCAATAAGGATTTTCCTTAGTTTAAAACGTGCCAGGTCGAGATTAAACCTCTACCACTGAGCAGGATCTGCCTCAGCCCCTTCCCGTCCATTCCCAGCATTCCCAAGGGGTCACAGAGACTGAACTGCGGCTGCTGACACAATTCATTACAAAATGCATGTCAAGGAAAACCTGAGCCTGGCCTTCTCCACAAGACAGGAAAGACAATTTTTCCTGTTACAGGGCAGAAGGAATGGACAGTTGGGTCCCGTGGAGCAGCCTTTCAGTTCTGCTCCAGCGCCTGCCCGGGCACCGTGAGCAGCAAACCCCAATGCTCGCGCTCAGCCACTCCCTGGCCGTGCCCTCAGGTGTCCCCAGCACAGCCTGAACCGCAAATCGTGTGCTCAGAAACCACACACACCGGGCAGACAAGAGGTGGGGCCGTTTCCAGAGCTTTTATTCCATGCAAGGGGGACTGAAATCCCACAAAAGCTGGATGGCAGGCTGGGTTCACACCTTATGGGTTAACCCCGGGAGGTGCAGGGGTGTCCAGAGCGCTCCTGTGGGCACCGTGGGGATCCCCACCCCCTGCAGCTTCTCACATCCATCCCCCTTGGACCCCTTTCCATGCCTGCCCAAGGAATTTTTTCATTCCTGCGATTCAAGGCTGTGTGTGTAAGGGGGAACTTCCCCCCCAGAATCCACCCCTAAAGCTCGATCCTGCCTTCGAGGTGACTCCAAACATCCCTCCAAGCATCCCAGGCTGCTTCCAAGGCCTTGGAGGAACTGGAGTTTACACCATGGGCCAGAACCTGCAGCCTCTTTTCATTAAAAGCAGCTTTTTTCATTTAGGAAGCCTTTTTTGGGGAGAAAAAAATCACAATATTTACTATTTCAAGGTCTTAAAACTCTTATGGTTTACCAGGAAATTCTTGCCACGGCACAAAGCTTTTCCCCATCTTTTATCTCCTGGACAAATTTATTTAATAAATATATAATAAATAAATAACTGAAACATTCTGATTTTAATTAAATGGAATGATTTTTAGGACTGGCTTGAGAAAGAAATCACTGTGAGGCTGGAACAATGAACATTGCAGTGAGGGGTACAGCGGATTTTAGCACAGCTGTGGCCTCACTGCACTTATGTGACAACAAATATATCCAATTACACACAAAAAGCACAATTTGGGCTAAAAACTATAGATAAATTCCACAAAACCCCCCCTGCACCATCAGGAGTTACTAACCCTACCCCACAAAATCACATTTCACTGCTCTGTGAACTACCTTGAGCTAACATCGATTTAGTCCCATAATGAGCTACCAAAAATCCGTGTGTCCACGGGAATCACTGCTGGGATTTCCTTGCAGGGACACCCAGGGATCAAAAACCAGCCGGGCTTTTCCAGCCCCTCCTTGGAGCGGGTGCTGCCAGGGAATTGGGGCGGCTTTGGACCCCGTCAGGGATCATCCGCTGACCTTGGGAAGGGAGACACCGACTGCTTCCTCAGGAAAATGAGGAAAAAGAGGAAATTCGCTTGCTGCTTGCTCCACAAGAGTTGTTTTATATCAGCCAGAGGAGTTATCCCAACTTTTCTTAGTGTGCCACTCCTCGGAGCAAGGCGGGACACGGCGCTCCGGCCCAGGACACGTGGGGAAGGCACTCCCGGATTCCTTAGCCAGGAAATGGATTTTTCCTGGGTTTGTGGTTTTCTCCTGGCCTTCAGAAGAAAGGATTGGACAGCCAAGGGTGGCCCTAAGGAGCAGCAGCTGCCCTGTGCCAGAGGGATGTTCGTGCTGGGGAAAACTCGGCAAAGCCACGGCGCTGCCGGGGTGCCATTCCCAGGGAGCCCTGGAAACCCAGCGGGATTTTCAGCAGGATAAATGAGAAGAAATAAATACAAATAAATGAACATTTCACCTCCAAAAGCTTAATTTCTGCTGTGCTTTGCTCACACGTGGAAATCTGTTGTTGGAGACGGTGATAATTCCGTTATTGGGATAATGGCACAGTTAGAGAGGGACTTCTTAGACCAATATCAGCAGGGAAAAACCCTGTCCAACCCCATTGACTTTTCTGTGGGCAGCCACCATTTCAGCCTTTATTTTGATTCCATTTATTTCTTAATAAGGGTATTTGCATTCATGCATTAATACAGGAAAGGAAAAATCAAAAAGCCCCCAAACCCCCACAAAGCGAAGAACAAAGTCAACAATTGACAAGCTCCTTCTCTTCAGGATTTATCCTGTTTTTCCTTAGAAACATTTGAAGGAAAGCATCTTTAAAAACGAGCTTTTAATGTAGCAAATGGGATTTTAAAATGAGCATTTAATGTAGCAAATGGGATCTAAAAATGAGCATTTAATGTTCCATGTGGGATTTCAACTGAGTTTGAGATAGCTAAAGATGCCCAGAGCCCAAGTGGAAGGGACAGTGGGAAGGGACACTTTTTAAGGACCTTCCTACAGGTGCTCCAAGTGGAAGAAATCCTTTTCCTAAATTCAAACTGTAAGATTTAAAAAAATAAATATTTATTTGCTGGCCTTAGGCCTTTCCAATGAGCCCCAGGTTGTGTTGAAGCAGCTCAGCCACTGAGAGGAAACACTCCTTGGTTTTCTCCTCACATTGTTTGCTTTCAAATTAAAGCTGGGCAGGCTCTGCAGGACCTGAATCCAAATTAATCTCGACAGTCTTCTGGAAAATCTCTATCAAAGCTCAGCATTTAAAAGCTTAATGTGAGCACGGGGCCTGCTCTGGCAGCTCCCACCCCGGAGCTGATCCCACACTCATTCCTGGGTTTGTTGAAAGGCTTGTTAATGCTGGAGCTGATGGGTTCTAAACCCCTAAAATAAAGCAGCAGGTTCTGCTTCCTCTCCTTTGCTGATAATCATCAATGGAGACACCTGGGAAAAGCTCAGCTTTGCTGGCCACGCTTTTCCAGCCGTGGGACATCTCCCTGGAGCTCCAGACCCTCTCCAGGGACAGCCTCAGCTCTGCAGAGCTGGGAAGCCTGGCCAAGCACCTGAGCGTCGTTGTTTTACCAGGAGTACGGCCATTCCCGACTGCAGTGAGCCCGCTGGAATCCCAGCCCACAGGGAGATGCCAGGAGCTGGGATCTCCACCCAGCCAAGCACTGAGTGAGTGAGTTGGGCAGGACTCTGCTCCCAGGTCAAATCCCAGCTCGGATTAACTCCTGAGCTGTGCTACAGCCACCCTCATCCCAGGGCATCGATCCCATGGGATCACCTTCCCGCTTCCACCTCCCTGCAGATCAGGCTGTGCTCACCCCCGGCTCCCAAGGAACGAGGGCAAGAGGAACAGCCTCAGGCTGTGCCAGGGCAGGTCCAGATGGGATACTGGGAACAATTCTGCCTGGAAAGGCTGGTCAGGTGTTGGAGGGGGCTGTCCAGGGGCAGTGCCCATCCCTGCAGCGATTCAAAGGTGTGTGGATGTGGCACTTGGGGACACGGTCAGTGGTGGCCTTGGCACTGCTGGGGAAGGGTTGGGCTCAATGACCTTAGAGGGCTTTTCCAACCTCAAAGCTCCTGTGAATCACATCTGTGTTACTTATATATATATAT
>VZTH01019090.1:0-35633 GCA_013397815.1 Aleadryas rufinucha
CTATAAGCCTATTTTTAATTTTTTTCTGCACTCTTCAAATTCATCTGAATGTTGCTTAAGCTCAGACTTCTCTCTATTTTATTGTTCATCTTTTTTGCATATGATAAATGTAATATATCTTGAAGGCTTGATTCAGTTGCCCACATGTTGCTGGCTAGTGACATTTCAGATGCTCCTTTCTGCCATCTAAATGTCACAGATCTCCCACAGGTCCCAGGGACCATCACAATAGGATATCTCAGATCCTATTAGATACTGCATTAAGTACATTCCTGTGAGCAATCAAAGGAGGTTGCAAGTGACTGCCCTGATCTTCTAGGTTAGGTTTAGCTCATAGAAATGAACTCAAACACCAGCCCTTAAACATAAGCTAGAAATGTAGTGCAGACATCTAGTGAATGCAATTAACAGAAACTTTAGAGAACTTTCCACTTTACTGCCAAGTAAACACTTGATGTTCTAAACAGCCCTCTAGGCCTATGTCTCAGCTAGATCTCCACTGGCACACACCAAAAAAGACCAAATTCAGGTGAGAAAGGGGTCCTATGCTTGTGTGCAGTCATTCTCAGCTACAAATATGTTCAAGCACATTTGTAATGCTCAGGTTAAAATGTGATGGCATCCTTCAACCTAAGTGGGATTTCTACTTGCAGAAGTATTGTAAGTTCCTAGCATTAAAAGAAAAACCACAAAAAGTTTATTTGTGCTAGTGCAACACCGCTTTTTTCACCCATGTTTTTTGCTATGTATTTTCTCATGTCTTTTATCTTTTTATGTGTATAATTTATCTCTTTGAATTGAATACTCCTAGCAGGCTTTTCCTCCTATCTTTTGCTGATAATTTAAAAGCTCTTTCTCTTTTATATTATTTTCTCATTAATCTTCCCATCTTGTCATTGATCATCTGTGTTTCATTGCTTTAACTTGGTTTCATCAAGTCTGACATTTGTTAGTTTCACAATTGACACAAACCTAACCACAGTCAATTGCCTTAGATCATCTGTAAAGTTATTATTTCTTGTCCAAACCATTTAATTATCAGTTCTCTCTCTTTTTTTTTTTTTTTTCCTGCAGTATTCCCCTCAGGGAACTAATCTGTCGAGTCAGTGTCTTTGTCTGTTGTCTAGATTTTTGGATTCCAGCCTGTAAAACAGTAGTTCTGTATAACACAATCATGACTTCTAATCATGTATTTGTTCTTTAAAAAACAAAAACAAAAACAAAAACAAAAACATTTTTTCCTTCAAATATTGTTGATTTTTACAAATTTTACAGTAAGTAAACCCCTTCTAAGATACCTTCAGAAAAACATACTCTCTTTCAAAAGTGTTATTTTCCCTATCTGTTTTAGTCCTTGATTTCTTAATTTCTATATTGGTTTTTATTGTTTTTCTGCTCTTGTCTGCTGTCTACTTTTTTTTTTTTTTTAAATTTTTCCTGGTAGTCTTCTCTTTCATATTTTCTGCTTTTTGAGTCTCCATCATAAATTAATCTTGATAAATCAATCTCCTCAAGACTGTGAATTCATTGCCATCAGTGAATATACAGTTCCTCACAATTCCCTTATAGAACATGATTTCTATTTCACATCTGAAAGCTAAAAATATGACTTCTAGTAGTAAAATGAGCATATCTCATGACAGTCAATCTTTTATCTATTCTCACTGAACCCCTCAGCTTACTGAAAAGGTAAACTACCAGCTTGATCAATTTCTAAAGAATAACATACATTTTACAAAGTTGCCTTTTTTAACATACTATCCAAAGCCTATTTAAAGTGTATCAAATTTTAACAATATCTTAATTTCTGTTCTGCAAAATTACTCAGCATTTGTTTTAACACAAGCAGCTGAGCAATTTTGTAGATCTAAACGTGGTCTGCCTCTTCACTGCCCCTGCTCCCACAGATATCTTTATTTATTCCTCAAATGCCATAGCAAATGCTCTACCTCTCACATTTAATAAGCTAAATTTGCTGTAGCTTCTGCATTCATGACTACCTCAGTGCTTGCTATTTTAAAATTTTCCTGGAGAGCTACTGAGTTGATGAAGCTTCATGGTTTACCAAGATCTCTTTCTTTGTCAGATTTTCTGCTAGAACACTTATTTCCCCAAGGAAATCTGGTAGCTGTTCTCCCTTGATTACACTGAGATGCTTTTTCTGTCCCCTAATGGGCAAAAGGATATTCTGTATCTTTAACACATTTCAAGATATTTTTCCTATCTCTTACTTTTATTCAGACATCCTTTATCATCGTTGGTGTGCATTTCTTTGGGCAAATATCTAAGTTCTTTCTCTGATTGTGTGATACAGCCCTAAGGTCCTATTTCCTTTGAGTATTCTTCTGAACAGTTGTACTCTTTGATTATCCACTCACCTCTGCCTTTTCTTTCTTCTTTTTTTACTACTCTGTAGTATAAAATTCATGAATATGTACAGCCAGTTGCTCTTGCTGCATATTTAAGAGTTACTTCAGTGCTCACTGGTAGGAGGCTGCCTACATCTGGAAACTGAACATTTAGAACAGAGAAAGCCTTGCTTGCCTTATGGAATGTTTGGGCTCTACTCCAAAGACCTGCAAGAGCCTGTGCACAGTACAAGGAGTCTGAGAGCCAAGCTGAGAGCAAGCACAAAGCTCCGTGAAAGGGAGGAGGAGCACAAAAGATGTTTCAGTGTCAAAGGATACTTTACACCTTGCCTCAATTCTTGTTCTTTTGGCTGTAAAAGTACTGCAAGTCCACTGAGCTTCTGGCTTCTACAGTCTGGTAGAAAGGTACTCAGATTGGGTCAACTGATGACAGCTACCTAGCTATAGAAGAGATATTTTTCTTTATAGCAAGTTGTAGAAGAATGACTTGTTTCTCGAGGGCATTCGGAATCCCTAGAGGGTCTACAGGGCCTAGAGGGTCTGCAGGGCCTGCACAACCAAGACTGATGCTTNGAAACAGAAGAATTGAGACGGGTGATTGATTGACGCACGATGCTCAGAACCAATGAGAAAAGCTAATAGAAATCATATGATGTAAAGGATATAAATATATGTGCTTTTAGAAATAAATCGGAGTTTGCATTACCAATCACATTGATTGTATCGCAATTCTTCCCACTCACCGCAGCAAGTTACTTTTCTTTTTTTTTTCCTATTTCTTTTTTCCTTTTTTCTTTTTTTTTTTAATGACATATAAAAGGTATGAATAAAAGATCTAAAGAAGATATGTGTCTCAAAAATTGCAGTGTAGAGTGTTTTTCTCTACATTCTTATATTTGTATTATACTAGGACTCTCATAGCCATTTTATCACCACTTTGACCTACTAGAAAATTTAATTTCTGTATTTTCTTCAGTATTTAAGTCTTCCAATTACTTATCCTTAATTCAGCAGATGTTTTATTAGGAAATAATCAAATGTCTCATCTGCAAACCAAGGTGACGAACTTGAAGGAACTTGTTTTCAGATCAAGGAATATATTGGCATCTACCTTACAATTTACTCAAACTTCCTCTGTCTGCAGCCATGGATTCAGATCAATCATTCAGACTGTGCTGGATCCCATTTTGTCTTCCTTCTTGCTCTTAATTAATGCTAGGTCTCTAGGCATAGTTCTGCTCTTTTACAACAGGATGTGGTCAATTTTTAGTCAATTTTTTCACCCATCACACCAGTTAACTGACCTAAAAAAGGGCTACCTTCCTTTCTAGACAAAAGCTCACCCAAAGCTCCATTTTTCTATTGCAAAATAATTGGAAGGCAAATTTTTACCAACCATGACTGTAACATTTTTCCTAAAGAGAAAAACCCCATGAAGGTGGGCATGTGTGCATATATATAACATATAGTGTTATAACTGAAGAATTATAGTTTTAGAATTATAGAATTAACAGCTGGGGGCTTAGAAATTAATCAGCTGTTTCATACAAACTAGATATTAATTGTTATTGCCATGGAAGTTCATGGGCTACAACAGAAATTAGATAAACTGAAGTGCCATAAAGGAACTAAGAGAAAGTACATATTCTTGGAAAGAAAACCTAAGTTCTGCTGATTCCATCAGCTAGTACAGCAGTGGAAATGGGATATGTTAACGTTATGAAAATGCAAACTGAAAAGATGTATTTAGTGCTTCTTTCTGTTTAGAGGAACTCCAGGGTCAATACAAAGCTGACTGTGTGCCCTGCTAACTGTGTAGCCATCACAGAGAAATTCATTGGTGACAGTACTTGGCATTTGTCCTAAGACTCTGCATACAGTGAGTGCATGTCTAATTTGAATAAGGCATTGAAACCTTTTTCTTGTAACTCATATAGTTCATTTCTTCATTTATATGAAGATTTTGGAAAGAATTTTTTTAAGTCCTTTTATGAATTTGGGAGAAGCCCTTTCATTGACTTTCAAGTACACAGAATTATTAAGTTTCCTCAGACAGGAAACATACCTATGAAAGATGATCTAGAAAGTTTTGCCAGCTCTCATTTCCATAATGAATCTTTTGGGGCTATAAACATGGATGTATGATGTTTCACAGCTTTTCTACCTATTTCATGCCTTATTAGTGCTTCTCAAATGCTTTTTGCCAAAGAGAGGCGGATCAATAATTCCATTTTGCATATCAAGAGACAGGGAAAGGAGAGCTGAAGTGAATTTTTTAAAGCCAGCTGGAGGCTAGTAACTGATAGAGGGGTAGATGCAGGGCTGAGATCCCAATTGGTTTCAACAGGCATCTGGGAATGCTGCCTCTCAGCTGGGAGAATAAAAGAATACTGTCTTCTGATATGCATCTTTATGCAAACGTGACTGTGTACGAATGCCAGGTACATAGATGTACTCATAAAAGCTGAGTATGTGATGTGTGATTTATTTCTTAAAGAATCAACTTTCTGAAATCTTGGAATTTTCTCCTGTCTCACTCGTCTTCTGCTCCACCACACTGAAAAGGTCTTGACAGTATTTCATCTCATTCATGTGTTATCATTACTACTGTCAGGAGGTTTTGGATAACAAATGCAGTGCTTTACCAGCTAAAAACATTTTCTTTTTGCACTGACACAGACTCGTCAATAAAACCCCACGGCATGTTAACTTCCCATCTCTCAGATGTGGCACACTGGCATTTACAATGCAGAGAAAGGTAACAAAGTGTGAAAGAGATCATAAATCATTTAAAGAGAGTTAAAAAGAGACTTAAAACAAAAGCCTTCAGGAAAGGAAAGGAAAAAAAATATGAAAAAGTGTGGGCACCAAAAATTATTTTATACAAGAATGAAACAATGACCTTTTCACCTATCATCATTCACATTGGTTTGCCTTTCTCAGCCTCTGGAGTTTAGAACAATTCAGTCAGCGTGCAGAATGCTGCAAGAGGAATGAACCTTTTATTTTATTATTACCCAGGGCATGATACCCTTGAGAGGAATGACAAAAACAAATAAGAGCAAACAGAGCAAATGGGAAAGCAAAGTCACTACAGGTTTGGGATAATAAAAGCAAGCAGTGAACATAATATACTGAGAGATAGCCTTCAATTCAAAGTTTACAAGGCAGGCAAATGTACTTTATTGGAAACTTTTAAATTTCAAAATATGTTTTACAATCTTTTCACTCAACCATTTAAATATGGGCTTTGCAGATGCCTGAAAATGTAGCAAGGGAAAGGGGCACACTTCATCATAGCTTGAAAATGTGAACGTACAAACAGTACTCCTCAAGAAGGCACACAACAGAAGGTTGGATATTTATATGATCAGCTCTAAATCATGATGTTTTACAGGCAAGCTCTGTTTTAAAATAAGTGCAGCTAGGAAGGTGATATAGGCTTGTAACCAAAATCACAGATGGTGATTGACACAGATGTCCATGTCAGAATCCTCAACTCCCCACTTTGGGAAAAAATATTTTATACAGCACAATCAAGTAAAAAAGTTTTGATATGAAATACAAAGGATAACAATTATCAGTTGTGGCTAGCCTTGTAGAACCCTTTTTATAAACAAGAGAAACAAAGACTGTAACTCTGAAGTCACCAAAAATTCAGCTCTGCACATGACAAGTAGCTCTTACTGAGAACAATAACATTAATGTATATAAAGCATTTTGTTATCAAGTACTTTACAGACATAACACATGAGCTAATTTCAGATTTTTAAACATTAGTAGTCATCTGAAATCTAATTACTGCTAAAAAACACAAAGCAAAACTGTTTAACAGTTTTTGGCAGGAAGAAAGGAATAATAATATATCCAATTAACGGTGTAGAGGGTATTTTAGGTAGACAGATTGACATTAGTAAACTAGAATTTGAAAATGACTTCACAGTAAACCATTAGCTTTGCTGAAAAAATTAAGGAAAAGAAAAAGAAAGCTATTTCTTGGCTTGATCTGTGACTTCTGTTTGGAAGTGAGGTAAGTAACAGCAGCAAGTAACACAGGCAGAGACTTAAATTTCCACTTCCCTGATTGTTTCTGACAGTTTCTAAGTCATCAGTGATTTTCCAGCAAGTTATTCCCAGGCTGAGAAAAATAATTTAACTGCCTCCCTTGTAGAGTCTGAAAGAGAAGGCTGCTAGAGATCAACATTGTCCAAATGCACAATTCTGAAAACACTTTTTTTTTTTTTTTTTTTTTNATCCAAATCTTCTTTTTTTTTTTTTTAATTTAATAGAAAAGGCAACAAAAATGAAATATCAGTAGAAACCACTTATGGGATTTTTGCTAGCTCTCAAAGCACTTCCAGTTGACCATTGCACCCCCTTCAAGATCTGGAAATGAGCAGTACTGACTTGTTGTTTTTAGCCCTCTAAAGTCGTGTGGCTTGCCGTCTGCTATCACAAGCTGGTTATTTGACCACGACAGTTTTTCATCTTTCTCCCTGCCACCAAGAGCACATTTTGAATTCCAGTCACCACTCTGAGATTTATTAGACTATATTTGTCCAATCTGGATCTGACTAACTGTCCTGAGACAATGTTGCGTTTCACAGACTGATTCAGACTGTTGTTGACTGGCATAGAAAGTTCCATCTACTCAATAACAAATTTTAATATTTTTCTACTGACATGAGATATTTTATGTCTGTTTTTTTTATCTGATTAGTGAGTTTCAATATCATACTTAATTTCAATTTTCCTCTATTCAGATTGCCACAAAAATGCAGTCTCAACCTTGTCAAAGAGCTAGAAAGGAGATGTAAATAGCTGGTGTTGCATAGACATTCTAAACCTGTGGTTGTTTCTAAAGCAGTTGAAAAAGGTCAGAATATAAACATGCATGAGGAAAATAAATGAATATTTTGCATCTTCTCAATGTTCAGCTCTCCATCACTGTTTGCACTCCTCTGATATTTCTCTCACCATGCCTTATCCTCCATTTTACATTTGCTCTGGCAGACCCCATTGTTTTCTGTAGGCATTATGTCTGGGTAAAAAAACCTGGATCTGACTAACAGTTATCTCTTAGAACATACAATATGCCACACAGAATGCCACAGTAAAGGAAACTGCAGAAGGATGCTATAAAAATTGTGAAGGAGAATGCAAACTTACAGTTTCAACTAGGCAACTTGCCACAGAAACTTTCTATATTCAAAGTTAAGTTTCTTCAGTTAGTATTCTTTCTTAGTTCTGTAAGATTTTCTTTTTCCTTATCCAAATAAGGCTTTAATGACAATATTCATAATGGTGTCAACTCCTAATACAGCTCTAAGTGCTGGTAAAAAACACACACTTGTAATATTTCTCCTGTTGCCGAGACTGATAAAAATGCAAAATCAGGAAAAATATTCATGATTATTCCTAAGGTTCATTATAGCACCTTAGTCAGCACTTTAATTTCTGGTTGCAAAGCGGTTCAGTGGAACTGGAAAGATACAGAATGCCTTTTTACTTTTCCTCCCCCTCCTAAGTCAAACACTCAATAAAATTACAGCAGTAATAAAAATACTAATAGTGCACTGTGAATCTCTTTAACCAATTATCCCATTTCCTGCCTGGCTGTTAAGTTGCACTCAGAATGCTCAGAGAAAACACATTTGCATTGTACAGTAAAAGGCAAGTTTAAATGCATTACATGACAGCTGGTGTATTAATGTCACTTGTGATCAGCAACAGGAATTGCCTATCTGAGAAATTCATGGGCAGTCAAGACAATGAGCTACATTATTCAATGGTGAAGAATTCTGTGTCTTTTAGGATTCAGTTAAAGTACATAAATGTAAACTATAATAGTGACCCATCTTATAACATGGGAGTGTTTTGTGACTGCTATTAGTATGGGGTCAAAGCGTACAGTCTAGAATGTCAATGCCTTTGAAAGTTCAGAACATGAATTCCAGGCTGAGAAATTAGTCTGCGTTTTCATTTGTTTCTTTTGTTTAAAAACAAACAAAGAATTTTCTAGTGATTTTATACAGAGGAATTATGTGGACATCCAGAGTGGATCTTCTTTTAGAAGTACAATTATCTCATTTTCAAACATGTAGTTAAGCTTATTCCAGTTCTGTTGTGAAACTTTTTTGATTATAGACCAAAATTCTGTCAGTACAAGACTGACATGGTGTCATAAATGACTCTATGAGGTGACTTTTTGCAGTCCTCAGAGGTTTAAAACTCTGCCCATCCAGAAGACCACTAGTGAACTGTTTAATTAAAAGTTACCAGTTAAATCAAAGGAGTTCCAGTTAAAACAGTTGTTAATAGGTTGGACTAAGTTGTTGGATGTTGAAAACTTGTTGTTTGTGAGTTGTTCTCCATGTTAAAACCCCTTTTCCTTTGAAACCCCTTAGAAATCCCTTANCTTTTATGACACATGGGAACCATAATAATTGCTCAATGGCAGTCAGGTGAGCCAGATTCTGCACCTGGGGCAGGGCAGTCCTGTATGTACACACAGACTGTGAAACAAGAGGCCAGGGAGTAGTCCTGTGGAAAAGGACCTGGTGGTCCTGGTCAATGGAAAGTTGAACATGAGTGAGCAGTGCTCTGGCAGCCAGGAGGGCCCACCCTGTCCTGGGGGCATCAGGCACAGCATCGTCAGCCAGGCAAGGGAGGGGAATGTCCAGCTCTGCTCTGCACTGGGGCAGCCTCACCTTGAGTGCTGGGGGCAGTTTTGGGTGCCACAATATAAGAAGGATATAAAGTTGCTAGAAAGCATCTAAAGGATGTCTACAAAGATAGTGAAGGACCTTCAGGGGAAGCCGTATGAGGAGCAGCTGAGGATACTTGGTCTGTTCAGCCTGGAGAAGAGGAGACTGAGGAGAAACCTCCTTGCAGTTACAACTTCCTCGTGAGGGGCAGAGGAGGGGCAGGCACTGATCTCTGCTCTGTGGTGCCCAGTGACAGGACCCAAGGGAATGACGTGCAGCTGAGTCAGGGGAGGTTTAGGTTGAGTACTAGTTAAAGACTCTCCATGCAGAGAGTGGGCTGGGCACTATAATGGGCTCCCTGGGGAAGCGGTCATGGGCCCAAGCCTGACAGAGTTCAAGAACCATTTGGACAATGTTCTTGGGCACAAGATGGGATTTTTGGTGTGGTTCTGTGTAAAGCCAGGAGTAGGACTCAATGATCCTTGTGGATCCCTTGCAGCTCAGGACATTCTATTATAAGATTGTAACATGACACATCATGCTGTCAGTATGACTGAGAAAATCGATTGAAATTATTATGCATTCTAATAACTTATCAACAAAGAGCAATATGCAAAAGCAACGCTTATCGAGGTATAAATACAGATTTATTTTGGTCCAGATATTCAGATCTCCTTATTAGCAAAATTATGTTTGAACCCAGTGAAATTTTCTGGCCTCAAAGTAAAGCTTTCCTTGTAGCTTGTATTGCATGTCTTTCTGACAGTGTGCTCTCGTTGCTTTTTTAATGTCAGTTGCTAATTCTCTGAAGGGACTGTCCCGGTTTGGGCCAATCTCAAGGAAAGATGTCCAGAAGGACGTCTCCTCAAAGCAAAGCAGGGCACTGCCGCCCCTCCCCCACCTGGTTCGGGAAAAGAAAACTATTCCCCGNGGGACCTATATTTTTATGTGCAAGTGGAGAATGTGTGTTTGTCCATGTGCCAGCAAGGAAGATAAAGACTCAGAGTGCAAGAAAAATCTATGGTAGTATGTGTTTCTGCAACAGAGAACACAGAGTTCTGGATAAAGAGCCAAATCTTCAAATACACCTAAGATCAACATATTTCAGAAGAGCTCATGACAGACGCACCTGTGAGACTGAGAGCACAGTTTTACTTTTGTAATTACAAGCAAGCAGGATAAAGAACCAAATGCATGGACCAAAGGATGTGATGTTCACAATTATTCTCCAAATATTTTTCTGTTCCTTGATTATTAAGTAGGTGAAACAGTTTTCCTCAGTGCATGTTTCAGAAATGTGCTGTTGGCATTTCTACCAGCACAGGAGAGGGGCAAGGCCTCTGTACCATTAACTTCTCTCCCTAGAACTTTATTAGCAATGTGAGGATGGTATAGCCTTATTACTTTTTCATACCTTATGATGCTATCACTCCATTTGTAACCAGTCTAAGTGTTAGGTTTGTAATACAGTCAATGAAAGTTTCAATTGCTCTTCTGCAGAGCTGGCCTCTTACATGAAACTTAATTGTAACTACAGCTACTACATAAAATTTCATAGATCCTGGAAGATTAAGTCTAGTTGTTAATTTGCATAGTTTTATGAAACATTTATTGGATTTTTCTTTAATGTCTTAGCGTATTACTGACAGAGACAGCATAATGTGAAAATAACAACGAGGGACTTGAAAGCTTTATGGGGAATTATAAAACCATTCCCCAGTGGAATGTTATTGTAGTGTGGCTTTTCAATGTAGTTGTTCTGTAACATTTTGGAATTATATGCTATATCTTTAGTATATGAAAGTTATCCACATCTGTTTCTTATACATGAAGCCTCTCACAGGTACAGTGTTTCCTTTGTGCTTCTGATTTTGATAATCATTCAGGGGGAAGAGTGGGAGGAACACTGGTCTTTTATTAGCAGTGTAAATTGGTGCAAATCACTTCCTTTAATTCCCTTGGAAGTGCAGACCTCTTCCTTACTTCTATGTTGCTAAACAGAAAGTAAAAATTACAGTGCATACCTCAATACCTAAGGAGTACTGAAATGTAAAGTTTTTCACTTGCTGTGAATATCTGTGATGTTTCTATGTTATAAATATATCCTAAATAATGTAATAATATTTGGTATTGCATTGCCCAACTGGGAAAGAAAATGTTAAAACTGCAAATGAACAATTATGTATTTGAAATTAATTTTGAACAACTGTAAATAAGAACAAAAGAGCTACACTGTTTGTCCCTCAGCAAGCTAGAAATAAAAATTTACTGGACTAAGTACAGACTGAAACACTTTTTAGAGCTTCCTCATTCCACAATGGGATGCTTTTGATAGCCCTAGAGTAGCACTTCTATTGCTGTATCTGATGTGTAAAATTACCTCCTTTCCTCAAATACTGTGAAAGGGTATTAGGTAAGACTTTGCATTCCTGTGAATAAAAGGACCTGGAGTTCCTTGTGGAGGCAAAGTTGAATATCAGCCAGAAAAATGCCCTTGCAGCAGTGAAAGCCAACAGCATCCTGGGCTGCACTGGGCAGAGCATCAGCTACAGGGAATTGATCCTTCCCCAGTTTAAGAGAGACCTGGACAAACTGGAATATGTTCAGGGAGGGTCTGTGATGGTCATTAAGGACTTGGAACATGGAGAAGAGGCTGGGAGAGCTGGAACCATTCATCCTGAAGAGAAGTCTGTTAGGCTCACCTCAGAAACACTCAGAAACAGGATAAAAGAAAAGCAATGGAGCAATGGAGATTCTCACTGGATATTTCAATTTTTGTTTCACCAAGACCATGGTCAAAAGGGTTGTCCATAGAGGTTTTGGCATCTCCATTCATCGAGATATTAAAACCTGAACAACACAAGAGCTGGAAAAACCTGATCTAACTTTTGAATCTGGAGTTTTGCCTTGGGAAGTCGTTAGACCAGATGACCAGCAGATGTCCTTCCCAAGTTAAATTGCTCTAAAACCCTGCTATTTTAACACCTTACAATGGAAATAAAGGAAAATTCCAGTTTTGATCTAGGACTGAACCTATGAGTAAGAAAACTGCATCATGTCACACACTAGGCCTGCATGACAGATGGTGCTCTTATCTTAACCATTTCTCGAACTCTCTACATTCTAACTTTGGGCTTAAAGGGCAAAAGCAACAAAGAAAGAAAGAGAGAAGGGAAAATCCAGCATTAACTGGATTAGAAAGTCTTAGAAGGACAAAGCCAAGAAATAAACAAAATTATGATGTGAAAACTTTGGAATTGCTCCTACAACATTAATTCCTTACCTCCTTAACTCCTATGTGCATTCATCATTTTTGTTGTTCAAAAGTGGCTCAGGCTTAGAAACATGAGTCCCTTTACATGGTGCTCATCACTCAGCCAGTCTTTTTTAACCCTGCCATCAGTTTCAGTTGCATAATTTTTCACAGGATCCCTGACTTTTTCAGTCAGACATCATTCATCATATCAGTCAGTCTTTGTACTTTTATGCTTTTTATCATTATTGAGAATATTGTGCCACCGTTCACAGTATTTAATCTTGCTCAGAAAGAATCAAATTCCCCAAAAGAGTAAGAAATGTTATATTAAATTGCACTTGCTGTATATTTTGGCTGTTATTTTAATGTATTTAATCAATTTTGTACCATAATGAAGGTATTTTATAGCTCAGTTTTTCTCCTTTTAAACTCTTGTACCTTAAACATTAACAAGCATAAGTACACACTTGAACTTAGAGTGAATATTGATGTAAGGATGTACATACAGACACACATGCACAAACTTATACTGGAGACAACTTTTACCATCTCAGATAGCAGTGGATACAGCTCTTCCTAGCTGATGACTTGTCCTCTTCACCAGTTGCTATCAGCTCCCTCTAAAGTCTTTTAGATCCAGCTTCCAGAGGGTTGTCTGTCAGATTAATTAATATTACATGACTAACAACAGATTATGAAGTCTCCTTTGCAGTAAAAGGATAATATATCCAGTGTTGCTACTGAAGTGTTGTGATCAGGAGAGACATTGTGGGTTAAATCCGAAGTTCTCAGAAAAGTATGCAAATCTTATCATTTTCACAGCATGCTCCATTGCCCATTCAATCACTTATAGCTCCCTTAATATGAATTGGTCGTTTGTTTCACCCAGGTTTTGTTTACACTGGTGATACCATTTCATCTTTTCAATGAGGCAGTTAATACAAACCATCCAAAAAGTACCCAAGTTCCAAAAAAGAATGTCCTTTCCATACCCTCCAAAACACTGCTATTTGTGGAGGAAATGTTTTCATTTTAGAAATTGCTCTTTGAGGATTTGAACAAGTTCAGTTCCCCATGAATATTAGGTTCTGACGATATACAGAGTGGATCATTTTCTCAGTCTCTGTAATTCCAGCAGTCATGCATGTTATGAACGCATTTGGCATAAAACAACCATAAATTTGTCTAGCTTTAAGACTACTTTTGAAAGTCACAAGGAGGATTTAGGAACCAAATGACAGGAGACAAGGACAAATAGAAAATAAGTGAATTAGTATTTGCAGTTCTTGGGTGCTATGTACAGCACAAATTATCTTGGCAATCATATACTGACACATTACTGGTCTAAATATTCAGATCTCTTTAGTGTTAAAGGGGTATTATGATAAATTGCAGTAGATGTCTAAGTCTTTCTATGTGTGGTAAGTATATCATCACTCATATTCGATTAATTCAGCTGAAGATGGTTACACATGTATAATTCATTTGGCATAAAACCCCCCAACTTTGTTACATTGGAATCCAATAAGAATTGTTTTATTTGTTTCAACTCAATTGCTGTCTAAGCTTAGTTAATTAAATAAATATTCTCCAGAATTTAAGAATATATTGCAAATTAACCTGTCATGTAGGTGAGATCTCTGTCCACTGAAACAGGATTAAGGTCTTAAGGGAAAAAATGAATTAGCAGAATTAATATCGGAATGTACCATAAGAGGATTTTAAAATTAATGGATTTCATTAAGTACTTCAGAAAATCAAATTTAAAACTAAACAAAAAAACTTCTTATGTCTTCAATTAATATAAAAATAGATGGATTTTTTATTTTGGGCTTTTTTTTTTTTTTTTTTTTTTTTTTTAAGTAATCTATTGAAGGACTCAAGAATTATGTATGAAAAAATTGCCCTCAATAATTTATACTGGAATGGTCCCAAGTGTTATGCCATATCAGGTCCATTAAGAAGTGAAATGTGACCATCTCCAAATGTATTGTGCTTTACTGATGTGAAAATATATTTTGAAGAGGTAGCTGAGTATCGAATAGGCTTTTCTTCTCTTTTACAAGATCTTAAGTTAAGAGCTATATATAAAATCAACTGGGTGTGGGGGATTTTTTCATAAGCTGTTTCACTCAGATAAGTGTCATTTCTGTGGTGAAGGCAGAAGGGAATCAGTAACCAGCATATTCTGCCTTTCTCTAGTACATCATTTCCTTTTTGGTGCTTTAACATGAATATTATAGAGTAGCAGACATCACATCCCCAGAAATCCCGTCTTCCTTTTAAACTCTTAAAATAGGAGTTAATTAGCAGGTCAGACTCCAGACAGTTTTCAAATAGATCCCTATTCCAATGTAATTCCAAGTGCTGGACTTGGTTTTTTCATTCTTCTGTTGAGCTCTGGGATTCCAGCCAGAAGGAAAAAATTCCCACTGGTGATTACCAGCCATGATTTCACTGCCATTCCAGAACTACAGTCAGTTTCATCTGAGGCGAATTTCCAACGTAAAGCAGTCCAATGTTCCATGAACATATTCTTACATTCAAACACGAGTTTATTTGTTTTCTTTATTTCAGTGTTCTAAGAGATAGGTTTTTTCCCAGTCTCCTTCATTGACTTTTAAATATATTATATCATTATTTATACCTTAATACCATGTATAATTATCTTAATTAAAGAAGCTCTGCTTCCCCATTTGTTTCAATTCATAACAAATTACTCAACATTCTCATATGAAAAAAAAAAAAAGAAGCTTTAATTGATTGGTCTCCAGCCTTAAAATGACATATCTTTCTGAGTTTGAAAAATGATAAAATAATAAATAATAAAGGGAAAAAATGTGTTCAGTATGCCAGAAATGTATTCAGTGCTTCTTTGTCATTACATTTGTTTCCCCATTTACTATTTGACCTGTTCAGTGTTTGGATTGCAGTGTGTGGACACAACTAAGACATAATTAGTAATTCAGCTTTAATGGAGAAAGATGGTCTTGTGGTCTAAGCAAATAACATGGGAAAAGTCTTCGAGGTGTTCACATCACACACGAGGACCTGCTTCTGCGCTAAACAGTTGATTCTTGTTCTGTAAGAAACGCAAAAGCCAAACTGGTAGGAAACTTGTCTTAGCACAGAGATCTTTGAAGTGTACCCATGGTGATGGGAACATAAGTTTTCACTAGGAAAGGTTGTCAGTGCAAATTCTTCTTTAGTCCCATTTTCCACATCCAGAGTTGTTGTAATTTTGTCATGTAGTTGTGCACAATGGATATATCTGTAGATATATGCAATTAATTTCTTGCTTTAGTGCAATAGCCCCATGGAAATTTTCTATAGTTAAAAACTTATTTCCTCTAAAAACTTTTCAAGGACTGATGACAATTTCCAACCTCAAGTTCTGATTTCGAGCTCTAGAGGCTTTAACCAGAAATATATGGAAAAAATGGATTGATGAAATCTAAAACCTACTGTACAAAGTATTTCAGGTTTGGCATGTTTTTGCCAGAACTGAGGAGGGGGGATCCAGCTGGTTGCCCTTTCTACTTCTGTTGTTTTTCCAGCAATGAAACTTTCAGTAATGGCAATATTATAATAAGGCTAAAGATAGAGAGGAAGTTTCAATTCTTGACTGTAAAATTTTGGGGTTTGGTCTGAGAAACAATCTTCTGAAGTTTCATTTTTTTTTTTCCCCAACTAGTTCTGATATACAAGATGAAAAAAAGACCTTTCATAATTGCGTTTTCAGAGACACAGGGACCTAATGCTCCCAGTCCAGAAGCACACTTCAGTTGACAGCCAGAGCTCTCACTGAAGTATGGGTGGTTACTTCAAAAGTCTTCTCTAATCTTTCAACCATTTTCTCAGTTTGTATTCTGCCAGACTGGAAGAGAAAGTGGGAACCTCATGAGATCTAACAGGCCAAGTGCTGTGTGCTGCACCAAGGTCAGGACAAGGCCTGGTACAATACAGGCTGGGGAATGAAGGGATCAAGAGCAACCCTGCTGAGAATGACTTCGGGGTGGTGGTGAATGAAAGGCTGGACCCAGCAATGTGTGCTTGAAGCCCAGAAAGCCAAACAGCTGCATCAAAAGCACCATGGGCAGCAGGATGAGAGGGGATTCTGCCTCTCTACTCAGTCCTCATGAGACCCCACCCGCAGTGCTGCTTCCAGCTCTGGGGTTCCAGCACAGGAAACACATGGACCTGTTGGAGTGAGTCCAGAGGAGGCCACAATGATGATTGGAGGGAAGAAACACTTCTATGAGGAAAAGCTGAGAGAGTTAGGGTTGCTCAACCTTGAGAAGACAAGGCTCCAGGAACGCCTTCAGCCTTGCAGTGAGGGGACCTACAAGAAAGGCATAGAGACATTTTTATAAGGGCTTCCAGTGCTAGGACAATTTTAAAGTGAAAAAAGATAAGGTTAGATTAGATATAAGGAAGAAATTCTTTACCATGAGGATGATGAGGCACTGAAACTGGTTGCCCAGAGAGGTAGTGGATGCCACATGCCTGGAAACGTTCAAAGCCAGGCTAGGTGGGGCTCTCATCAGACACTGGACCACTGCAATCAGATCACCCCTAAGGCATCTCTCTTACAAGCTGAACAAACCCAATTCTCTCAGCCTTTCTTCATAGGAGAGGTGGTCCATCTCTCGAATCATCTTGGCTGCCTCCTTTGGACTCGCTCCAACAGGTCAGTGTCCTCCTATCTTGACACCTAGTACAGGGTATTTAGAACAAATGATGAAATGCCGGAGTTAATGCCCCTTAACATGAAATTCAATTGCAACTGATCCAGAGTTTGAAATCTACATTGAAACAGTGTTGAAATCATTGTATTCTTGGAAAGAATGCAATTTTAGTATATCAACAATATATTATGTCATTGAGAAAAAATTTCATTGTGCTGATCAAGTCTTCGGTTAAAAGGAGAGTATTTAAATGGAAGACTATTTTTCATGTGCATTATAAAAAAAAAATAAAGGAAAATTAAAAATAAATAGTCCATAGTGTGCTATTTTACTAAATACTGAAGATATTTTTAGCATGTCAATGAGCTATTAACTCAGGCAATTTTTCTAAGAGCAGTTAGTTAAATGTAGCCTCTCCATCACTATAAGGAAACAACCCTTCTTTACAGATTTACATTTTCCTCTCACTCCATACAACGAATTCAGAATTTTTTCATATCTTGTTTTTCTATAAGGCAGTCTTCTTTATTATGAATTTGAAGCAAATTGAACAAGTTATTTGAAAGATATAGAGGTCTATATTGTCGTAATGATTTCTTCAAGTTTTTTGGTTTTTTTTTCTTTCCACCTATATTTGGGTTTAACACACTGCTAGGCAAATCTGAATTTCAGAAGGTGGAATGACACAATTTCTTCTCACTTCACAGGCCTCTGGATCAGGTAGGTTGGCTTATAACCCAAGTACAGAAGTTTGCCACAATTAAAATAAGTATTTCTATTTTCAGCTGAGTAAAGAGCTTCACTAGCTCTATCACTTCACAGAACTGTGTAGTTTTCAGTCCTGTCTCTACTGTAGAGTAGGCCTGAGAGATTCTGACAGGTAATGAAAGGAGCAGTTCATGAAGTTCTTTGTTCTGTTTTCTTTTGAGAAATTTAGGGGTTTTTTCCATTCTAGATATGAAGCTTTCCAGCAACCAAACCGTACTTCTGATGCTACCAAACTATGGGAGGCAAAAAATTGCTTTTAGTTTGCAATTCCCTTACAGAAGATTTGGTGTCTTGAAATAAAGTCCTCAGATATATTTTCATTTTGAATGTCTGAATAAAAGGTTTTTTCAGAGAACACAATAGCTCTACTACTTGGGTCTTACTAATGAAAAGTCATTCCACTAAATAAATAGCTTTTCATGGTATGTGGAATTGTGATGCATCTATGCTATATTTTACTCTCTTTCTACGTGTATGACTCAACTGTCAGCAAGAATAGACTTGGGTTTCGTTTTTTTGATGCAATTTATAATGTTTTTGTTGATTTATAAAAATGTATGTAATGACGTTTTCCTAAAATTACCATTAACCTGGGCAATTTTTGACTACAAATATATGGAGATTGATGCTATCAGCAAACTGATGTCATGGGGCTGAGGGAAACTATTTTGGGTTAGAATGTGTGATTTTTATTTAAAATTCACCACTCTGGCTTTTAGTATTAGAACAGGAAAGCCTGTAACATTCCCTTAAGGCAACTCTGTTCTCTGGAATAGCTGCCTGAGGACCAAGTTGCAAACCATGGTGGGTTAACAGGTGCCTTGTCTATTGTCTTCCTCTGTTGACAAGTGCTGTTCTCTAGTACACATTAAGATTTAGAAGCAGATGCTAGCATCTGGTACCTTCTTTCTCCTGGAATTTGAGCTCAGTTTTTGCCTGTGATGTGATTGTCAGACAACCTACACTACATGTTTACTTCAACAGCAGCTGGGACACCTGGAACTTTCTTCATTTGTCTTGAAATTCATAATGGTAAGTTCTCTTAACACATCTAGGTGTGCAATGCCCTCGTAGAGGTGTCAGCATAGCATTATCAGGTCTGAGATGATTATGAGACAATTCTCAAAGTAATTACTCTATTTTTCAGTCAGTTTTACTCTTTTCTTCGGCGGGAGATTAGCAGTGAGTATTACCTTAAATCTGACTGACGTTAGTGAAGCTGGTGGTGGTGAAAGATGCTGCTATTTCCTAGCATTTGCAAGGTCAAAAGTTCCCATTGTACTTTATAGTCTGGATATGTGAGGTTACTTCACCATTAAGATTCATCAACTGTCATGAAAAACCCCATCAACATAATTTTGAAGAGGCCTTTCAACAACATAAGTGTTAGATTTCTTCCTTGGGCCTGTTGCTGACAAACTGCAGAGAGGAGAAATGCAATGTGGCCAGTTTCAAATAGGATAAAAATCAGAGGTTATCTTGCAAATCTCTTGTAAAGTCTTTTCCACTGTGCCAGGTTTATCTATAGCACCACTGGTAGGAATCTCTCATTGATCATGAAAGCTGTAATTAAGTGGTGTCTTCTTGCTTTGAAGAGGCGAAAAGATGTTATTTTTTATTGTCACTCATTCATTTCCTATACTGAAGGCTGTGTCTCAGAGACTTTCCAGGGAAAGGGAAAGGGTGTTTTCAGACCAGTCTCACTACAGCTTCTCCATGTAGTGGAAAGGGAGGATACTGCACAACTGTAAATGAAAGTTTGTAGGCGAGGTTCATAGTGGACTACTTTGCAAAATTAAAGCCTTGCAAGGGAGCAAGGGACCATTCTCTACCATGGGATGATGATAGAGTTGTGAATGCATGAAAGAAAGGGAGATTAAATTAATACATGAAGTCCCTTCATTTTTAAGCTAGATACAAAGATTTTATGTTCCAAATTATTTTCTTACACTGCAGGACCGATATCTTTGAGTTATCCCTTTAACACACAGAGTTCTGAGAACCAGATTCCCTAAAGATTTATATTTCCTTTGTCAGAATGGAAATCCTTACTGCTGCAAACCATCCAGATCCTAAGAAACTGCTTTTTATCTCTCTTTTATTTCTTTGGCAAGATTACCAGATTTGTCAAAGGAGGAAGGAATGTATTAGCAAAGGAAGGGAGTGGGTGTGGTGAAGCAGAGTTCAAATCCAATAATTCTTTTTTAGCACAAGGGCCATTAAAGAAATTCTTTCCTATAAATACACTAACTTAACCCCTCTGAAGTGACATGCCAGTTGCACAGCTGAGAACAACTAAATCACAACGGCAATGGGTGACTTTATACACCTGAAGTAGGCTAAAGCTGCCATTACTAGAGTTAAAACATTTGCTGTAAAATTAGTAAATTTGTCATTTATTCATTTTCTCTCCTATTATTCATATTTAATGGGAGTCAGTTGACTAAAACTTAAAAAAATTAGCTGTTCTGAATGACATTCTCTCAGATCTTTACTTAATTTAAGTGCCTTTTTGCTCTCAAAATGTAGAAGAATGCTTTTATTTGATTATCTCTAGGTTGAAAACAATGTTCTAACAAAATTTATGTATCCAAAAAGAAGAGTAATGTGATTTTTTTGAAAAACAGTTCTTCTTTTCTTCCAAAACATGCACAAAAATTGAATGACCAGAAAATGTATATTTTGTGATATTTTTCTCTGTCTATCCCATGCTTTGTAAAGGGTCATCTGATGGTCCACTTAGATGCTAATATGCTTGTTGTTTTTAAAGGATTCCTTTTAATGGATTAGTTTGCCAGGAAGTTTGTGCCTGGCAAAAATGACTCAGAAAATGAAAGACCATCAATATTTTCTCTATGGCAGAAAGAGAGTAGAGGGAGGTGAAGACGGAGATTTTAGTTCTTGATTGGGTATTGCACAGTCTGAAGATCTGGCATGATTCAGGAGACAGAGATGGCAATGGAAACATACCTGCAGTCTGATATCCAGGGATCACTGCTTTTTACTTTGGTGTCTCTACACCTTGCTGAACCTCAGGCAGGAAAAAAACCCACTGATTTTCTCTGGCTTTTCTTCTAATTTAAATAGATTGGTGCATAATTTCAACACGTGTCATTTTTCTTCATCTCATGGCTTCAACGTTCCCTACTCTTAATCCGATTTTACTACTGGGCCTCACCATATGTAAGTTGTACTTATAACTATGCACATCCCTGAACTAGATAGAAGAAGGAATGTCTTTCTTCCCTTGCCCTCTTCCTTCTCCATCTCTAGGATCTTATTCAGCCAAATGAGTCTCTGTCACTCCCTGATCTCTTTCTTACCTCTCCTTTCATGAAGGATCATGTGTGTGGTTACAGGTTTTGGCTTTCCAGTTCCTGCATCAAAGGGAAGAGCTTAACAGTGCTTCTGTGCCCAACTGGATACAGGGCATAGAAAATTGGCCCTTTGTGGATGATAATGGAGCCTGAGCATGAACCAGAACTTGTCTGTGATTTCACATCATTCCAGCAGGTTCTTGCTGACTTTATTTGCTGCCTTCTGTCACTAAACTATTGTAAACAGATTTGAGTCCAGTATGTACTAATATCTTCATATCATCCTCTGGACAGAATCTCGTGTCTGTTGTTGAAGCTGACAGAGACTGTGGTTGAGATGCGTTGATGATATTTTGGCTGCCTTCCAAGAAAGCACAGATGCTATGAACACCTTTCTAGAATTTTTAAGTAGTCAGATGTCTTCCCATTAAAATTTACAAAGGAAATGGAGAAATAAAACTTAATGCCTTTTTCTAAACAGATATGTCTCAATACTGATGATGAGCTCCTAATATGTTCTGGTTAGAAGTCTTGTACATGGGAATCAATATATTCTGTAAACACTAAAATTCATATCCTGACTGACAATATAAATACACCAAAGACATCTCCACAAAAACAAAAAACAAACAACCAACTAAAAAATAAAAACAGACAAAAAAGCCCAAACCCTCATGGAATATCAATTGTTTTGAATAAAATTTCTAACAGAAGCAGAAATATTTTAAGTATTTTTTTCAGTATATTATATAAAATAAGGAGAGATCTCATGTCTGGTTTTGTTTTGGGTTGTGGTTGTTTTGGGGCTTTTTTTTGGGGGGGGGGAGGGTTATTTTGGGAATATTCTATCCACCTGGTGAAGAAACATCAATCTTTACTTTTTGAATGTGACAGGAATATGGTCTTTTTTAATTTTAAAAACCATCTACTAGCTTTTTTTAACAAAAAAGATTAAGGGCTGAAATCAATCTTATTTAGCAAAGCCTTAAGGAACCACAGAAACCATCTATCTTTTCTTTAACTGCTTGTCTGGTAATCTCCAAGTAAGAGTCTGTCTTTCACTTTACATGGAAATGAAGTTGCAATTAGAAAAGTGCTTCAATCATTTACTGCTATTCTTAAACTAAGCATGGGAAAACTAGCATAGGTAAAAATAAGAACTGACCCCAAACTGACTGTAAGGTCAAACTGAACTTGAGCCAATTATTTTGTGTTTTTTTGTAACTTGAGAAGACACACTGAATTATAGGGGGGGGGAAAAAGCAATTCTTGCTGAAGTATCTAAAATGTCAAAGTGTCCTGAAAATAGCAGCTTTTGTGAGGTTTACAACTGGAACCACAGGAAATATTAAGCCAAAAAATACTGGCATGCCTCATTTCACCTAATTTCAGGTCCTAGCTCTCTGAACAGGTTGTTACCTGTTTAGTCTTTTTTAATACCAGTTCAGTATCTGGAGGGTCATGGGCCTTTCTGGTTGGATTCCCAGCTGGTCTCCAGCTCTGCCACAGCCCTGCTCCCTCACAGAGTTATTCCAGGGTTGTGTCTGACCTGGAACCCTGTCTGGGCTCTGCCCACAAAGCTGCAGCAGACATTCTGACATCAGATGCCTATCAGTACCTAGTGCTTCCTGACTAAACCCTTTCCTTCCCAGCAATTCCCTGATGGTCTTGTCCTATCAGCCTCTTCCCTGGGGGATGAATAACTTTTAGAGATAAATCTGTCTGCACTGCAGCTCCTGATCTGTGATGGCCAGTGGGGAGCAGGGCAGGCAGGACTTGCATCTGCATGGAGTGAGGCATCATGGGGACGTGCCAGGGATAAGACACCCCATGCAATTTCCCGAGGAATTCATGGCTTGAGGCAGCAGTTCCTGTTAGCAGGGTGCATGGTCAGCATCTGTGCAGGAGGAACAGCCACTGCTGTGTCTCAGCAGCCCTTTTTCAGCCTCAGAAGCTGTAAATATGCTACAACCCCTGAATTGCTGTAGCCCCTGGAACATTCCACACCAAAGCAGGGAAAGCGCCTTGTAGCTAAGGTTAGTTATCAGCTTATACACAGCCCTGCAGAGAGATACTTCATGTGGTGATAGCTTCTTGTCTTGTTTAACAAACTGAATGCAGGTCTTGCTTTACCTTGTTCAGAGTGGCTTTATCCTCTAAGAGCTCCCTGACTTCTTCCAAAGTCAGAATGGTAACTTCAAACATTCCATTTCCATGGCTTCCTGGCAGACAGGCTCCTTTCAAAAACCTTTCAACACCAAACTCACCTGTGCCCAATTCATTTATGTTTTTGTGAGTTTGATGATTATTATTATTTTAAACAAGGATCCTTTTTTGTTTATTTTTGTTCTTTGTTTTACTCACTCTGATCTTACCTCAGGGCTAATAATTGAAGTCGTGGCACCAGGCAGTAGCTCTTTAAGAAGCAATGGGTGCTGGCTATCAGATTTAGAGTCAGGCTTAGAAATGTGAATATAGAATGATGCAGCAGAAGTGGAGCTCCTGCAGCTGTGGTTTAGGTTGCAACAAAGTCTTTTGGAAGACATTTCCATCAATTGTAGCTGAGCAGAGAAGAATCTCAACTCCTCCTGGGTATGTGAAGCTAAGGAAAGCCTGGCCGAACACCTTAACTCAAGTAATCTTTCCTTCTTTCTTTTATCCTGGTTTCTTATTTATTTTCTGGCAGGCATCAGCACTCCTGAGAAAACGTTCCTTGTATGTAATAAAAATAAGATTACTTTTGTGTAGCTTTTGATTGCCAATGTTTTTCCAGCTTTCAAAGAGCTCTACTTCCATATCCTTTGCAGAGAAGTGTGTTATTGTTATGCAGTTTGGTTTAACTTCATGATTTGTAGTAAACATGGTTAGTGTTTTCTTTGTTAAAGGAAATAGAATAAGTGCATGTCTTTAAGCTACAACATTTCTCAGTTGCCAGTAGAACCTATGCAGAATGAAAGCCAAAAGAAAGAGGTAGCACCAGAATTACTCAGTAATGTAGTTTTTTTAACATATGAAGAAATTAATGGGTTTTATGATTTTTGCTCCTGAAAGATTCCTCTAAAATGATGATGATGCACAACCTTGGAATAGTTCACGCTAGTAAATTTTAATTAATTTCAAAAGTTAACCTAAATTTACTTCGGTTAGGTATAATCCACTTAGTTCTATTGTTGCCTTTCCCTGGTCTTAAAATCAAAGCCAAACATGGTTAAGAGGGAGAAGGGGATACCTCGGTATTTATTTAAGGATCCTTAAAGTGCACTCTCCATCCCGGTGGAATGCACTGAGAAGCACACACCAAAATGCACACACGCGATACGTCCCATATACAGTTATAGGCCTTGTGAATTAGCACATCTATCAAAGATTCCCCAGTGAAAGGCTGGAGTAAACCCCTCATCCAAGGAACATTCCCCCTGGATGGGCCTATTTTAGTTTACAGAATGTGTTCTGGAGAGGACCTTGATGTCTGAGGCTTTCTGACCCTCTACTGCGAGGCTTCCGGGATGTTTGGTCCCCTGGCTTAACGGAACATTGGGTCTAAACTAAGTTATCAAGCTTAAGGAATTATGAGTATGTGGGCTAAAAGCACTAAGAATACATAAAGGCTGTATAAAAAGGTATATAAAAGGGGTATAAAAGAAAAGGCAAAAAATCGTCATGGCATCACTGTAATACAGTTTTAGATACTCCAAAAGTGACACTATATGCATCTGGTTTCATAAATCCATGCTTTAGTGAAAAGAACAAAGGAAAAAACCCTTCTGTTTCCCCTAATAAACTGCAGTCATACCACTAGCTCATTACTGACCAGTCACAGAACTGACAATAAATGCTACTGTTTTTCATGTGGTTGTGAGATCCACAGAAAGATTCTAAAATGAAAAAGCTCATGACTCTGCAACAAGACCATGATTAATTTAGGTCAGTTCCTTGAGCTAAATGAGAGTTTTTTTGTTTCACTGAGGATACTTCTTAAAAATAGGAAAAGATATAACTAGGTATAATTCATTCAACTCATAAATATGCTTAACAGCATCGAGGCATAGATCCATGTGCACCAGTCATAATTCTGCTTCTGAAATATTTGCAATAGCTAAAATTCAAGGAGACAGTAAGACATTGTGAGACATGGTCGGTTGTTCTGGAGTAAGAGGAGGTCTGAGAATATAGTTTGTCTAAAATTCTGCAAATTTATTGAGTTTAAAAATGTTATTGAAAACACAGAAATTTTGGTGTTACATTCTCAGAATTTCAATCACTGGTCAAAAAGTGACTTTAACTGGCTGTTATACAAGGCCATATTCTAGCCAGGAATAATAGGTCCTAACCCATATTTAGGCTATTTATCTGAGATGTAGAAGCCATTTTTTCCCAATGCTGCTTTTATTAACTCAGAAGAAACCTAAAACTTGGGTGTCTCAGGCTATAAATCCAGCTACATAAATAAAGATACTAAATCCCCTAAATTCCAGTCTTCAGTTCTTTCTGAGAGCAAGGAACTTCACAGATGAATTATTTGGAAGTCAAATATTTTTAGTTGCTTTCTTGTGAGGAATGCCTCTGGTTGCTTTTATAAATTCCCATCTAGTATACAGTCCACTCTCTTGTTGAATAGAAGTTTCAAAATCTTTTCCCATGCTGCAGCAAAGTTTACCGAAAACACAGACTTAACTGCAAGTGACGCAGAAGATTAATGTTGATCTGCCTTTACTGCTTGTCCTCTTCAAACTTCACAAAAGCCCCTGGCACTTTAGCACATTAATATTTACCAAATGAAAAGATATAACAGTCTCTGAAGGAAACTGTGCAACTGCTAATTGGAGACAGAAACTATTTTGGATCTTGCTACGACTGAGCCACTAGACTAAGCCTGCGAGTATTGTGAAACATAGTTATGGGATTTATATTTGTTATGAAAAAGTTGTATTGTTGTCACATTTTAAGGAAATTATTCAGAATAGTTGGTCCCTTTAACTTTGCTGAGGAAATAGACCTAACTTTCAGAATGTCATCTACAAGAAATTTTGAAATTCTGATAAGCTCTGCATTTTCAGAAGACATTTTTCAAAGTGCTGTACCTATTAGTCATTCAACTACCAGTAAAAAGCAGATTAAAATGACATTAGGAATACAAAACTGGCTAGTAATAATAAAACTGAAAACAATGAAATACATAACCATCAATTCCTCAGGGGTATTGTTGTGATTAATAATGACAACAATGAAAAAACTGTTTCAGAGAGATTTTCTAACAAGGTTCTCTCTATAGATTTTAAGAATTCAGTAATGAATTTTTCTTGTTCCATTTCCAAAGAATCTGTCACTCAGTTGTGGCTGATCTGTGTTATGGCCCACAAAACATCCAATGAGCTTTACCCTGCATGAAAAAATCAACCACACAATAAATAAATAAATAAATATGCTAATTTTGATACTGCAAGATCAGTCTGAAACCTACTCAAATAACCAGAATTTTAATACAGTCTTGCGGCTTGAAGTTACTCAGTCAATATCAATAATGATACATTATAACCCATGCTAATGTAAAGTCAGCTAGGATTTCCAGCTGCAGAAAAAATTATGGCGTTTTCAATGAAATTAATAACTTAAAAAAATTGTTAAGGGATATCCAAAAGACTTTTTTAAACTACATGGAAATTATCATAATGACTAGTCTTTTTCCACAAACGAAGCCTTTTTTCTGAGATATAAATTATTCCCCTGTCAAGTTCTAAAATCTGTATGGAATGGGACAAATCCTAATTTGCGACTGATGAGAACATTCAGATCTTCCCCCCTTACTTTTTAAAACTGCAGAAGCTCACAATGCCTTTTATCCTCCTATTTCATGCTTGCATTTTGGTTTTGTAAAGTAATACTTCCTTTTCTGATATACTCTTCTTTCATATAAATCAATGCAAAGTATCTACTTTATTTGCCCCAAATTAACACATTTCTCATGGCATTTTATTTAGACAGTTTAGCACTATGGCATAAAACAGCAAACATATCAATAGACACATAAACAGGAAAGAAATGTAAGAAATTGTTCTTTTTACCATCTCACACCGTGGAAGCAGAGTGGAACTTGTTATTTTCTATATCAGTAAATTCTTTCTGGTGCTCATTACATTTGAAGCACTTTTTTCCCCCAGTTTTTCCTCAGTATTCCAAGCTTAGCTCAAACATCACTTCTCTCTGTGGATAAATTTGGAAAGTGCCCAGATTGAACAGCAGAGTGGGTGGACTAATACAACTGAAAATCACTGCTTGAACTGATCCTGGCATTTTAGTTTGCTTCATGATTAAATTCAGAACGAAGATCTTAAAAGCCAAGCAAGTTGTGAGGAGAAAATAAAGGCTGGAGGAAAATGTCCACAGTGTTAAAAGACCAGTTAGTGGTATCTATGTATCTTCTTCTGTATCTATGAAGTCTGGATCATATTTCAGGGTCTGGACAACTTTCATGTAAGCACAGTTTACTTCTGAGCTTAAGGCTGTTCTTATCTGAACGCAGAACCTCTTCTTGCAAGGTATAGGTTTGTGTCAGAGTAGGACAGTTTGCTGACATAGATGTGAGTGCATGCAGGGGCACTAACTAGGTACATGCTTCAAAGGACAAGTCCCTTGTATTAAAAGTAATTTAGTTTTGAAAATAACAACTTTAATAATGAAAAAAACACCTAAAAATTACAAATTCCCAATTAATAAAATCACAGCAATACTGTGCATATGGAATCCCACTTGCACTTGACTGTTCTAACCCCTATAGTACAGAGTTGGGCTCCTTCTGCATTTTCTCTCTGCATACTGAATTTTGAATCATATTCAGTACTGTACAAAAAGAACACAACTGAGAGAGTTGGAGAGCAACCAACAGCCTGAGTTAGGCAATACACTGCTTTAAAACACTCCTCAAGTAAGCAGGGTATATAATTCCCCTCTCAAGCCCTGGCCAGAACTGGGTCTTGCAATGTTCTGACCATGAGGTTATCACAGACAAAAGAAGGGCACGTCTTTGTCCTGAAGTGAAATGATTAGAGGCAGGCTGGCTTATCAGGAGGAAAGCCTCAGCTGTGTCATCTAAGAACAGAATGTCTGCTCCAGCACTTATGTCACCTAAGAGGTGCTTGTTAAAACTCCTGTTTGCCCTAGGTCTAGGCTGGTTTCTGCTGAGCTCTCCAGTTGTACTGAGCATCCAGACTACTTTGCTCTATATAAAAAAGCTATCTGCGCAGCCAGGCCCAGACTATCACTTCATGACCTAGCACTTGATGATTGGGCAGCACAGAGGCTGCTGTCTGAATCCAGCTCTGATGACCTTCTGTTATAGGAAAGTTCCTGAACACACATGGGAAAACAATTCTTTTGACAATCAAGTGTCCAATTCTCTTGTTACACTCAAGGCAAGGACTCCACGACTGCAGAAAGAGCCTAAACAGCCCAAAGGAGGACTCATAGTTACTATTATTTCTGTTATTGCTTCCCATCTGTATTCATCAGCACACCTCATAAAAATCAACCCAACCTTCTGTCAGCTTTGTGCTGCAGCTGCACTGGTTGGTATGGAACGTTTTAATATCTTACTGCAGCCAGCCTGCCTTCCTCAAAGCCTTCAGCTGAGTTTCCTTGTCTCTGTGCTTGACACTGTCACCTCCTTACATAAAACCTGGCACAATCTTTTAATTTCAGAGCAAGACTGGACTCTAGTTTTTGGATTCTGATTACAGAAATCTCCTGTAATTGGAGTGTGTTCATGCTTTCCATTATATAAAACCCTTATAATAAGAACTCTTCTTCTGTCTCTTCAAAGTTCAGTGTTTTTTGGATCCTTCTGTCTGACATCACATGATATTCAGTATATGTAATCAGTGGCTCAAGAAACAATGTAGACAATATTTCTGCCAAAAATTCTACAGATTCAGACTGAAGCAATCTGGTATAAACAACACCTAGCATTAGTCAGTTCAGTATCATTAGTTCCTTGTAGCTTTATGTAATGTACAGACGGGGCTGACCTACACAATTTGGATTAGACTGGATTCTAAGTCTTCAGACTTTGGAAGACTGAATTCCATTTTTTTTTCTTTAGCTCATGATGTTGATAGCTGACATTGTGAAATATAACTTCCAAGATTAGGTTTTAAAAGAACACATCTCTGGCCCTTATAATTATTTATTATTGCCATTTTAGGCCATATTTGCCTCATTTATTGTTCTCAGTTTACTAGAAGCACATTCTTACAGATCTCTGTAGAAAAGTACCATTTATGAATAGTCATGGATAGATAGTAGTAAAGAGAGGCTCTAAAGAGTAAAAGAAATAAACTAGTCATGAACAGAGTGAAATTTTCCTACCCTATAAAGTTTTCTCAGTGTGAATCCAGAGAGATATTTTAACCTAAATCCCATCCATTCACTTGCAAGTGGGTTGGAAATTTGATTAAAGATTCTTATTGGTCAATAGACATTGAGAGAAGAGCTTCATTTCTGGTCACAAAAACTACATATCCTGCATAGACACTAATTTACCCCCTTTAAATTTTTTATGTACTGAAGAAACAATAGTGGTTTTGTGACTTTCTTGGTCTATTGACTCTCAATAAAATTTTGTGACAGAGAAACCTCAGAAAATATTAAGTGCAAATACAGATAATACATTCATTATGTAAATTACACACACATTGAAATAATTATTTCATTTTGTGAATGAAATCATATTTCTTTATACATTTTTTTCCTTTTAACATTATGTACAGCTTGCAGTGTTATATGATGTTTAATTTGTTGTTCAGTTGCTGGGGATATTTTTTATATTTTCAGTTTTGTTAGCTCTTTTACAGTGCTCAGAAGGTGGTAGGCATGTAATAAATGTCTTGAAACAAACAAGAGAAGAGATTAGGAAACTGTATAAGAAATTTTAACTCTCTAAGTGATCCGGAGGAAAAAGCAGGTGTGCATGTCAATCTATAAAGTCTTCTAAAATGCATCTGGAGTAATATTGTGTTGCATACTCTTCAGAAATATGTGTTGATTTTAAGGCAGGACACAGGTAACTGGTAACAAATCACCAGCTACAAATGATCTTATGTAGATCAGATGGCAAAATTCCTTAAACACTGCAAACTGCCAAAGGAACCTCAGGCACAGCAATCGGTTACGTTCCGCAATCTGGATACTATCAAGACCTTCCTCCAAGGCTGAGTAATTTCATCTAGAATATTCTGAAGCCTATTAAAAAATCTTTCAGATGATTCTTAATCCCTGATGAACTATGAGTTACTTTCATGTCTGATCTGCATGTCAGCAGGAACCATGTAGGCATTTTTATGTTTTTTCTCTACCTTTACCCTTTCTTTCTCATTTTATTGAAGCTGGGAAATAAATGTGCAATTTTGTTGGTTTGTTTTTTTTTTTTTTTTAATTGCTTTTGTCTCTCCTCATATCCAAATTTATGTAAGTGAGTAATCATTGATTGGCCTCTAAATACTTTCTGACTTATCTTCCAGTAAATTACAATATTTGTATTGCAATTGTCCATCATTCCTTTAATTAAAAAAACCCAAGACATTATCTCAAGAATCCAAGACAATAGTCACTATATTTCCTATTCAAAAATAATGTGTGTAGTAGTCTAAAATTTCTCAATTCTGTAGGATGTAGCTCCTGTTATTATCAATAGTTTTATGACAGGCTTAAGACAGAAAGGAAAAGACAGCTAGTAATGCCTACACTGGGCTTTCAGCTTAATTTTAATGCTCATGTCAGGCAGTTATAGGAAATTAGGAAGTTGATGTATTTTTCAGACCAAATCAATACAAATCAAAAAAAGATATAACCTTATTTTCAGTTTGTTGATCTTAGTAGTGGATTAAGAAATAAAAACTTTATGGAAACCTACTGGCATAGGTTTTTGTGAGGAAGAAACATGGAAGTAAAAGAAGTTTTATATAACCATAAATATTCTGCACATAAAATATGTAAAAAAGTACATTTAAAATGTTACTAAGGATGAAAAAGCAGGATTGAGACATAGGATATGCTGCAGTGAAGGTTGTCTGCACAATCTGTCTCTGTATTCATGAACTGTGACCAAATCTGATCTTATACTTCTTTTTTGATACTGTCTCTGCCTTATTAAACTCATATGAATAAAAGTGTTTTATTACTTGTTGCATTGTGTCATTCCCCACACATATTAAAACCTGTGCTGAAGAGGTAATTATTAAATTCCTTCTTATGTTCTGATACAATGAGCTTCCCTATAGCTTTTGATCATTCTTCATTTTCACAATGTCCCTCAGAAATAAAGGAGATACATTATCCTAATTTTAAAGATGGTGCATAAAAAAGCAAAGGCCAGAAATAGCTGAGATACTGCATGAGAAGACATGCCCACAAATGGATTCAGCTCACAGGTAAAGACACCAAACTGTGATTTTCTGAGGATGTGTGCACTGAAGGTCTCACTTTAGTCACTGGAGATTTGTTTAATACAGTTGGTGGAATGCAGAGAGCTATTTACCTCACTTTAAAGGAGATATCCAGAAGTTAGCTTTACTGCCTAAACATACAGATGTACATAAAGTATGCTATGCTGCTGGGCAAATACTCTTCAGTTGTAAGGGGAGCTTTACCACCAAATTCATGCAGATGACTAAAGGTAGCTGCCTTGCTCAGTAAAATGCTGAATCCTGCCCTGAGTGTTGTCTAAAATCCATGTTAAGTGATTGTGTATATAGCAAATGTACTATAAATGAATTGTCAGCCAGACTTTAAATATAATGTAAGCTGATGTATTTCAGGCCCTTGGACTGAAGCCTTCCCAGTACTTCAGTGTGAATGCCCATCACTGATTTGGCTTTGTGCACCAGACTGGAAAAGTTACTTAGTGGTGTGTAGTATTGTGTGAACACAGCATTCCTTTCTACAGTGGTGCTTGTGAGCGTCTGCTTCTCATGCCCTGAACCTCATGCTGGATACACACAAAAAGAGTAACATCTAATACCCTACCCCATCCTTTATTCCAAAGTCCAGGTTTATCACCAGATTTGCCTTGCCCTGCATGCTAAATGAGCAAAAGAAAATTCTGCAGTTAGCATTGGATGTGAGCAGCTGAAGACTGAGCCTCACCTAGTGTGGTTAGAACTGAGGTATTACCTCATGGAGTAGCTTTCCATGTCTGCCCCTACAGCACCTTTAAAAGTCTTTCAGAGCAGCAGCACATCACTTTTCTAGATCATAATTTTTATTTTCTGGTTTTTGGTATCCAGGAAGTGAAAGCCAGGTCAGCAGTGAGAATGGAATCACTGCAGAATACAGTGAAACAGCAACTGCTTGTCCAGGTGTGCAGATGCCTGCAATGTTTGTGCTAAGAATGACTTTATTTTGTGGAGTGTAGGAGAGAAGAAGCTGTAGAGGTATTTGAACAAGATAGTTTACCTGATAGTTCGATGAAGGATTGTGCTACCTGTGCTGGAAGACTTGAACTCTATTTTATGATCTTAATATTATATAAAAGTTGGCTGTTTTGCCGAGTGTAATGGTCACCAAAATGGTATCCTGTAGCACAGCATTATAGATGATACTAAAACAAAGGACAAAACATTTGCTGAGACCGTGGAAGTTCTGTAAAATTACCTCTCCCCAAAGCCACTTATGATTGCAAAGCATTTTTCCTTTTAGAGATAAAATCAAGTAAATGAAACATTTGCTGAATATGTGACAGGATTAAAGCAATTAAATGAGCTTCGCCAGTTTGGAGGGAGTTTAAATTATGCACTAAGAGAATGGTAAGTGAGTGTTGTGCAAAATAACTCAATTCAAAAGCAGTGTTTGATAGAAACAGAATTTACCCCAAAATGTGCAGTAGATATTGCAATTTCAAAGGTGCCAGAGAGTTGCAATACTTCATGAAGCTCATACAACAAATAAATTAGATAGTCTCAGAAAGCACAGCACTGAGAACTGAAAGATTAGGTACCTCCAGTGAAAAAAACAATCTCCTGATGCCAATCATTGATGGTTCAAGGACAAGTTCTGAAGGAACTGGAAATAACATACACATCCAGAAAGCATGTGGGTCAGTGTAAAAAATAAAACTACCATCTCATCAGGCAATTACAAAGAGTATCTGGTGCACCATCTTGCAAATAACCAGTTCAGGACTGCATGGGATACAGTAGAATCTCTAATCCTGTTACTTTAGATATATTTTTTAAAAAAATTATAATGTTTAAAAGGTAGCCTGAAAAGTGTTCTGTTGTTTCCGTCCTTCAAAAGCAGAATGGTAAAGACCTTGGCACTTCTAAGAATGTATACAAAGAAAATTATTCTCCTGAGTGTTTTTCTGCAGACATGAAGGGATAACGGTAAACAGCTTATGCTAATGCCCTGGTTTGCAATACAGTGGTCATGAATTCCTCAATAAAGAGCATCTGAAAGAAATTCAGCTGGACTGGCAAAGTGTAAAGCATACAGGCTCCAAAAATAATTATGAGCTGTTGCCCAAAGCAAAAATTAACTGAACTTTTGGGCAGCTGATGTTTTTCTGAGATGGTACCCAGAAGTTTAAAACATATGAATGCAAAATGTTGTAATTGCCCTCTCTTCAATCACAGTTTCTGCTAAACCTGTCCAGTACTTTTGTTTGCAGAACAGACAAATAAAGAAGGGAAATATCACCACTTTCCTACCCCTGACAGTCTTTTCGCCAAGGTCAACTGGGGTAAAGGGAAACTGCAGTAGTAGCAGTAATGGAAAAGTATCCGGAATGTGGTTATTCACACTCTGTTAATTGAGGGGTGCAAAGTGTGTTTCCCAGACTAGCAGATACTTGTCTCTTCAGTGATTAGGAAGCATTTCCAAAGGATCATACTGGTTAAAGCCTGCTGGCAAATGGATACTAGAAGCAACAAGCAGGGCCTTACAGCTCTTCCAGATGAATAGACTAATGTTTAGAATGGCACAGCTGCTTGCCCTTCGTTGTAAACAATCACTGTTGGTTTTCATGGCACACCTGTTCCTCATTGTTATTTGGACAGTGTGTGAACATGGAGGATGTAGTGCTGAACACCTTGAATGTGTGTTAAGATGGAGTAGAGCTTAATGCAAATGATGAAAATTGTCAGTACTTCAATAAAACAACTTTATCTGATATTTCTCAGTAAACAAAATTATGATAACCAGTGAATTCTCTTGATGAAGCCTAGGTGCTCTATTTTGAGAATGTCAAGTTAACTTACCACTTTACCCCACCAGTAGTAGTAGTTTCACCAGTTTCACAGTTGCAAGTCCCAATGACTTTGCACTTAGATATCTGATCTCTATATAATCTCTTTACAGATATTTTTTTCAATCTCCATGGTTGTCAAATAAATAAGATTAGAGTTCAATCATCCATAAAGGTGGGATAGATCAAACTGAGACAATGAGCACTGGAGGAAAAGGAGGGCAAAGATTCTTGCTTATTATTGTTTTCTTTATAAAAGAGGACAAACATAAGTAATGCAGGCAGAATCACAGTTTCGCTGGTTGAATAGAAATAGCTAATATCTTGATGGGAATTCATTGCTGTTTAATTATTCCATAAGAAATCATCTTCCTATTTATGATAGATCTGGTTTTTTACATCTGTTTTTACAAGATTCTGTCAATCGCTTTGAAATATTTTAATCCCTGGATTTTTTTTTTTTACTATAGGAAGTATCTTATATTATTTAAATGTTTCAAAATTGTCCTTTTGACATAATTCAGTAATGATTATCACCTGAATAAAGTAAGGTGTACAAGGCAATTGTATATAATATACTGCTATGATACCCATTACTAATACCAGAATAGGAATGATTTCCAGATATATATCCTACAGGCATAATAGCTCTACAATCCTCAGGTATTGGGGTTTATGTCAGACCACCTAAATCAATGCAAAGAATTTACTCCCAAAGGCTTTGAATCAGGACCTGTAGAGAATAACAATTATTTTTGACTCCGTCTGTTATTTAAAACACTGAAAAAACATAGATGAAAATAAAAAGTGCATCAGAACTGTTTTGCTGGCTGGGAGGGAACGACCACTGAAGGCACATCTGACATCTTAGGCCGGGGTTTTCAAGGCAGGATTTTGCAATGTCCAGGCGACACAGATATTTGAATTAGCAGCTCTTTCAGCAAGACAGATTTTATTATTGTAATGTTATACGGTGATATTACTTAACAACCGCAGTCAGGAAGCAATATATCTTAACAGCACAAGACATTGTACTAACAGATTTTCCTTCCCTCACAGCATTTAAAATCTTCAAATATCAAGCAACATAAAAATTAGGCATAGCGAAAAATAAGGAATTAAAGGGACTATATTGTCCACTTCATGATATCACATCCCTGGCCTGGTTTAAGGCAAATTCTCTGGTTTTATGGCAAAGGAGAATTTCCATGGAGAATGGAAAAGGACAAAGGAGAATGTCCCAAATCGGGACATTCTCCCTTCCAAGGAGAATGTCCCAGTTTGGGCCAAATTC
>VZTH01019091.1:0-35797 GCA_013397815.1 Aleadryas rufinucha
CTGGCTCCCTCCTCTCTTTCTTCTCCTTCCTTTTCCTCTTCTTTCTCTCCCGCTCCGAGGGCAGCGTGGCTGCAGCCTCTCCCTTCTCCCAAGCAGCCTCTGGCCGTGCCGATGTGGCGGGGCCCCCTGTGGGCGCGGGGGGGAGAGCGGAGCGCGGCCGCCGTGGCCGCCATTTTGTGGCGTGTGAGGGAGCGCCGTCGGGGCTGCGCAGCAAGGAGAAGGACGAGGATGTGAAGCTCCCGCTGCCTGTCTCTGCAGTCTATGACGTGGCCGTGGAACCCGGCTAAGATGTCAGCACGCATCCTTCCTCAGGTGAAACGCGGCAAGTCCGTGTAAAAACGCTGTCCTACATTCTCAATTGCCTCTCCGTTTCTTGGTGGCGTTCACTTCCCAGAGTTGCAACAGGGCTTTCTGTGGTACCTGGATTGGGGTCCATCGAAAAAGCTGTTTTCAATGTGTGTGGGATGGGCGTTTAACTTATTAAACCAACGTGGGCAAACAGTTGGTTTAATAAGTTAAAATTGCACTCTTCTCCTTATTTCACTCACTTTCAGCTATTAGGTGCTTCTACAATGATGTAATGGTACACTGTGCCTGGACAAGGAGTGATGGTGACATGAGTGCACTCAGATATTCCATTTATAGTACATACCTTGGCCCATTAACAATAAAAATATGCATGGGCTAGCCAAGGTCATTGAGGGGGCACAGAGGAGCCAGGTACCATTCAGGACTGACCCGAACGGGCTTGTGGATGCCCATCACCATTAGCCACAGTTAAACCATCGGCTGCCTGAGGGTGCCATCCCAGCACCTTTAATCCCAGTTCTGTACATTGCCCACTGCCAGCAGCATACACCTGACCAAGATGAAACTTGGCTAAATAGGTAAATTAAGCAGGAAAAAAAAAAAGTTTATGCCCATTTTTTTTCTGCTTTTCCTTACCTGTATGCTTTGCATTGATGATGCTGTCTTATAAATAAAGTTAGAATAAGTACTGTGCCATCTGAAATAAAATCTTCAGGGATGAGGTTAACCTATTAAACTGTGATGGTTTAATCTGCATGGTTTAATCTAGATGGTTTAATTAGAAAATATTAGATTGACATTTATGTCCTGTGGCCCTTGTGTTTTTCATCCGATGGTGCACCCGAGAGCCAGTTTAGCATCCAAGGAACTATTTCCAAAATAAACAATTTTCCAGTGTTTCCAAAAGGGAGGTGTTTATCTAAGCATTTTGCAGATAGGGAAAGGCAGGCAGAAAGGCATTAAATGACTTGACAAGGTCATCCAGAGACATCAGTAATGAAACAGGGAATACAGCGTGGGCTTCCCAGCTGCCAGTTGCCTTCTCTAATCACTGCTGCCCCACGAGGCTTTCTCAAATTGTGCTTGTCAAACATTCAGAATTTGCCAGCAGACTTGGGACTTTCTTGGAACCTATAGAAGAAGCTGAACATTTTTGTCAGAGAAAGATATTATGAGTACATATAGGGAAAATACTTCCCCTATTTCAGCTGGAAACCGTTTGCAGCATTTATTTTCTGTGGAAAACACTTTCCCGTGTCTATTTTCCAAGAGTGATTTCTGGCTCCTGCAAGAGGAAAAAAAAGCTTAATACTTGGCTAAAACAAAAATTTCAAAATGTGGGTTTGAGAGGCAGATGGACAGCGAGAGCATCACATACTTCCATCTCCTCATAGATTTTTGCTTTACTATCCTCTGCTAGTTTGCTTCTACTTTATGGACATGAATGTGTGATTTTGCATATATATAAAGTCAAATGAGCATTGAGACGGATACACAAGCTTTTGCTGATTCTAATTTCCTTGGGGAATTGCATGATTAGCTCTGGATTCAGAGGGCAGACATATAGGAAAATGGTTAAAACGTGTTTTGATTTTTTTTTTTTTTTGTAAAAGGCTACAGAAGCTGCCAATTTTTTAAAATTACAGAATAAAATGTAGAAGAAAGAGACAAGTAAAAGCTGTCAGGATACTGACAGGTTAAGATGTGTTTCATCAGAGATGAGATGGCAAATCCCATAAAGATGCCAAGGGTTTATCACTGTTGTCTACTTCAGGTTTGCCTGAGACTTCACAGGCTGCAGTGCTACAAGTTAATTTTCTCACTGCAGAAGTATCTGCTCCTGCTAATAAGTTGGAGAAACTGCCAAAAGCACAGCTCTCTGTGCAGGGAGAGAGGTCCCTTCTTACACCATATGGATTTGATAATGTGTTAATAGATGTACAACAGTCGATTCTGGTACTGGGTATTTTGCTGGACAATCTACATTATTGATTTTTAATAATAATGGTGGTGATAGCAGCAATAAAATCACATCACCGTGACTTTATTGTCAAGTGTGAGGTGAGCACAGCTCTGCCACAAGTGCTGGGGATGGACTGGAGGAACTCACTCAAATTGGACAAATAGTGTATTAACAACATCGATGGTGCCAGATGCATGAAATGGATAAAATAAGCAACAAAAGGTGCTTTTTAGCAATTCTGGAGGTTTCCCTCTGTTACTGACCACTTCCCATCTGCTTCTGCCCAGCTGTGTTAAAGGTATGAATGGGATTCCTCACAGTGGCATAAATCAAAGGCTAGTGAAAGTGTTCTGTTCAGAATATCGGATTTATTGCTTTGATTTCTGTAATAAATAGTGTTGTCTCGTGCTTTAGTTGCTTTGTTAGTAGTTGTGGTATTTCCTCAGGTTCATTCCATTAATTAATGTTTCACACAGTTGTTCCTGCTTTCCTTGGAAGGTGATCTGCAGTCGGCAGCCTCTCTGCCCAGCTCTCTCAGTGCTGATGGAACTGCAGCATCTTGTGTTACTGTGCAGCAGTTCTGTACCCTCCTCTCCCCAGAACACCTCATCCAGTTCTGTCAACGTGAATCAGCCTGGGGGCAGATGAGCTCTGAGGTTCTTACACAGAAATTTGAAGCAAGGCCCCATTGTTGTGGTACCATGGCCTCTGCTGTCCTGAGGAGTGCCAGGTGTTCACACACCTCTGGTAGACCTCATTCTCCCCTGTGCACTCTGCAGGCACTGAATTTTACTCATCACTTTTATCTCTTTCCACTTTTTTCTGTGACAAAATCTACCCCTTTGCAGTAAGCTTTACATTTCCAAATGAAAAAACTGAGACCAAATCAATGTGTTTCTGACTTCATGTACTGCAATTATCAGTGTGTAAGGTAGAAGTAAAGTCTGATGACTTGTGTTTGGCACCAGACTCCCAGAGAATCCCGGAATGGTGTGAGTTGGAAGGGTCCTTAAAGCCCATCCAGTTCTACTCCTGCCATGGTCAGGGACACCTTCCACTGTCCCAGGGTGCTCCAAGCCCCAATGTCCAGCCTGGCCTTGGGCACTTCCAGGGATCCAGAGGCAGCCACAGCTTCTCTGGGCACCCTGTGCCAGGGCCTCCCCACCCTCCCAGGGAACAATTCCTTCCCAATATCCCATATAGCCCTGCCTCTGCCAGGTTAAAACCATTGTCCCTTGTCCTGTCACTACCTGCCCATACAAAAAGTCCTTCTCCTTTTATAAACCTCATTTAGGCCCTGGCAGGGGCTCTGAGGTCTCCCTGGAGCCTTCTCTTCTCCAGGTGAACACCCCCAGCTCTCCCAGCCTGGCTCCAGAGCAGAGGGGCTCCAGCCCTCGAAGCAGCTCCATGATCTCCTCTGGACTCGCTCCAGCAGCTCCAGTCTTCCTTGTGCTGAGGGCCCCAACTAATTCACAGTTACACCTCACAGACTCCCCTTCCAGTGGCCGTATCAAGAGTAAGATTGGCTTGAGAATCCACCCTTCAAGCACCATGAGAATTAAAGTGTCCTCCCAGCTGTCTTCAGTTATCCTTTCTATTTTCAGAAATTCCTCAGTTTTAGCATCTCCAAAGACTGATCCCACAAGTTCACAGAGTTTCTGTTTATCTAATGGGTGACATTCCTAACTTGTCAGATACCACATTCCTCAATGACACCTTCACTAGATGATCTTTAAGGTCTCTCCAATCCACTCTGTGCTTCTGTGATCATACCCCCAAAATTACGTAGTTTGTGAAGGTGCTTGAGCTCTAGAGGGCAGCTGTGGAAGCTGCCAAAGCAGTGCCTGTTACGTGCACGCTTAGTTCTGGGACAGACAAAGGAGCCATGGGGTCTGTGGTCTGTGTATCGTGGTTATCACTGCCGTGGGATGTGCTGGAGTGTTTCAAATGGAGCCAGAGGCTGGGAACAGCTCGGTGGATAGAGATGCAGGAAAAGCCTTATCTCCTGAGGTCTGTGTGGCAGGCAGTGAGGAGCCCTGTGCCAGGCCTTTGGTGAGCACGTGCTGGGGACAGAAAGCAGAGTTGTGCTCTGTCCCTCAGTCTGCAGGGACACACCAAAGCCAGCGTGAAGCTCTGACTTCATGGGGCCTTTGACCTCGTTGTGTCATTTGGGACTCTGCACTATAAAGCCTTAGACTTTTTCTTGGGAAGGTCACATTTGTTCAAAACATAATTTATTTACATTTCCTTTATTTCCTTTTAAGTTGTCTAACTTTAGCACTCGGGGCACAGATGAAGGAGCTGCTGCCTCACAGATTTTTCATTTACATAAAAGCCCCACCCACAAACACCCTTCACTGTCAGTGCATCCATTTTGCTGAGTGCTTTTCATTTTCCGTGACCTTGAAAACATAAGGGCGTTTATTAATTAATTCAAATTTACAGCTGGGTGGAGGGGAGAATTGCAGATCAGAGATAAGCAATTTGTTGTGTGCCCCTTATTTGATGAGGATTGTAGGAGAAACAGTCCAAGCCATTGCCAAGACCTCCTATCCCAATCAACTCTCTTTTTCATTTAACCACTGGGTAAAGAGTGACCCTAGCAGGAGGAGAGTCTGAACTTAGAAGGATTGTTGTAAACTGAATTCCTGACAGTCTTGGATATGGACAGGAGCTGGAATTATCTCTGCTTTTAACTCTTGCACTGATTAACTCCGAACATTTCCTAAAGTAAACCTTTACATACTTCTGTATAAACACAGCAGTAATGGGAATTCTGACTTTGACAACTCTCTAAGTTTGTTTCTGTCCAAGTTTGTTTCTTTTGTAAAGAAAAATAGAATTTTTTATTTCCCTTCAGGTTGAATTTTACTGATTTTAGCAGTTCTTGCAGTGAGCTTGTAGGAGAAGATACATCTTTGATTCTTTCTTTAAGCCTCAATCCCAAAGCTGATGTCAGGGAGAGTTATGTGTGCATAAAGAGGAAGAAAATGTCTTGAACTTTTGTGCATTCTCACAGAAGGATATTCCCTCCTCACCACCCTAATTCTGAATTCTCTTTCTTGACTACTGGATTATCATGTGTTCAACCAAGGATTTAGTGGAGCAGGTGAAGAGAGGACTCTAAATATGTCTAGGTAGTGTAATACATCTGTGCCTCTTTGTGCCTGAATAGAATGAAATGGAGTATTATACTTCAGCTCCCAATCCTAATATACAGCCTTTTAAAGTAGAGAAAAAGATGTCTAATGTTAGTGACATAGGTTTTGGCATGCATCTGAGCAGTAGCTGTGCCTTCCACCAGAAAGTGTGACACTGCAAGCCACTTTGCCACGTTCAGCTGTCCCTCTGACACCTAACCTGGGATCTGTGCCACAGAGAAGGAGACTTTAGTCCCCCGAATCCCACACTGGTTAGGAAGCAAGCAGCAGAATGCTAATAAATTTAATTTACTTGCTTAATCTCCCCTGTGTTTTGTATTAATATGAATAGCATTACAGGAGCAGGGATGTGCTTATATAACAAAATGTTCTCCTTCAGCCTAAGGTTAATGTAGTTACTCGTATTTACCACACACAAAATGGGGGTTTAATCTCCTGCAGCAGGATAGCAGTAACTTGTGTGAAAGTTCTATTGTCTGCCAGGAGCCTCTGAGCCAGGGAATGGGATCTCACCTCTGTGTAGCTTCCCCAAATCCTGTAATGTCAGATACTGGAGACGTTCCTGTCTCACCACAGATGACACAGTGGGGATGTGCAGGAGAACAGTATTGATCCAAAGCATGGATTTCCCTTGTTTGCTTTAATAGCCTAAAACACAAATAAAGGCCTGATTTTTCTCCATCACTCAAAGGCTCCTGCCTTGCTATTGGATTGCATATGGTGCAGTGTAGAAATGATGCTGTGCTGCAATGTACACCAGTCTGTTCTTGTTAATTAAAATGAGAGAGATTGATCATTTTTTCCTGTCAGCACTGTGGGTCAGGTTCCCTTCAGCCCATGCTGCTGGAATCTCACTGGTGACAGTGCACTAAACAGCACTGCAGCGTTTGACTGACTCACAGACACCCAACGTAAGGGGATGTGCCACGGCATTATCCTCTCTCAGTCAGCACCAGGCACAGGATATCTCCCTGTTCTGGGGTGCTCTCTTCCTGTGTGTCATAAGAAATTAATCTGTGAAACTGTGACACGTGCAAATACGAGTATCCCCTGTTCCCACTCTCCTCCATTGTCCCTGACTTCACAGGGGACATTTGCCAAATGGACAAGCATGATTAAACTTTGGACATGTCTTCAGGATACAGTTTTATAAGCCATTTTCATCTCTGAGCCTGCTTTTGTACCTCTTGGATGTGAGCTGGCTTTGTTTTCCTGCAGTTTTACAGAGTCAAGGTAATACCACCATTTCATAAACGTGGAATATCGTCTCTGTACTCCATGGTTTTGTTAATTTTAATACAGAAGGCAGCTGCTCAGTTCAGTCTAATTTATTTTCTGCATGAAAACTGAGAGATGTCTGTTGTCACTCTGTGCAGAACCTGGGCATGATTCTGATCATCCAGCAAGTTCACAGCCCAATTTTGCCAGTTTCAGCTGATTTCTTCTGATATTGTTTGATAGAAGGTAAGCGTGAGAGTCTCGCTCAGTCTTATTTGTTGTTGTTACACAAAACCTGGATAGACAGGGATGCAAATAAATCCAATCTTAGTTGTTATTCTCAGCAAAATATCAAGTGTGATAGCTGGAATGTCATTTGTGATGGAAGATATGTTGTTTTCCTATCTCAGCTTTCCAGAGATAGAGTGTTTGCTAACGTTTAACAACAGCCTGATGTCAGTGGAAAACTCAGATGCCATTTGACATAAGCTCTCACATTAATCAAGAAAAATGTACGTTTTGAGAGGCATTTCTGCTACCTGAACAGAAATGAGGCTTGGGGTCACAGTGGAAGGTTGGAGATCATTCTCAAGCTGCTTTTTCTCCTCACGTGCTGCAAAACGATATTTTCAAAACACAGCCCCTTTCCAAAAAAGCATTTTCATGGCTTCACTACATTAATTATAAAGGTAGATGTAAAAATGTCATAATTCCAGCAGTGCTAATGTCAAATAATTGTTAGTGCTTTAAGAGGCTGACAGAGAATATTTTAACTTGAGGGTAAAGGACTGAAGGGAATGGTTTTATATTTATTGTGCTGCCATTCCCAGTGCCTCAATGTCTGTCTCCTGTGCTGTGTAGTGTGACCCTGGGATTGACAGCCACTGCTGCAGAGAATCTGCAGATCACCCAAACTTTCTGCCATGCTGGCATTTCTTCCCCAAAAGGTGATTTTGGTGTGATTCCCACATGTCCTTCACCAGGGATTTCTTCCTGCTCCCTGTAAAAGTAAGGGATCATCCAGGCTCCTGCATTAAATTCCCTTCACACCAGAAAGCAGTTTGCTGGAATGCTGGAGTTGCCTGTTTGTCTGGAAAGCAGCCTGGAAGTTGTCTCCAGGATTTGTGCTTCTGCCACGAAAGTCCAGTGTGTCTCAAGGACACTTAAATGTCACGAGGAACGTGCTGAGTGAGGTGACCCTGCTTTTATCAGGATGAGTGCTGTCTTTTGTAGACATCTCACTAGTGGAACAAAGGCCATTATACCACAGAGGCCCAGGACTTAAGATAGTAACAGAGGCATTAAAGGTATTGTTGGACAGTGCACAGCAGCCTCGTGTTTGCAAGTGAACTTAAGCATTGTTCTTATTAAGAAAAAATGAGCTTTTAAATCTCTCTGGGCTTTTCATTCCATTCAAAGCAATCTGTACCTGTTCTCCTCCAGTACACGTAAGTTGTGCAAGGTTTCTTAAGTTTTAAAAAGTAAAGTAGGATGCATTAATCTGAGTTTCTTGTAAAACAAAAAGATGTTTCAGATATTGAAAGGTTTTATTATTTTAAAGAAAAATATATAAAAATACAGAGCACACACCTGACTGTACAGAAACAACTCATCTACATCTAAGGTCTCTCAGATCACTCATCTAAGGTCTCTTAGCCATTGGGTGTTGTGGATGCCAAACGTTTACATGGATCTGAAAAGCAACTGGAGAAATGCAAGGGAAGAAAGCTGTGATGGCCATTGCAGGTGGAGATAATAGCCCTTAGAACCAGAGAGCCCTGGAGCCAAAGGCTGCTGAAGGTTTGAGAGGATAGCAGGGAGGTATTTTCACAGGATTTTCCTGCAAAACACTCCCAACAGTAGCCACTGCCCCCTCAAGGTATCCAGGGAGGTGGTGGATTCTGCCAGAGGTTTCCCAGCCACTCCTGGTGTTACGGAAGGCAAGCCTGGCTGACAGGAAAGTCTTAGTGCAGCTTTGGGGTGAATAGAAACAAAAAATGGGGAGGTAGAAACAGGGCTGGAAGAATGCAGCCTGGCACAGCACATGGGTGTGGTGGTCTCTCTCAGAGGAAACAGGACTCAGGAGACCCTGTGAAGTGCATCAGGAACGTCCCCACTGGCTGATACTGGAAGCTGGACTCTAAATCTTTAGTCTGCACCTCTACGTCTGTTCATCTACCTTATGAACCTTTTCTTACTCAAAATCACATTTTTCTAGTTGCTTCTTTGAGTGATAGAAGCCATACAGAAATATATGTTGTATTAGCCATGTATAATATGCAGGAAATCAAATCAGGCACAAAACCCAGGCACCATCTTTATTAATACTACAGTTTTGAATAAAAAAAAAAAAGCTATCTTATTCATCCTTTTAAAAGGGATGAATAAAATCCCTTTATTCATTCTTTAAAAATATCCAGCCAACTCAAACTAAAAGAAACTCTCAGCATATCATATCCAGCAGCTGGGGAAGTGAATTTTGCACACAGCACACACATTATCCATTCCAGCAGCGTGCACACCTTTATCCTCTGTCTCCTACCTGCTTTCATAATGAGCCTTCCAGAAGCAAGAACATGTGTCCTGAAACAACTTCTGAGGGTTACTTAATTGCTCAGTGACCTTTTCTAGATTTGCCAAATCGCTTAAGCTCAAGCACCACTCATCAGTATTTAATGTATACCATGAAGTGCCACTCAATTTTCAAATGCTTAGTTCTGAACTTAGTTACTATTTCCATGAAGAAGGATTTCCAAATCACTTCCTGTTGGCAGAATGCAAGCAGGATAAAACTGGGTAAATCCTCAGCTACCTGAAATATGCTAGGAGACAACCAGCAGGCTCATTCTGTCACCTGCTTTGAACTCAGAACTTTGCCTTAGAATGGCTGTAAATTTGTGAAAATGACCTTCAGAATCAGAGGGTGAGAGACAATGCTGGGGGAAGAAGTGTGCAACAGAGACAGTGCTCGGGGAAGAAGTGTGCAACAGGTGTTATGAACTTTCTGCCATGGAAACACATATAAAACAATGTTTGCATGACACAGTATCTTAAGTGTTGTATCATATGCTCATAAATATGGAAATGAATAATATTTCAGGGTCTCTGAAAAAAAAACCAATCGAGACTTGATAGGTGAGTGTTAAGGGTTCATCCTGTTGCCATGACCTCTGCAATTGGTAATGCCTGAGCAGAGTCGTGTGTTCTTTTATTCCATGAACACTACGGGATAACTGCGAGTTGTGAAGTGGCAATGAGGTGATGAAAAGCCTCAGCCTTCCCAAAGTTCCTTTGGAATTGGCACCAGGAGGCAGCTCCCTTGCTCCCCTAAGACCACCTTGCATTTTACGTGCACTGATGGACAATTTTCATTCCAGCATTAGTTCATGAGCCACTCCATCCTCTCTTTGGTTCCAGGATGGCAGAAGCTTAGGCACTAATAGTGTGTGCAGAACATTTTCCAAACACCAGTTTGTGAGTCTGAGGGCTAGAAATACAACTTTTTTTTACAAGAAGGGTGAGAATATCTGTTAATGATGTGACACTAAGAACTGAAGTCCTCAGAAAATGTTACAGCTTTAAAATTTATTCTGGGTCATGTGCCAGAGTGGTCATGATACTCACTATTATTGAAGTGTATTGAATATATTATTGCAAGGGTGAGAAGAACATTCCAGAAAGAAATGTCCAAAAAGGAGTTAAATAGAGAGAAGACAAGATGCTCCTCTCTCTAAGCACTTCAAACCACTCCCTAAAGCTATGAAGATCCAGAAGACACTGGCAAGTCATTGCTGGTTAAAGGGAACAAGTCAGGGTGCTCAGGTTGCCAGCTGATGACTTTTCTTATGTGAGAGTTTACAAATTCCATTACACCCATGTTAACTTCAGAATTGTTCTTGCTACCTTCCTCCATTGAAGTGCATTGCTTGAAACTTGATAAAATAGCAAAAGTAATTATAAATTTGGCTGAGAGACAGACAGGAGCTATGTCTCGTTGGATCCATGGCTGTTCAATATTCATTTTTCTTCTTCCTTTTGCACAGTGACAGGGCACAATTTCTTTTTACAATTGTATTGAGATATTTTGCGGGTGCTCTCAGAGGAGCAATTCAGTTGGAATCTTCTCGCTGTACTAAGATGCTGTTGTTGGTCAGTGCTTTTCATACACCACAGAGTTGAGAGCTCCAGGGAAAAAGGGCTGCACTGAGGAAGAGTACAGTCCAGGATACAATTTCCTGAGGACTCGGGGCTCTGTTGGGAACATGCACCCTGATTTGAAGATGATGTTGAAGTTGTTGAATGAAATCATGAATCCAGGGAAGCCCTGGCTGATGGCCTGCAGAGTAGGATAGATGGAGCAGTTTGTCAGGCATTGCTGTGGCCTGAGAGAACTCTTCCTGCAGGGTTCCATGGAAGTGGCAGCTGCTGGGCTTGAAGCAGAAAGACACGAGTCTAACAGGAATTCGAGGAAAAACCTGCAGTGTCTCAAAGCTGCTTTGAATTAGGGCTGGGTAGGGATGATTCTTCCTGCTGGCTGATGGAGAAAGGTGGCAGAATCGTTGTCCACGGTGTAAGGAATGTCTGGGGGTGTGTACGGCGGACTGGCCAAGTCCGTGCTTAGCTGGCACCCTCAGAAAGGAAAGCAGGTGGTAGAAAACGTACCAGCCTCACAGCAGTGAGCTGAGGGGAGGTACAGGTCATGGCACCCAGGACAGAGAGGAGTATCCTGGAGGAGACAGCATGAAGGAGAAGGGCTCCAGTGTTTGCTTGCAGCCAGGCACCTGAGCGAGGTACTTGCTGAGTCCTTCTGTCTGAGGCTAGCCCTGACTCCTGCCATAATGTACTGGGGTATTTTTACTCTAAAAGCACAGTCTGAAAAGGCTAACTTGTTCTGCCATGTATAGCAAATGATCCGTCTGCTGAGCCACCTGGAAGGCCTCTATTTTTAGGCTCTTTCCTCGGAGCAGTTGTAACGTGAATTGACATATTGTTAGCCAAAAGCATGGCACACGAGGCAGGAATATGTCTGGAGCCATGCAAGCCACTGATTGTTAGCAGCACTGGGAACAGTGGCCTGGCAAGAGCCAGTTTGCTCTTTCCAAGCAGGAAAACAAGCACACAGGTTTAACTAGTACAGGCCTGGCTTTCAGCAGCCAGAGCTGAGCAGCCTGAACAAGTCAGTCCTTTAGCTCAAAGAGGGGAGAAGGACGAAGGACACCTTTGGTGTGAGTGGGCAGAGTCCAGCCTGTCAGTCACCAGTTGCAATGTGAGCACACCCAAGTGCCTGTGGCCTGGAGAAAACACTGCTGGAGCCTGATCTGTACATGGAAGGGATGAAGGTTTGGCTAACATTTTACAGAAGTTTTTGTTAAGACATCTTTTTCCCAGATCTTCACACTTCTTCCTCACTCCCCAGCTACTTATAGTCCATGGTCACAGAAGCCCCAAGAGCTCACGCAGGCAGTTCTTTTCAGGGCCATTGTCAGGGTACAATCCCCTAATCTTCAGATATTTCCATATTTCCTTTCTGTATCTTTGACTTTGAATATTGCTGCATTAAATCACACTCTGTTGTGCTGACAGATAAATCCTTATTTATCACTTTGCCAGTCTTTGTTTCATTCCCACAAGGAATTGGCAAAGCTTTCCTACCTGTGGATCCTCAGGAAGTTAATTTAAATTACTTTCTCTGTGTATTTCTCTGTGGGTGCAGGTGGACATTTCTGTTTGCTTTTTTACCAGTGTTAAATGCTGGATCCAGGGAATTTTGGTTCCTTTTTCCCAGATCAGCTTTGACAACAACTCTGCCATCATGGATCTGCTTGGAAATCTGATTTCCTGTTTGTTGTTGTGTTTTGAGAATAGGGAAGTGTAATTTCTGCCCCAAATTCTAGTTCTACGAGAAGCCGCTGGTGAAGCTTTGCCAAATGGAATCCCTGTGCATTCCCGGGAAAGCAGAAGCACCTACAGGTGTTGGGCTTGTGTATCACTTGTACAAATGTTTGCAGTTTAGGTGCTGGTTTTATGAAACTGTGGACAAGGGAGTACTTGGATTCTGCTCAGTCAATTTGCAGCAGCCTTTCCTTGCTTTGAAACACTGTCAGAATCTCAGTAGTCCATACCCTGCCTCTAAAAACATGCATTCATTGAGTTTAAAATGATTTCCACTTAGTTTTCTGTTGGCAAGGCTGTCAGACCAGAGTATTATCCGGCAATTGGAACTGACTGGAGGAGTTTTCTTCTGTAATACTTCTCTGCAGCAGTACCAAGGTGAGGAAGGCAGCAGAATGCTGGTGTGTTTGGTCTCAGGTTTTTTGTGGAAGTGCTGTGTGTGCTCCACATGTGCAGTCAGATCCAGAAAACAAGGACTGTGAGGCTCTTCATTGCTGCTGAAGTACAGAACTGTTCATATATAAATATATATACACACCTCAGCTCACCAGCACGGCAGCTGCTCAGAATTCGGGGTAATTGTGGGACACACTTTGACCCTGCTTGTCAAAACAATCAGTAACTCAGGGAGAGGATTTCTACCCAGGCTGCAACATATTCCTGTGGGATATGGAAACTTCTCCCCTGTGTAATGGAGGACGTGATTAATTCTGACTGTGCTGACACAAGAAGGTTATTGAATAGGATTTCCTTGTGAATGGGCACATCCATTCCCAGAAAAAAAACATTACAGAGATGTCGAACACACTCCCTTTGTATTCTGAACACCCACCCCAAGGTTGCACAAAACCAGCTCAGGGTGTTCGTAATTAAAAGTTGCAGAGAAGCATCTGCAAACTGGTGCATTTCATAGTAGAAACAGTCTGCAGACTCATTTATTGAAGGAAAATATCAGCTCTGCAGCCTCCCTGAGTCTCCTCAGTCTCTGTGTTCTCAGCAGCAGTGGAGCTGTGCTTGCACTGACTGTGGAGAGAAATGAGTCAATGACTTAGATCTGACTGCAGGCACCCAGGTCGGGTCAAACAAATCACTCATGAGCAATGCATTCATCACCGTTACCCTCTGGAAAGGAGCCAAGGACCTTGACAGATCTGGGCTCCTCCTGCCCCAGTGCGAGGTGCACAGCATCCCGACATTTGACACCAAACCTGGGAGGTGGAGCTGGCTCCAGCTGACCTGCACATGCTTTCCCCCTGCTGAGAGGACGTAAGAACCAGTGACAGATATTACTCATGGTGCTCTAAGCACTCTGAAAGGTATTTTGGTGCGGGGTAATGGCTGGAGCATTCCCACTGAATTCCCTAGGATTTAAGTGTGCATTAATGCTGCACTGACACAGCTCCCCTCGGCAGCACTCACCTTGCTGTTATTGCATTAAGCTCACTGCAGGCAGTGGAAAGATTTGCAGCTATTAAAAGCCAGGGAGAGTAATTGTTACCTCTCTATGAAGTTCTGAAATGCTCCTTTAGCAACTGTTGGAGAGCTCTGCCCATGACTCATAAAGGCTTCTCTTTGTTATGCCTGTTCCTGGCAGGGCCATTGTGGTGGATGGAGGGAGCAGTGTGTCCTTGGGGAAGGCAGGGACAGCCCGGGATGCCATGGGAGAACCAGGGACACCAGCACAGGGTCCTGCAGCAGGGTTAGGTCACTGCGGGGCCCTTTGGGCTGCCTGCTTCATTCCTTTGGAATCTCCATATCATTCCCTTGGAAGCAGCTTATCATGGTCCTAATAAAAGAAGGTTGCTTGACAGAGAACAAGTCTCAAGTAAGAAAAACAAATTGATTATTTCTGCCATCTCATGCATAGATTGGACACCTTCTAACTAGAATATAAAGAGGATTCTGTGAAGGGTCAAGAGATCCTGTGCATTTTCTTTCCATAAGATGTTTCAGGTGTGTAGTAAGTTTGGGAATTTATTGATCAGCACCCTGAGTCCCTGCTGCAGCTTTCTAGGAGCATCAAGCACCTTAGGAGAATACCCATTAAGATACTGGATGCTAGTGGAAGTCTCATGGTCAGCAGAAGAATGATACTGAGATTAAAAATTAATTAAAAATTATTAACTGATAATACACATAAAAATCTCATAGAGCCATTGGAAAGGAGCTAGTTCAGAAAGTTTTCTGTCCTCCAGTAGTCAAGAATTTGGCTGAGGGGGTTTTGAATTTCAAGTACTTGTTAATATTTTGTATGCATAAGTGCTGGATATAATCCACGGGTCACTAATTATTCAGTAGCCAGTAATTAAACCCTGTAAATGCATAAATCAACTAAATTATGTTATTATGTTGTTGTGAGTGTGAAATCCTAGAATCATCCTTTTACTTGGACTGATCTTACTGATCAAGTAAGGTTTTTTCCAAGTAAAAAGTTCATAAAATTAAATGTTATTTTCAGAGTTGTGCTTATTTTAGAATTTAATGGGATTCCAGGCAGCTGCCTGTTCTATTTATTTCTGCTTTTGTATATTAATTGGTTATATCATTCCTTCTGCCTCTGAGGTCTGGAGGTGGAAGCTTTACAGCTTAATTAATTAGTGCTTTTGCTATATTAATGTGGTTGTGGAATCTGGAATTGGATGGGGTTCTTTTCCTGCTCTCAGCAGTGTTGAGAGCCATTTGTGTGAAGCTTCTTTTCCAAAGCGTGCTCAGCTTTGGGTTCATGGGCTTAGCTCTGCTCTCAGGCTGGCTGAGCAAACAGCCAGGAATCCATCCCAGTGCCATCAGTGCAGATACTCTAAAATATCTTACATTAAATCAGACTCTGAAGAATTCATTGATCCACCTTCTGCGGTGGCATAAGGAATTCCTATTCCTGTGCCATCTGGAGAGGACGCTTGGATCGTTTCTCCCATGTAAGCAACAGCCCACTTGGAGAAATGTGATGTATTTTAAGTTTGCCTCTCTGGCTGAGCTTGTCAGCTGTGGCAGTTTAAATACAGTTCCTCCAACAACATAGTTACATCCCAAGTTTTTCTTTCTTTTGATTCTCAGATTATTTGGTCTTTCTTGAATGCAGCATCTTCCAAATTAAGAGTACAAGGCAAACATACAGATCCATGTTATTTATTTTGGGGGGTGGCGGTGAAAGATAACATTCCACATAGATGTGGAAAAACATTGAGTGAATTGTTAGGCAGATATTATTTAAAAGGTTTTATGTCTTTCATGTTTTTGCTGTTTAATGAACATCACACTTTAGACTGTTTGAGAGTTCTGCTTCTATATCCCCATCTTGGTTTTGACAAGATAAAACACTGGACCACCAATACTAAGTTCAGCTTGAACTAAAAGACCAAGTTAGAGAAATAAGTATTTGCTAGTAAAGGAGCACAAAAGGAAATATAGATCAGACTCAGGCCAGTGGGGGTGTACAAAATACTGTCAGGGCTGGGTGGTACTATCTTGCTTTATGGCTAATATATACCTCAAAAGAACCCCAAAAGCATCACTTCAGTGGGGGGAAAAAGTGAAAATGTATGGTGTAGAAAATGCCTTTTTATCCCAGTCTGATTATCAACAGGGTGCCTCTGCCCAAGACATAATCAATTATACCTTTTCCCCAGAGCTGTTTACTGTAGTGATCTATTCTCAGAGCTCTGTGTAGTAGCAACAACAACAACAAAGGCTCAGCGAACGGGCCTTTTCCCCTTCAGGTACAGAGCAGAGGATCTATTAGTGGGAGGGGTGCTGTTTTAGAAGCATTCCCACTGTCCCACTTATTCACTGGTCTCATCCATCCATCCACCTCTCAAAAACCTGTAACAATGCAGGCAGAAAGCCTGGGACGGATGTGCGTGTCGTGCTGCTGTTTAATGGGTGTTGGGTGAGTGAGCTCGAAAGGCCCTTTCCGTGTCAGTCCCTGCCCCAGTTCCGACCTCGCCACATTCCTGCGGGATGTGACACAGCGATCCAGCACAGCTGCGGGGCCTCTGGATCCCTCTGCTATAAAGTGCTGCAACTGGCAGCAGGGAGGCACAGCAACTGCTGAGGGGCAGAGATGCTCAGAGTTAATGCCGTTCTGAACTGCAGGGAAAAGTCGTTTATTTCTAACTGCACTGAAGAGCTGAGTGCCCCCAGGGCCCCGATCCCATCGGTGTAATCCCTGCTCCAGGCAATCCTGCTTTAGGGGGCTCCGTGTTTTCAGGTGGGGCGTGAGGGCGTTTGAACAGCTGAGGTTTGATCCAGGCTCTGTTGTCCATCCAACAGTTCTAGAAGCTGGAAGTGCCCGGAGTTCAGTGCACAAATCCCGACCTTTGTTTTCTCTGGGTAAACTTAAGAGCAAGGCAAGCAAAGGGCCCCTGAGTGTGTGACAAATCATCCTCGCAGATAGATCTGCTCTGGCTTTAAGGCAGGTTCGTTCCTGGACGTCTTCCTCAGTGTGGGAGCTACCCTTGAAATTTACTTTGCTAAGTAACTGCCTAGTGCTTGGATTGGAAACCGAGATGGTGTAACCTTGGGGGAGTCATGGAATTGCATATAACCCTATTTGCAAGTTTAGGATATTAAAATCCTCTTCTTGAAGAAGGGCAAGAAGAAGTCTATTAAGTTCCCTAGGAGGCAGACTGCTGGGAAATGAGCATCATTGCAATTCACATGCTTGAGTGAGACATGAGTACAATTTGCTGTGAGCTCTGCAGCATGAGCAGCATTTTCTTCATTCTGTTGTACTGAGATTTTATAATTTCATTACTTTAAATTGAATAGGACATGAAGGCAAATCCATCCATGGAATAGAAGCATACTTCAGTGCATCCACTCATCCTTAATGTCTTTAGACAGGGGCACATCCCATTGGAAGTAGTTTGTGCTTATGTTGTGAAAAGCTTAATCTGGGAAACTGAGGCATGTGTCCTTCAGATTACTCACCTGCCCAACAGCTTGTGCCTTCTTTTCAAATTACACTCTCACTGAAAATGTATGGTTTTCATAATGATAAATATTTAACAGCCCTGAAGAATTCCAGACTTTTGCATATTTATCAAATGATTCAAGCAGAAAACCTTGTCCTATCCTTGCATACGCCGCTCTAAAAAGGGAGAAAGTTTTCTTTCCATGGCTCATTCAGTTCTTAATAGACAAGGCAGTTTTAGTCTGGGAGCAGACCTGAAACCATTTAGTGCTCTCAGTGCAGTCATCAGGTGCAGACATTGGTTCTGGCTCTCTGCAGGTGGGGCAGCGTGAGCTGGCTTTTTTCTTGAGGCTCTGGTTGCCATTGCCATTTTCTGGTGACTTTTTCTGAGGCCTGTCCCAAACTCATGAGACACTTCGTGCTGTATCCCCCACCCTAGTTAGTCCTGAGACCATCATTTCATTTTGGTACTGACAGTGAATTCCATGATGAATGCATGCAAAAGGAGTGCACTACAAAGGAGAAGGTGATCACGGAAGAATTGCTTCTTCCATTCTACCCCCAGGCATCCCACCCCTCTCACGCACACGGCCCTTGCCCTCACAAAGAAGTGGAACTGCTGAAGGAGCAGGAAGGGCAGGGCTGTTCCACAGGGAAAGGCAAGCCAGCAACTGAGGCAGCTGCTGGCTCCTCAGCTGGGAAAGGGAAGGGCTACTGGCCATAACAGGTCCAGGAAAGTCAAAGAACTCAGGAACAAACATGGAAACAACAGAGCTCAGGGCAGGGCTGGGTGCAGGACCGAGGATCCTGGCACCACAGCCAGAAGAGAGATCTGTCAGTAAGAGTGCTCCCTTCCCTGTCTCCTGCAGCCTGCCTGGCACTGGGAGTGCAGGGCTGCTGCTCCCTTCATTCCAATGACATGAATCTCCTAAAGCCACTCACAGCCTGACCATCACAAGCAATTTATGGTAAAGCAATTCTCTTGTTTGCTAAAGTGTCACACCAAGGCAATTTGGAATCCGGGTTTATCTTCCCATTTCTTTAACTGCTGTTTCCTGCAAATGCACAGCACAGAATAAATGAAGAGCACATAGTAATAAATCACTCTTGGTGAGGCTGCTTGGTGTCCAAACACTGCAGCCAGAAAGAGATGTCACACCTTTGTTGCAGTGACAGTGAGGGCAGTGAAGGATGATGCTGCCCCCTCCCTCAGCGCCAGGCAGGAGATTCCAGCTATCACATCTCTTCAGTCCTTGATGTGTGCCAGCTGCCATTCATTAAGCAGCACTGGGGAATTTGCATCCATCCCCAGCACTTCTGATTTACTGCCCAAAGACTGGGAGCCTTTTCTAAAGGAAACATCTTGTTCCTACCCTCCTTCACACATCCAGCAGCTTGACATGGGGATATCTTTTCTTCCTTAATTCCTAACTATTTAATTTCAAGGCAACCCAAGAGCTGCCTTATTTCCTAACCACTTTTTAGTGTCTTCATATTTTACAGGCTCTTCCATGGACAGCTCCTGAGCTATCCTTTTAGACATGGCAGCTTGGCTTCTGCTTCCCAGGATACTTTGCTCCAGTTCAAGGCTAAACATAAGGCTGTTCCCCAAAAGTCCATATTTCAATCAGATGCTCCAGCTGAGTGCTGAGCCCTTTCAGTCCCACACAGGAGAAGCACTACAGAGGTTGCTCGTTAAGGGAGAAGCCACATTTTCTCATTTGGTACTGTTCAGTCGTGGGTCCCGTGCCTTGGAGCTGCCTGAGGCATTGTCTGTACAAAAGCTGTTTTAAAACAGACTTTGCACCAGATTCCTGAGAGTTAAAGATGATCTGGCAATGTTTAGTGCCATAACTGTTCTTCTTTGTGCTCCCTATTTTAGCACGTTCTTAGGAAGAGAGCTTTGTGATAATCTCTCCCTAATCCTGCAGAAACCTGGTTTTTCCTGGGCTGCTGAGGGCTCTGGTGTGGAGAGGTTGGATTTGGGATATAGATGCACTTGGCAGCGTGGTCTTTCTTACACCTGATGGACTCTTCCAGATCAGAGGGATGATCACTCTGATTCTCAGCCTCTTCTTTGTGACTCATTTTTGGTTACTGAGAAGTGCCTTTGAAAGCAAGGGATTCTTCCCCAGCTAAGCCATGATGAGTTTACAAACCTATTTGGCTTCCTTTTTGGTTCTGATGGGAAATGAGTCCCACTTCTGCCTTCAGTTCACTGATCAAAGAGAAGGCAGCTGCCCGAGTTACAGCCCGTGTCCTCTAAAAGAAGCCAAACACTCCTGTGGAGGTCAATACATTGAGTTTTGTACCAATTTGAGTTGAGCTTCAGCTGGCAGCCCAGAAGCAGAGAGGTGCTGCATCTTTTTGTTCTCCCAAGACATCTAATTTTCTAGAAGAGGATATAAATATTAACAAATAATTGCTGTTCTGGTTAATAAAAGAACCCATTTTCCATCATCCCAGGAGCAGACATTGATTTCTGTAGAAATTCAGCAATCTCTGATCCAGAGAACAGACCTGTTCACTATTTATGACTTACACTGAATGGTTTTCTAAAAAATAGAGTCAGGGATTTGATCTTGAATGATTCATGGAAATCAGAAAAAAAGGTCAGTCCCCAAGAAAGTCTGATAAGTATTTCAGAATTGCAGCAGTACCTTCCCAGACTGTATTCCTGGCTCAGTTATCATCTTTGAACTGTCCATTAGTCCCTGATTTCTTTCTGTCTTACCCATAACCGTCCTGACTAAATCCAGGGACAGGCAATTCCATCACTGTCTCCATTAAGCTCCCAGCACTCGTTCCTGAGTTACCACAACAACAAGGATTACGTGACAAGCAAATGAAGAACCAGTCAGATAATGGAGTTTTTAAAATGGGGATTACTGGTGCTGAAGATGTAATGGCCTCTTTGATGCTGTTACTATCTATAGCACAAATCCTTCTCAGTCGTTGGACTATTGACCTGACACACTGAAAAGGCTCCTTTGCAGCCCCCATTGTCCAGAGAAAGGGAGAAGCTTTGAGCACAGACGTCTTCGAGGCACAGGAAGAACACAAGGCAGAGATAAGCTTGGTAATTTGAAAGCGTTTGATTTCTTTCAAGCACAATCCCAACGTTTTAGCTGAAACTGATATCCCGATCTTATCTGTGTTGCTTTTTCTCCAAGGTGCGCACTCTATACTTTGTAATTTCCAAAGATGCTCTGAGCTGATCTTCCAGCAGCTTGCAAATCAGATCTGCTGGAAAGGAGGGTCTGAGGAGATTTTGGGGAAAAAGTTGTCCCTGACCCTTGGGCCATTGTGCCTCTTGGAGTGTCTACAAGCCTCTTGTACAGGACAACTGGATACTTTACTGCCTAAAATTACTTTAGGTACCTTTACTACCTAAAAATAGCTGGATTTGGGGATAACTAGGCTGATTGTTCTTGGTTTGGGAGGTATCAGTTAATGGCAGATAATTTGTAGAAAGGTGAGATTTTTACCCTTTGTCCATAGCATAATGCTGATTGCCTGCAGAGCTGCTAATGTCCAGGGAACCTGGATGAGCATCAACTCTCTGCTCTTTCATCCACAGAGTTCTGGATTTTTTAGCAAATAGGTTACCAAGTTCATAATATTGTGAGGAAGCAGGGGATTGTAATGCTCCCTCTTGTACAGATATAAGGTGAAATTCTCTCCTGCATTAGGGCAACACTGTGTTTCTAGCAGAGTTACAAAGGCCGCAGGCAGGAACTTAACAGGTGTAGCTGTGCTTCACACACACACTCCCCTGCTTGGTTCTCTCATTAGTCCCTGGTTTTGTGAGAGCTCTGTGGGACACCAGGCAATTAGCAAGAGTTGGACCAGTTTCAGTTTGCTCTGAGACTGAAAATATGTATGCAAAAGAAAGCTGAGGGGTGAGGCTGAAAGTTGCCTCCCTCTGTTTTGACTCTGCTCCTCAGCTGCATTCAGGGCCAGGCTCATGGAAACTCAGCACAGTGGGACTCATTCAAGTGTCCTTTCCTAGAGATCCTTCTCAGTGTCACCACGAGCTCTGCCCCACAGGGCTGCTGTCCCTGTGTGCGTGCACAGGCCTCTGCTGATGCCAGCACCTTCGTTACGTGACACTGCCCGAGCTCACAGGGGCTGCCGCCTCCTTTCTCTTGGTGCCTCTGTGCAACTCAGGACTCAAAACACTTGGCCAGGAGCTTGCAGTAGGTGAAGTGACTTCTACACTGACTGCAGAGCATTTTCCCTTCCAGTGTTCCAGTTCTGGGTATCAGAGCTGTTTCAGCATTTGTGCTCCAGACTTTTATTTCCGCAAGTCTTGGACATATCTCTTCTCAGTTGCACGGTTCATGTAGCATACATCACTGGCAGGAGACTCCTGGGCTTTAGCCTTGCTGCCTTTGCTCCATTCCCTTTCCTTTCTCATTACAGCACTCCATAACAAACTGTTATGGAGGATTGCCCTTCTTGTATTCAAACCCTTCAGCTGTTGGTAGGTGGCTTTTGGGACCCCCAGTCACTGTTGAGCCAAGCTGTACATATTTAATTGTGTTAATTTATTCTTTCTTCACAAGTCAGCCCTTTCAGCTCCCTCGGCACTTGTGTCACTTTTTTCAGAACCCCCTACAAACTCTGTCAATAAGGAACCCATCACAGAACACCACCTTATAGATGCAACTTCACCACAGTGGGAGAGAAGAGATTTTACTGTTTCCTTGTTTCTTAATGCAGTGCCACTGCAGATTCTCCCGCAGACTTCCTTCGCTTTCTCTTCCCTTTTGCTGATGTATTTTAGTGAAAACTTACCTCCAGTTTTTCCTAAGGCCCCAGGTCTTACCCAGGGTCACACATAGTACATAGGATGTGGGGAAGCTATTGGACACTCAAGAAGGATGGTGGGCTTATTTATCAGGGTGCAGAGAGGTGCTGGTAGGAGTCCCTGGAGCAGTTTGAACAGAATTCAGGTAATGAGTCACAGCCAGAGCTGAGAACACAAGCCAGGAACTCTGTTTGCTATTTTCTGCATCAACCTTTGCCCTCACAGCCCAGACCCACAGGCACCTTCCTGCCTGGGGAATGGCCCCTATCTCGAGTGTGTGCTCTGAGCTGCCCCTGGCAACCGGAGCAGCAGCAGCTCCACACCGCTGTGTCTGTGCAGGCACACCCGAGCTGGGTGGCTGCAGCCCTGCAGGGACAGCAGGGTTATTCTCAAATGCAGCCCCACACCTTCCATGCTGCACTGTGTGAGCTGATCTGTTCAGACTGGAGCTGGTTGAGGTGTGATCTGTTACAAAGGCAGTGACGGGGGAAGCTGTGGAAATGGAAAATGAGTTGACGTCTCAGAGTGTCACAGCAGAGCCTCAGTGTGGGTACAGTGACCTGGCTTGGTGCTCAGGACACCCTGCACTGCACCTCCTCACCACTGAATGCCTGTATGAGCATGGCTGAAGCACCCTCCCACCCTTGGCAGCTCTTTGCTCCCTGACCCTTCATCTAGAACCTCATCAAACAGCAGCTTTGAGACTTTCCTTATGCAGTGCCTAAACAGCAGGGGCTGGGGTTAGCTGGGTTTAGATTCTCTCAATCACTCTAATGAAGCCCATCACAACAGGACAAACAAAAGCAGAGCAGAGTGATAACCCCTCACTAAGTTATTAGAATTGCAGCAGGACTAAATCCCACCCAATCTGCTAAAGAGAAGGCTGGCAGTGAGGGAATTTCAGTAATGTAATACATGTATTTTTAAACAGGGAAATAAGGAATGTCTGGGGGTCTACAGGCTGGGCAGGCTCACCTCAGGACCCAACAAGATGGAGCAGATCTGTGCTAAGGCAGGTGGAAAATAAGGAGGTGATTGGTGACAGCCAGCATGGCTTCACTAGGGGCACATCCTGCCTGACAAATCTGGTGACCTATGACAGGACTGCAGTGTTGAGGGGTGAGGGAAGGGAACTGAATCATCTGCCTGGACTTGTGCAAAGCATCAGACACTGTCCTGCATGATCCCAGTCTCTGAACTGGAGACACATGGATTTCATGGGTGGACCACAGGGTGGGTAAGGAATTGGCTGGATGGTCACACCCAAAGAGTTGTGGTCAGTGGCTCAGTGTCCAAGTGACCAGTGGTGTCCTCAGGGGTGGGATTGGGACTGGTGATGTTGAACATCTTTGTCAGTGACAGGGACAGTGGCATCATGTGAACCCCCAGCAGGTTTGCCAGTGACACTGAGCTGTGTGGTGTGGTCAGCATGGGGCCCTGGCACAGGGTGCCCATAGCAGCTGTGGCTGCCCCTGGATCCCTGGAAGTGTCCGAGGCCAGGCTGGACGGGGCTTGGAGCACCCTGGGACAGTGGAAGGTGTCCCTGCCCATGGCAGGAATGGCACTGGATGGGCTTTAAGGTCCTTCCAACCCAAACCATTCCATGGTTCTGTGTGTGAGCTCATACACACTGGGACAGGAGTACACAGCCATGAGTGCACCACAAGTAAATTTAGGCTGAAAAGTTGGAGAAGAACTTTCTAAGCATCAATCCAGGTATGTTCTGGAAGAGTTTCCCTCTAAGGAAGTTGGAGACAGATGACATAACCTTTTGTACTACGAACACCCTTTTAACGTTAAAAAATGGGCAACTAATGACGTTTTGGGACATTCCTACTCCACATCTTCCTTTCTAAAAGCCATGTCAGATCCTCATTTCCTCTGTTATTTTCTAGCTTTAATTCCTACCAAGCATTTCCTTCAGTTAACCTGAAAAAGGGTCTAAACCAAATTTGTAAACCAAGCTGAGGTCAGATCAGAGGGTTCTACCTGTCCATTCTAAACCTGAGAAACTGTGGCTTCCTTGTGAAGACTTTTGACAGGATTTTTGTCTGAACCGCATTATGATAATGGAGATGATTTGTTCCTTGGTTGCAGCAGTCCACGTAAGGAAGTTTGCAGCTGAAGTGTGAGCAAATGCACCTTCTTGCCCACCAGCAGGAAGGGAGGCTGTGCCCCCCTGCTGCCACCTTTGATTTGTGCAGCTCCCCAGGCCGTGCCTGTGTCCTAACTAGGTCAGTCAATATGGAAAGTGGAACCTTAGCTGGTTATCGCCCTCGAGAAAAGCGCTGGCTTGGGTTTCAGCCCGAGCTGCTGATCCAACCTGTGGGGAAAATGACTTCAGTGGAAAAAGCTGCTTTTGTGAAGGAACAAAGCAGAAGGGAATTTGAAAGGACTTTAGAGTTGCTGAGAAACTCCACTTGGTACCTGCCCGCCTTTGTGCCCCTGTCCTTACTGTGCATGTGCTCTAAAATGCAGAGCAGAGGAACAAGCTTTGTGGAGTGTGAAGTGCCAGGAATTCTGCCTGAGTGGATCAGTGTCACTCCTGTGCCAGTGGCGTGGCTTTGACAGGGCTGCTGGATGCCAACATCCTATCGTGACCTCCAGGCCCAGGCAGCACTTCCTTGTGAGAGCTGAGTTTGCAGCATCCTTTTCCAGGAGGTTTTGCACGACCATGTCGCTGGCAGGCAGAACAATCTCCCACAGACCCTGCACAGCATGTGGATTGGGAAACACACCCTGGCTCCATTGTTTCTGTTTGGGATCTTCCTTCATTGTGTGCTTCACTGCTTTTCCTCTCTCCCGTGATGAGAAGGGAGGCAGATCACAGATGCTCTGTGCTTTTTTACAGCAGTTACGTGTACAGCTGAAACCAGAGTCCTGAGCCTCCCCTGAAGGTACCATCTGATACTGCCCAGGCAGAGCCCAGGACACAGTGTTCTGCAGGGCTTCCAGCCCTTCTTTCTCAAAACATCCCAACAGCTTTCCTGGCAAGGAGTCCCTTCCTGGCATCTCTACCTCACCTTGCTATTCTGTGTGTCACAGTGAACCCGAGCTGAAGGTTACTGCTGCTGAAAGAGGGGAGCTGCATTTCCCCAGCCACCTCCACATTCCGCTGCTTTTACTGCCTCTGGCTCTCAGCAGGGGCTTTAAAAACTGAGAGAGTCTTCTCATCTGGCAGGCAACAAAGGAAGCACAACAAAAAACTCTTACTTTTTCTGGGTTAGGAAATAGAAATGTTTGCCAAAATCCCGTGAATGCAAGGGAAGGGCGAGCAGAACTGGAGGGTGAAGAGCAGTTTCAGCATCTGCCAGCTGCTAGAGCAGTGTGAAACCACAGCCGTAGTTTCATCCTGTATTTTCTAAAACATTAGGAAAAACTGAAAAGCTGAAAACAGAACCAATTTTCATGGTTCAGAGAGCCATGCAAAACGATGCAAAAATACCTACAGGATAATTATCACAGAGCACAAGGCACATGAATGTAGTGTGCTTCATTCTGGGTATATTTGGGCAGAGTACAACCCTTAATTGTGAATATTCTTCTCCCTGGGTGGCGTCTAGGCTAGAAAAATTAAAGAATTAGCCTGTCCCAGTGGAACACAGGGTGGGGTATTGCTGTCAGAACTTCACCTGTAACTGGATGCAGGCTGTTCTCATGCTCCATATTCACCCTGGAGAACCTTCTCCTGCTCTCTAGTGGTAGAAGCACAAAAAGGCCAAAAACGTTCTGCTCCTTCCCGACCAGCTCACACATTCACGCCTCGTTGTTGCTGCACAGCCCCGGAAATGGTTCCCAGTTCCCAGCTGGAATAGTTCAGTCCAGTACATATCTGTATGCAGAGTGTTTCTAAGAGTGTCAGAGCAGTCGTTATGCTGCGTTCTGGAAACTTTAAAGAAGAGTGAAGTCCTTGCCCAGCTCGCTGCCTTCTCGGCCGGGGTGGGTAGCTCACTGTTCAGCTGCAGTAAAAGGGGTAATAGCAGAGAGGGGGACACAGTCCTTAAACTCACACCTGCAAACACACCTATAAATAGAGTTGAGTCCAAACTAAGTGAGAGGTGAACCTGAATTATAAACATGCAAACATTTCAGAACAGTGGCATGTCCTGGATAATAAACTAAACAAAAAGTTCCCTTTAAGGCTTGCTTTAACACGGGTAACTCAGAACAGATGAGTCAGTGCTGGAAAATTGCAATTACTCTCTTCTTCATCACATCCAGTGGAAAATAAGGAATATAAACTTTTTCCTAGTCATCTGCTGACGTGTGAGTAACATGGTTTGATACCTGGACAGGCAGTCCTCAGCTTAACTGCCTCAGTTGCTGAAGGATCCATTTTAATCAGAGTTGCACAGCACCCTCTTCTGCTGAGAGGAGCTGAGGCGTGGAACTCCCTGGGCTGTCTCTTTTCCTGTCTCTGATGGGCATTTATAAACTGGAGAGCAAGGTAAGTATAAAAACTCAATTACAGCAACTAGGGCAGAATCAATAAAGGAATGAGAGGCTGGCAGCTGCACGGATGGGGCTTTATCTCTGCAGCAGAATCCTGACACACGACATTATAAGAACATGGAGTGCTCAGATGAGTTATGAAGATTGATATTTATGATTATGACTTGCAATTGTGCTATTTAAAAAACCCACCTATTTGGTAATGAAAACCTGCTGGCAAGATCTGCTCAAAGAGGTGAAATTGCAGGAAGAGTAAAATCAGATCAGTAAATCAAATGCTCTAAATCATCAGTGAGACACACTACAATTAGGGTTGGATTCAAGCAGGCAGACTTATTGAATTGTGAGCATAAATCCATGTCATGTGTGTGCTGCCATTCCTTCTGGGAAGCACACGCTCACCTCCAGCATTTCCAGACTGACCTCTGCCAAGGGCAGGAGGATAAGGACTATCTCCCAACCTAATGATTCCCACGGACTGCAGTGAGTTTCAGTTCTCCAGAGGCTCCCCAGGCTGGGAGAATCCCCATTTCCTTACCCTCAGGCTCAAGGGGCACACAGGTGGATGGGGCAGAGAGACCTGCTGGAGGCTCAGAGACCTTGGCTGACTCTGCCTGAGGTTATGCGTTGTCATTCATCTGAAATGCAGAACAACCTTGGAACAGCAGGGCCTTCTCCTTTTCTGACTACAAACCTTGTCTTTTTTTTTTGTTAATCCCACTTGCTCTGTTTGCCTTGTGACAACTGCCAGTTCCTAATGATCTACTGGACTCTGCAGCACAGGAGTGGAACGTGCAGGAGGTCTTCTGAACAATGCAGTGCCAGCTCTTGTGTGCTGCACTGTTATCCGTTTCCCTATCCACCACAGAAAAACACTTGAGGCTGGCAAGTCATCAAACTCCAGCCTGGGCTCTCCTTTCTGGACAGACACCTACCGAGGACATTGCCATCAGCTGCAGATTGAAGTGGCTCGTTCCAGGGGCAGTGGTTGTGGCAGCTGGCTCATCAGCTTTAGTGCAAACAAACCTGCCTTGGAATGCATTTAGGGAAATGCTTCACAAAAGCTGCTTTCAGCTCGGTGGCAACAGCTGGATCCTGGTGTTAAGAGGCAGCATTGAACAAGCACAAGTGGAGAGGAATAGCTTGTTCCAGTGGGCTGATTATGGCATGAGGAATTAGGGAATCCTGCACTTTAGTTCCTACCACTGCTTTGCTGAGAGGCCTTGGTGAAATCTTTCAGATTCTCTCTAGTGAGCATCTTCCTTGTTTCATCTCCTGTAGCAATAAAACTTGCTTCAGTGAACAGTCACAAAGGCTGGCAGCTTGACATGCTACAAATGAGCCTTGCTCAGAAAATTTAAGCAGGGCTTATGGTTTCCCTGGTTTAATTTTTAGTAGAGAGGAAAATTGTCCCAGCAGTGCACATGGGAGTGATAATATCTGTGAATTTCCTGTTCTCACTGGGGGAGAACACAGATCTAAGAGCACTTCTGTCTGTTTTCTCCTATTTCAGATCCTCTCTCCTTCATCCCTTTATAAAGAGGAATTAGAATGAGAGAGTGGATTTATGAGGAAAGAACCCCTCAAACTAATTGGGATTTTTGCTACAGAATGGTGAGGAACGATTTGAAAGTGACAGCAAGACTGTTGCAGGTTTTTAATCCTGAGTCCAACATTGATTTCGTTGTGGTAATCTGGCCAAGGTAATGTTCTTCCTCATTTTCCCTACACAGAAACCAGACAGGAGGTGCTGAGGTGAATTTGTGCACCTACTCTAAGTAGCACCTATGGTGCAAAGTAGTTCTTTCAGTGATTTTCTTTGTATGTATCCTGCAAAACTGCTGGAGGGAACTCAGTAAATGAACGGTTACTTGTCACCCAGCCTTGGGAATGGCTCCATCAGTTCTCCAAAGTGCCGGTTTATTACTCATTTTACTGAGCTACGAGGCATTAATAAAACATGAAGGCTGAAGCTGACTTCATTGCACTTGGAAATCCATGCAGTATAATCACCCAGGCTGGGAAATCTCATTATTTTGCTTTCACTTTCTCCAGGAAAACAAACATTTTGCACCAACAGAATTTACTGTTAGTGGATTTCAGTTTGGATTCACCATCGGGTCACGCTGCCACACTCCCAGCAAGATCCTTGCAAAGAGCAAAGAGACAATCCCCAGGAATTCATTGGGGGTCTTCCTTTGAAGCAGATCCAGAGAGTGGTCAAACAGATCAGTGTAACCAAACCCAGAATCCTGAATTCTGAGCACCACAAACCTCCCAGAGGACAGGAACTTGGATAAAAAGGATCTACTTCGGTCCATTGGGAAGGGTCAAAAGGAGTTCTGAGAGTTTACAAACCTCTTGGGCGTCTTTGAAGAGCCATCAGTAAATGGAATAACAGAGATCTGATTTATACTGTCCATTGGGATTTTCAAAAGGCTTTGGAAAATCCATTTTTTTGAGGAAACTAAGCAGCCGAAGAGGGCAAGGGAAGGTCCTAACCTGGGTAGACAAAAGAAAGGGATGGTAAAAGTAAGTGATCAAGCCTCACAATAGTGCCAGAAGAGCTCTTTAGGGATTTGTGCTGGATGTAAGCAGTAGAGCATATTCACAAGTGACTCAGAAAAGGGTGTGAGCATTCTAGTCACTATTCCTGTTCATTTGCCTTTCCATTTTCCAGGATTTAATATAGAAAGGAACATTATTAACATTTACTCTGGCTTCCTGTGTGACATGAGCTGGGACGAACCCAAATTGAGTGCAGATTCAAATCTGGTCTCTGGGATTGAGCTAAGGCAGACCTTTTATGAAAAAATATCTAATCTTCTTCTTAAAATTTCCTGTGACAGAGAATCTACGAGAACTTCATCATGTCAATCTAGAGGTTAGTTGCCCTCAACACGAAAAATTATTAACTTAATTCTGGCCTGGAGGCGTGGAGCGTCCAGGCAGCGTCTCTTTTGCAACTCCATCTGCTGGTGTGAGGAGTCCTCCGTGCTCAGGTCTCCACCTCTCCATGTGGGTACTTACAGATGATTATCAAATAATTACTTACACTTCCTTTTGCTCAACCAGAAAAGATTACGCTCCCAGGATCTTTTCTATTAAAGTTTGTCTTCCAGTTCTTTTCCGCTGAGCAGGATCTTCATCTTGGGATTTGGTGCAAACACCTGCTCCCACAAGTCCTGGCTAGGGTTTAACCACCTTTGTGAGGGTCTTCTGCATCTGGAGACCCTTCCAGCCAAGGGGAAGGGCAGGATCATTCTCTGGCCATCCCACTCCAGTCTTGTCCCTGCTAGGAGAACTTAAGCATTCCCTAGTGCTGAAAGGGCAAACACCTGCTCTGAACCCTTTCCCCTCCTGAGAAGTTGGAATTTATAAAAGCAACAACACAATTGTGAGCTTTCCCCCCATCACTCATGAACGAGGTGTTTCCATCACCACACATTTCCAAAGAAATCTTGTCACATAATCCTTTTACGTGAAGCCTGCAAATCCAAGGAAGTGGAAGTTTGTTGTTCCACCGAAATGAGGATTTGTGAAAGGTTTTGCAGAAAGGTGAAAACAGAGAATTAACAAGCCCAGAAGTGGCTAATAACATACACAATTCCTCTTGGAACAGACTTTGATCACAGCTTGTCAATTATCTGCTGTGCTGTGAAGTTGTTCCGAAGGGGGACAGCGGTGGCTTTGTTGTTGTTGAACTGAAGTGCTTCCTCTGGGCTGGAGCGTGCCCTGAGATGTCCCCACTGCAGAGTCTCTCCACGGGAGCAGGAGGAGATGGTGGCAGTGTCTGGGTGTGCTTCACTCAGCTGCTTTCTGTATCTCTGGATGTGAACAGCCAGCAGAAATCAGTGTTTTGTGCCAGACATTGGGAACATGGATAACCTGGGGAACTGAATGGACACGTGGGCTGTGCATCGTCGGGCAAGGTTTCATCCAGCCCCAGAGAAGGGTGGAAGTGCAGTGTGAGGGTCCTGGGGGCCAGCCAGAGTGGGACACTGAACCTCTCCGTGCACTGGTGGCTCTCTGGGGACCATGGCCAAGCAGGGAGCAGCTGGGCCATGAGGGAAATGCTGCAAAATCAGGTAACCACAAATTGCTGCTCCCCATCATGCCACCACAGCTCAGCCACGTGTGGGGCTGTGTGTGCTGTGGCATCGGCCAGAACTCTGCCAGAAAGATTTAACCTTTTTTCCTAAAAAACCCCAAAACAGAAACGTTTTCATTCTCCTCCTAAATTGCAGCTGGTGAAGCAAATGCCCCTTCCCTGTTTGCCTGCTGTCCCACAGGAAGCATCTTGGTGAAGCTGCTCCATTGAACAGAAGATTTAAGACAGCATCAGGCAGTAGGAGAGCACAGGAGGGAATATGATTCTGTCAGCTAATGGTTCAGGGGGAAATCAGGAAGGTCTGTCTTCTGTCCTGCTCCCAGCAGTGTCTCCCAGGAATCCACATGGGACAGGGCAGTGGCTGAAGACAGAGCCCAGGAAGCAGCATCCAGAACTGCTGGGTGTTGTCCTGCCCCTGCACTCGGCAGCACTGAGCAGTCACAGCTGCAGTTTCTCATTGATTTCACCAAAAAAAGCTTCAATATCCACAGAGAAGCCAGGTGAGGGGGTCCCTCCCCCTCACAAAAACACACACACAGAAGACTACCATCCACTGAGGCAAATTTATTGCAGTGATGAACTGGTACTATCAAGGCAACAGCCTCAAGGGTCTGCAGAGCTTTGTTTAAACCCTCACACAAAGGTCAGCGGAGTGTTGAAAACAAAGCACAGGCTGTGAAAATCAATCCGTGGGGAGTGCCTGGGTGGGCTCTGGGAACGTGCAGGGGGTGGGGCTGGGGGCTCTGCTTCCCTCTGCTCAGCTTCAGGAGCATCCCAGAATTCAGCATTGTTTAACCAGGATGGCACTGGGGAGGAGGAGATCTTTGTTAGTCCTTGGCCTGAGAACCAGGGAGGTGCCTGCAGCACAGAATTAATTAGCACAAGGTAAGGGGCTTCCCAGGCAGGGCAGGCACAGGTAAGGAAATGTGGAATGAACCTTCTGCCTCCCCCCTCCTGGCTTCACTGGGTATTTCATCTTTGCCAAGTGTACAGCACCTGCACCTTCTTTTGTTAGGAAGTCCAAATCTCATTTTATTATTAACCACTGGAGTTATGCATTGCCTCCTAAACTACCATTTAAAAAACAGGGAAAACCACATTTTCTCTTTTTTTTTCCTCTTCTACACATACCACCTTGTTTCCAAACCCAGCAGGTTTTGCTTTGTCTTTCAAAAGAAGGAGATTCCCTTCTTGGCAAAGCTAAGTTTCAGAATTGTTGGTTTAGATAGCTGAGATGAAGAATGACCACAAAGCAGCTTATAATGGAAGTTCAGCTTGTCCTTAATGGTGGCATTGCAGCACAACTTCATCATGCAGTGCAGACAATTCTCCCCCTGCCCTCCTCCCATGTTCTCATGGAGCTCTGCCCTGCTCTTCTGCTTTGGATCCCCCCTTCTCTGTCTTTTCCCTGCTCAGCTGCTCTCACCAAAGCTTTCTCTGAACCTAAACAAGCAGAAAGGACTCAGCTCTCAGCTGGCATTTGGAGACCACGAGCTGTTTCCTCTGCTGCCGTATTCTGTTCTCTGCTGGCTTTCGACATCAGCAGGATTTTCTGTAACACCTATAATCAAACAGCAGCAAAGGACACACAGAGGCCCTGATTGGACCACGAGTACATTTTTGATCCAGAACTGAAGGCAAAGCTTGATCAGCACAAGCACAAATGTGCATGTGTAGACACAGGCAGGAGCAGACTGCAGGGAATAACCTCGGATTTAGGATAACCACGAGACCTTTCTGGTCTTGAGTGGGCTACAGGCAGTACCACCCAAGGGCAAGGTTCTACAGCAAAGCCCAGACAGAGCAGGCCTTTATTTTAATCTCAGAATTATTTGCAGCCTTATCAAGTGAAGCCTTTTCCCTTTCCTCTCCTTATCTCGTGGCTCCTGAGGCGCTGGGCATTGCTGACACTGCTGCTGAGCCACAGGTGGTGGTGGCACAAATCCCTCCTTTCCCTGCAGGATCATAGGAATGTCTGGAGGACTCAGGCTGGCCTCACCTGTTTGCTTGTTTGTAGAGGATGTGCTTGTGCCAGTGAGAATGAAATACAGGCAGAAAAAAAGACTCTGTGTCCCTTAGCTGTGTTTTCATTGCAGTGAAGCTCTACTCCACTGAAGTTCTGAAGTGGGAAGGATAATTCCTGACCCATCCCTCTGTGGGCACCATGGCCAGGGGTGTCTGCAGGGGATAACTCCTGAGAATCCCTCTCTGGGCACCATGGCCAGGGGTGTCTGCAGGGGATAACTCCTGAGAATCCCTCTCTGGGCACCATGGCCAGGGGTGTCTGCAGGGGATAACTCCTGAGAATCCCTCTCTGGGCACCATGGCCAGGGGTGTCTGGGAGGGGCAGCGATCAACTGGCATCTGCTTGAAGCTCTTCTGCTTCAGGTGTGCTGACCAAGCTTGGGGTTGCAGTTTGGGTATTTTCACAAGTCCAGGAATACTGAGTCAGGATGGAAATGTCTGGAGATCGTTCTCCCAAATGCTGACTTCTTGCTGCCTGCCTGAAGAAGTGAATCTTGCAGAGTCACGCCCGATATCCATCAGTGTGTCAGTTCCCTCCTACTAATATTTCAACCTGTTTGATAATTTAAAACAAATTTGACAGATTTTGTCTCCAAGCGAGTATCTTCCTACATATTGATGGAAGTAGGTGGCTGGAGTAAAGAGAGAATTCCTCTTGAGTCATAGCACTATAGAATTAGAGGGTAATTTAGGTTGGAAGGGATCTCTGAGAGTCTTCTGCCATGAGCAGCAGCATCAAAAATGAGCAGACACTGGAGAATCCATGGCAGCACAGCTGTGAATCATGGAGGGAAGGTTTGTGTTGAATCCTGCACATTGGACATGGGAGACTCCACTCACAAGGAATTTCTTTTATGGCCATTTTGCTCGCAGAGCATCTTGTTTCTAATTCGTCTCTTATTTTAAATTTTTCAGTCTTCTGCCTGTCTTCAGCAACTGGGGAGAGGGAGGCATTGCTGAGGTACATCCCTGAGGATTATGAGTTCCTAAATCAGAGCTGTACAAGTGCCTGGCAGGGGGTATGGCTGTAAAACTTGGGGGTTGGAAATGTGATGTTGAGTTTGATTAACTTCTTCTGAGAAAAGGAGAGGTTTAAAGTGAGCCCAGACAGAACGCAGCTCACCAAGAGCAGAGTCTGGGCTTGCCAAAGCTGGAGGCTGCCATGACCATTGTGGGAGGCAGTAGCACATTTCCCATCCAATCCAGCACTGCCCCATCATCCAAAATAGCACAGGGGATGTGGCAGGAGGTAGAGCAGCAGGACAGGCTCCACAGAGGGGTCCGTTGTTATCTGGGAGGCTGCAGCTCATTAAACATTGCTCAAAGGCACTATTTTGAGAAGGGCTTGTTTGATAAGCACTGAGCTGATCCAGTTGGAGCAAACTCTCTCCTGAATAACTCAGATCAGGGGAGAAAAATAAGCTAGTGCTCGGTTTTTAAATGGAAATTTGATGGAATATGTATTTGGAAGGCAGATTTTATTGAAGTCCAAGACACAAGCTCAATATGAGCATTTCACTGTGAATATGGGAGAATTCATTGGTGGAGTTTAGACAGGAACTTTGTAAGCTAATTGTGACTAAATCATGCAACTGCTCTAGTCTCAGCAGCTCCTCTGAGCTCTGTGATTTCTCTCCCTTACAGCTCCATCCCTGGTTACCTGTTTCTGTTTTCCTGTTTCTAGGAAGGTTCCTGTTCTCCAGGGGGAATATTAAAGGTCAGGTGGCAAGATGCTCATGCTAATCACTCTGTTCCTAGCTGGGATTTTCAGCTGCTTGCTCCAGGGAGGATTACCAGCTTTTGCAAAACATCCTGGAAATCTCAGGGGGTTATTTGCTGCAGAGTCTGGGAATTCTTTCCAACCAGCATGGCTGAATTTTGGGTAACATGTCCCTTTGGCAGTCCAGTGGCAAAGCCATTTGTTGGTTGTCAGCACATTCCCAGCAACCCCCTTACACCCTAGACAGGTACTCACATTTGATCTTGGTTATGAGGGCGAAGAGAGTGGGCTTGCTCCAGATTTATTTACCACTGGAAGCTGGAGTGAATATTGCTTTCCAAGCACTTCCTGGTAGCAGCTTTCCCATCCTGTTGGTTATCTCAGCTCCTGCCGCTGCCTCCCGTGCCAGGCTCCGCAATCCACCGTTGCTGGGGATCTGTTCAGCGTCTCTGTGCTCCCACTGATGGACTTTGAACCCACAGCAGCTCTTCCTTCCATCCTTACAGCAGCTCTGTGGGATTCTCCCTGTCTCTCCCTGCCCAGATCCTAGCATCCAGGCATGGATCTCCCTTCCCATTGCTCAGCTGGTTCCTCTATCCAGCCTGGTGCCCTCTGTGCCTTAAATCAGTCTCAGCACATGTTCCAGTCCCCACTCTGCAGCTCCTGGAAGGAACACGGAGAGCAGGAAGAAAGCCCAGGCTGAATTTCAATGAGTGCAGTGTGACAGCACACCTGGGTAATGAATAGGGCCAAGGGAGCGAGGCTTTGTGTATTTATCACTATTATTTCTTCATTATCTCCGAGCTGTGATGGAAGCTGCAGAGGCAGCGAGTGCAGCCTCTCCCACCAAAACTCCAAGGCAGAATTTCCCTGCTTTGTAGTGTTGAATATTTCATGAGTTTCAAATGCCAATTATGAGTTACCTGCTGCCTGCTAGGAACAATAAGCAGCTTTGAAAGCACTTGCTCCTGTTCTCCCAAGCCCTGCCACATGTTTAGTGACTCCTTTTGTACCTGAGAATCCAGAGGCTCAAGGGTGATGATGGGAACTCTCACCCAAGCAAAGGTGGGCCTAAAAGTTTCTGTATCCTGAGCCACAGGATGTGAGTTTTTATGGCTCTCAGTCTATTTTTCTGGAGTCCTGAGCTCATTTAGAATGGGATTTTTCACATCTGCAGTGCAGCACCGGACTTCTATCAAAATACCATATAAATGTGTGTCT
>VZTH01019093.1:124-13147 GCA_013397815.1 Aleadryas rufinucha
CGGGCTGGCCCTGCTCGCCTTCTCCGTGCTGCTCGTGCTCAAGGTGGACGGCGCGGCCGCCGCGCTCTCCTGGTGGGTCGTGTTCGTGCCCTTCTTCGCCGCCGACGGGCTCAGCACCTACTTCACCACCATCGTGTCCGTGCGGCTGTTCCAGGACGGCGAGAAGCGCCTGGCGGTGCTGCGGCTCTTCTGGATCCTCACCATCCTCAGCCTCAAGTTCGTGTTCGAGATGCTGCTGTGCCAGAAGCTGGTGGAGCACACGCGGGAGCTCTGGTACGGGCTCATCATGTCGCCCGTCTTCATCCTGCTGCAGCTGCTCATGATCCGGGCCTGCCGCGTGAACTGAGCCCCGAGCCGGCGGGACGCGCCCGGGGCCGGCGCTGGGGCCGCTGCCGGCGCTGTCCCCGTGCGGAGGGGCAGGTGACAGGCGGGGACGGGGCCGTGTCGCCGAGCACCGCGTTTCTCCAAGAGCTCCACGTCCCTGTTCGTGCTCCCTCAGCTCCTGCCTTGTCCTGTCCTGCGAGCGCCGCTGCGCCTGACGTTGTTTTATTTTAGAATAAAAATGCGTTGAAGGAGTGGGTTCATTTATAAAATTCCTCTTGCCTAGAAAGCAGTTGTACCTAAAACTGCCGCCTGGAGAGCAGGAATTGCCTGGAGGGTGGGCGGTTGCTGTAGATCTCCTGGTGCAGCCCAGACTGCTGCCCTGCCCTGCCCTGCCCTGCAGCTGGCTCATGGATTTCCATCTGTCCCCTCACCTCCCTGAGCGCTTCATCCCTTCAGCACTTCATCCCTTCAGCACTTCATCCCTTCAGCATTTCATCCCTTCAGCGTGCTGATGGGGTTTTGCAAGGTCGAGATCACTGGTGTGTGTATTTTTGAACAGGAATATGATTTTTCTTCTTTGTATTTCCCTCCCTTTCCTCAATATGGAAGTGGGGGTTTGGGGAGGGCAGGAGCGTGCATGGCTGATGCTGCTCCTGGAGGGGGTCTCACTGCCCTCAGAGCCCCCAGAGAACAGGAGGAGTTTGGTGTTCCCTGTGGCAGTGCAGAGCGGTGTGTGAAGTGCCAGTGTCACAGGGATGAGCAGGGTGGGATTGCTGGGGTGTCTGAGCAGGACCTGCTGGTCCCTGTGGGTCCTTCTCAGCTCAGGAGATTCTGTGATCCCTGCACACCCTGAGGTGGCACTGGCCCTGCCTCGCAGGCAGGAGCTCTTCAGCTCCTGTTTCATCCTGTTGGGATGTGATCTCCCAGGACTGGCTGTCACCGGCCCCAGGTGCTCAGGTGAGTCCACCTGGAGCCACTCATGGGCTCCCCTGGGCCGAGGAGATGTCACCTGGGAGGAGATGTCACCTGGGAGGAGATGTCACCTGGGAGGAGATGTCCCCTGGGAGGAGATGTCACCTGGGAGGTGGCAGCCGCCTGCTGCTCGTCACCTCCAGCTCTCAGGGGTGTGAGCTCATCCCCTGTCGCTGTGGCTGTGCCCCCGTCACCCCGAGCGCCCCGGCCACAGGAGTTCCATCCCCTGCTGTCACAGGAGCTGTGCCAGCAGCGGGGTCACTGCTGTGGGGCTGGGTGGGGTCAGCGCTGAGGAGCCGGAGCCGCAGCAGCTGCGGGACAGGAGAGGAGCAGGACGGGCAGCGAAGCCTCTGAGTCAGGAGGGGACACTCACTGAGCGGCCCTGGGGACCGACGGTGCCTTTGGACGCTCCCACAGCTCCCAACCACCAGCTAATTAATAAACTAAGGAAGGGGCTCATCAGACCCAAGGAAGATCAAACAGATGATCACATCCCTCAGCCTCGCCGCGACGCTGCACGGGCACGGAGCCCTTTCCTGCTGCCCAGCCCTGGTGGGGCTGCCCAGACCATGAGTCCCCAGGTGACACCAGCCCTGTCACTGGGGTGTGGTGTCTGAGACAGGGGGACATCCATGTGCCACATCCCCCGTGTGCCACATCCCCCGTGTGCCACCTGCCTCACCCCTGAGCGGCTTTGCCAGTGTTTTGCCGCTGCCTTGGGGACAAACCAGCGGTCAGTGTGTCCCAGCTCTGCTCCTCCGAGGTAAGGCAGCTTCCCTGGGGTGTGTGGGGACACAGGGGTGGCACAATGCTGAACGGTGGCACTGGGTGTGCTGCCCTGGTGGGGGTGCTGGGGTGGGGGGATGGTCTGGCAGGCAGGACCACCCCGTGTCCCTTCCCAGGACTCGGGCCTGCTGCAGAGGAGTTGCCTGCTGTGCCCAGGGCCACCAAGTCCTGGAACAAACCTTGCTGGGGCCTTTACCCTGGCACCCAGCAGTGTGCAGTGCTGGCAACACCAGGCTGTGGCCACGCAGAGTTCCTTCTGGGAGCATCCCCTTGGAGAAATGCTGCTGGAGCCTCCACCCACTGACACAGCCGGAGGGGCCCCTGACACCCAGTCCCTGCCCAGTGCCCCGTCGAGGTCTCTGGTGTGGGGTGGAGACTCCTCAAGTCTCAGGCCAGCGCTCTTTCCCACGATGGAATACACCTTGGCAAAGATGGAAGTCTCACCTCTGGGTTGATTTTTGCTGCTGTGGCTGGTGGGTTGGGTACTGCTGCCAGCTGGGCCTTTCCCAAACCCAACAGCAGCGTCTGGCCATGTGGATACGCTGGGGGAAGAGGTGCAGCTTCCCAAGGCTGGTGCTGCAGACCCCAGCCCCAAGCCCCTCTGCACCCCTGGCCTGGTGGGGAAGGAGCCTCTGCACAGCCCAGCCCAGGGGCCCAAGCAGCATCCCTGTGACAGAGGGGCAGAACCAGCCCCAGTGCCACCCTTCCCCGTGTGTCCCAGCCCCTGCAGGGACAGGAGCAGCCCTTGGAGAGCCATCTGAACGTGGGGTGGGTGCACTGCAGGAGAGAAGGCAGTGCTGCCGTGCCCATGCAGAGCACAGCCTGCCTGGGGCAGCACAGATGGGCTCCATGCACCAGGAGGACACGGTTCCAGTGTGACCTGAGCCTCCAGAGGGGCAAGGGCGCTCCCGAAAGACATCTGGGAATGGGTGGCCCAAGGGACATCCATCCCTCCCTGCAAGGTGACATGGGCAGCACCTGGGGACAAGGAAGCTTCAAACGGCCCAAACTCCACCAGTCCCGCTGGACTCAGAGTGGGAGGGAGGGCTGGAGCTGGGACAAGTGACAGCAAGACCCAGGGTACGTGGGGCAGGGGAACGTGGGGCAGGAGCAACTGGGGCAGCTCACCTGGAGACATGGGGCATGCTCAGAGCCACCCCCTGCACCTCCCACCTGCGACTGGGGTGACCTCATGGAGCGGAAACGGAGTTCTGGGAAATGAGAGGCTCTTTTTTTAAACCTGAGTCAGGGTGCTTTCCTTTCAGAAGGCACCAGGAAGGTGTTGGCAGTGCAGGTGATGTCATTTCACAAACACCCATCAGCCCAGTGCCTGGCAGGGGCGGCTGGGCCGGAGCCCCACCGAGTCCCCACACCAGCCTGGCAACTCCCTTCTGGGTCTCAGAGTCACTTCAAGGGCCACAGGCGAACAAATACGTGTCAAAAGCAGATCAAACAGGGGTGTGTGTGTACTCTAGCCACACTTCTCCACGGCAGATTTGTCTGCCACAAGTCAGAAGGAGACATTTGGTCCCTTTCTCAATTACAAGCAAACAGCACATTTCACTCCCACCAGAGCACAGCCCTGAAGCCAAACAGGGCTGGGGCTGATGGGCTCAAGGACCCGAGGGGAGCCACGTGAGAGCAGCTGCTCCTGGGGTCAGGCACACCCTGGTCCTTCCAGGTCCTGGGATGCTTGGACACCACCTCAACCTGAGACCCTGAATTTTAGCAGAGACACCCCTTTGGATGGGATTGTCTGAAGAAAGTTGAGGGCTGGATGTAGCACCGGGCTGGGGTGTTGCTGGGGTGTTGCTGGGGTGTTGCTGGGGAGCATCAGGGGCAGTGAGGGCTCCCCTGCACAGCATTTCCCTCCCGGCACTGCCCCGTTTGACTCGGCTGAGATAAGGCAGCTGGAACTGCGTCCTTGCATGCAGTTCCTTGTGATTCACACCCAGAGCCCAGCCAGGGCAGCATCACCTGGCAGAGCTGCAGGGCCAGCATGGGGCCAGCAAGGGGGAACAGCCCCCCGACAAAACCTCTGGGGCTATTTCTTTACCACAAAAAGGGGCAGGAAAAGTAAAGCGAAGAGTTGCTCATCCTGTGTTTGGGTTTGGAGCTGGAGGTTTTGGTCAGCTCTGGGTGCACACGGCCACTGGCAGTGCCACATGTCCCCGAGGGACCTGGGCTGGTTGGTGCCTCTCTGTCCCGAGTGGGGACGAGCCCCCTGTGCTCAGAACAGCCCTGTGCAGTCAGCAGGGGATTTCCAGAGCAGGGACACTCACCCACCCCTCCCACTGAATCCAGGGGAATCCACAGGTTGTGTGTTGTGTGGAGGTGGGAATGCAGGAGTGGTGACACCCTCTGGGCTTCAGGAGCCAGCCTAAAGGAGACTGCCATGGGAATGCTGAAGTGAAGTGCCATGAGCCCACGGAGACTGCACTGACATGCCATCGCATCACAGGATGGAAGAGAATGGGTTTATTGGTTCTTTCAGGTGAGAGTCAACTGTAATTTCCAAAAATAGGGTGAGACTTACGGGAAGTGCACTGTGGACGTTTGGTCTCAGAGAGGGGATTTGTTGAAATGAAGCACCACGAGAAGGTTAAAAATTCACTGCAGTGCAGGACAAACAAAAGAACTTACGAAAGACAAGGGAATAACCAACCCTGCAGGAACCAAGAGCCATGACCCGAGAGGTGAGGAGCAGGAGGACGCTATAAATCAAATTACAAAGCCAAAGAACAACTCTGTGTGATTCCTGTGCTCATTAGCATGGTAAAATCCCTGCCCACAGGCTGTGATCACCCCTTACTCACAAAAGCCCTTCCCCACAGAGCATGAACAGTAAAAGAAGTGTGCAGGGTATCTGTAAACGAGGCAGAGACTGCAAAACCAATGCACTATTTGTGGTTAGCCATAGGGAAATGCTGACTTCTGTTGCTTCAAACGTGTAAAAATGGGCACCCGGCACGCTGAGGGTGTGCCAGCTTTGTTGATTCACCACCCAGCACCCACCTCTGCGTAGATGTGAAATAAAACCATTATCTCGACTCAGTGCGTGAATCTGCTTCCTCCACACGGGGTGAAAGATCCCAGGTTAGGGACAAGAGGAAGAGGGAGCGGCCCGGAGCCTGAGGAGCCGCCGGGGACTGCTGCAGCTGATGTGACGGCACGGTGCCGCTGTCAGTGCCCGCAGCAGAGCTCCGAAACACCGGCAAAGGCACCGGGCAGGGTCAGGGGCAATGGCAGCTCCCCAGCACGGCGTTTCCCTCCCAGCATCGCCCCGTTTGACTCAGCCGAGGCAGCTGGAACTGGGTCTGTCCACGCAGATCGTTGCGATAGCCCCAGCAGGCTCTTATCGAGGAGCCGCATCAGCAGGAAGCGGCTCGGCTGGGTGGCCCCGAGAGAGCAGATCCCTGTTCCCCAGCCCCTGCGCTCCCGGGGCAGTCCTGAGCCCTCCCCACTCCCTCACCTCTCCTCGGGGTCTGCAGGGACCCCAGGAGCAGCACAAAGCTGGGTCAAGCACAGGGAAGGGCTGACCGCAGTCCCAGCTGGGCCATGACGGTGTCCTGGCCTCTCCAGTGTCCCCTGGCAAAGCCCAGCCAGTGCTGCCGAGACCCCCCCGGCAGGGCAATGCTCCCCCTCTGACGGGAGTTTCCAGCTCATTGTAGGAAAACTCATTATCGGGTACCTGCACTCCGTTAGATTCCAGGGCACTGGACACTGCAAATATCACTCTGACCCTCCACAGACCTTGCAGACGGCTTGTAAAGGGAATGTTATGGCTGGGGAGAGCAAAGAGAAAACAGAAATGGGGGGTGTGACAGCACAGGGAAGCAGAGGGCAAGGGTTCAACGCAGAGATGAGTCCTTCATCTGATTCCATTCAAATGAGGAGGAGGAGGAACTAATTGGCCGAAGATAAGGACAGTGCCGAACTGGGCCGTGAATATTCACCGGCAAGACAAACAGGAGAACAGATACTCGAGAGTTTCGCCTAAGGCTGATGAGCTCCCAGACAAAATAGTGGGGGAAAGACTTTCCAGCAATCTCCGCTTCCAAGGGATGTAAAAGGCAAGTCCGAGTTGGGACTGCAGCACTCGGAGGAGCGCAGAGCCCTGAGGGGTCCCGCGGGGCACAGCCTGGGCGCTGCCGGGGCAGGGCTCCGGGAGGGCGGGCAGGTGAGCTGGGCTTCCCCACGGCCTGGGAAACGCAGGCACCCTCCCTGCTGCACTGCCTCACGCTGGGGCTCCGCACTTCTCCCTCCTCTGTCCCCTGCACGGGTCCTCTTGTCCCTCCCAGACCCGATCCTGTGGGCAGCCGGGCAGCGGCGGGCGTGGGACCAGGGGGATTGCTGTGATCCCGTCATGGCTCTGCCAGGCTGCGGGGCAACCAGCCCCTCTTTCCTCCAGCTCCCTGTATTTTATCCTGATATTGCTTTTCCCTGGAAAAGATCTGATTTTTCACCAGGATTTCTGAGTGGCACAGCCAGAGACAGCGTCAGCTTTCGGAGTGGATCTCCTCGCAGCTCTCACTGACACCGCTGTTCCCAGGTGTCCAACCTTCCTCCCGTGTTTGGCTTTCCAGGAGCCTCCTCCCCAATGCTGGCTGAGAAGAAGCCCTGCGCCAGTGCCATCGTCGGGGCGCTGGTGGCACTCTCCATCATCGCCCTGGTTCTCAGCCTGGTGAGGGTTGAAGATGTGGTGCTGCCACCCACGGTCAAGGTGAGCCCTGAGAAGGTCCCTGAGCACCTGTGGTGAGCCCAGTCACCCTGGGCAGGTGCCCAGAGCCAGCTGCTCCGTGGGGCTCAGAGAGGACATGGGCCCAGGACCTGCCTTGCAGTAGCAGGGTGGGCGTTTTGTCCCCACCTCGAGGTGCAGGCAGAGGAAAGTCAGAGGGGAAGCCTCCTCTGGAACTCATCACCACGCTGTGTCAGGTTTGGAGATCACCTTGGGGCAAGTGGGTAGGGCAGAGCCGTGCCCTGCTCCCTCTGCTCTGCCAGGGCACCTCCGTGTGCCCTTTGCTCCTGCCAGCTCCCCCTGCTCCGTCCCTCCCCTCACACCATGGCACAAGCATCCTGCCTCCCCCTGTCATGCCCTGAGCATGGCACCCCGCCCCAGCTGCTGGGAGGGGGCTGGGAGGGTTCGGGTTTGGGTTTATGGGGGCGAGGCAGGTGGCTGAGAGCTCCTGGAGAGGCCCCACCATCCCTGCCTGGGCTGGGTGCAGCCACGGGGCAGCAGGGAGCACGAGAGGGGGGAGAGCTGCAGGCCCCGAGGTGGGGCCAGTGTAGGTGTGTGACCATGAAAGAAAATGAAAGAGCACGAGGAAACAACAGGAAATGTTTGTGTGAGCTGGCATTGCAGCACAGGCCTCAGCAGAGGCACTGACAAAGTCCCTCGGTCGCTGTGGGGGGCTGAGGCCGCTGCTCTGCTCTGCCACAGCACAGCTGATGGGGTTTGTGCCTCACACACGGGTTTTGGGGACTCTTCCGGCCCCTCTGCCCCGGCAGGGCCACAGTGGGGCCAGAGCCAGGCTGCTGCTCCTCCAGCCTCATTAAGTCTTGATTTCCCTTCCAGTATGGGATGGTGTTCGACGCAGGCTCATCCCACACCTCCCTGTTTGTCTACGAGTGGGATTCAGACAAGGAGAACGACACCGGAGTGGTCAGCCAGACCTTGTCCTGTGATGTGCAGGGTCAGTATCCCCCTACCACGGGCTCTGTCCTGCCCTGTTCGAAGGGTGGGTGGGGTCCCCTGGCAGGACAGCCCTGTCCCTTGAGCTGGCACTGTGGGCACGGTGTTCCCCGAGCCCCGGGCCCTCAGCGCCGTGTGGTGCCCACGCACTGGGGGGGACTGAAGCACCTCGATGGTGAATCAGTTTTCGTTCCTCCACCTTGGGATGCCCCTAGCTGCTGTCCTGGCTGGAGATGGTGTCACCTTATGGTGACCAGGGACAGGTGGAAGGGCACAGGAGAGGAGCAGGAGTGTGGGTCAGTCAGGTCACAGGGCACCAGGGGACCCTGGAAAAGTGCTTTTGTTGCTAAGAGGTGACAGCCCTCACTGCCCCGTGCCCTCTTGCTCCCACAACCCTGACCCAAGCCATTCCCATCAGCCCGTCCCATCCTGACTCTTTTCCAGGGCAAGGCATATCAAGCTACGCCAACAACCCCCCTGAGGCTGGCAATTCCTTAAGGGAGTGCCTGGATAGAGCCCTGCAGGCTGTTCCTGCTGAGAAGCAGAGGGATGCCCCCGCTTATCTCGGAGCAACGGCTGGCATGAGGCTACTAAGGTACTGCTGGGGGGCCGGGGGTGACAGCAGTGACAAAGCTGCCACAGCCACTGCCAGGACAGTTCCTGCACAGGGCCAGCACCCCAGCTCTCCCACTGCCATGAGCAAGGACTGGGGAGGGAGGAGAAGGGAAAAGGCGGCCTGGGGTGGCTGAACTGTCCTGGGCAATGTCTGTTGGGACGTCCCAGGATGGTGCTGCATGCCCAGTTCCGAGCAAGAAATGCTTTTCACAGCTTTGTTTGCTCTCCATTATTCCTTAAAAACAAGGGGGTTGGGGTGCCACCAGGAGTTGTGCCACCTGCCCAGGTGGGTGGGTGCTGGTGGGGCAGAGGTGGGAGGTGAGGAGGTGCTGCAGGTCCTGCCCTCACCCTTCACCAGCCCCTATTAGCTCTCCTCAAACGCCAGCCTTCATTTCATGGCTCTTGGTTTTATGGCTGCAGATAGCTCACGTTATTTCTGTGCCCTGGCAATCAGACCTGGGAAGGAGCTGGGCCATAGCCTGAAGGCTGCTCACTTCAGAGAGCAAGAACAGCCCTGAGACATCTTCCCCACTGAGAGGTTTGAACCTAGGCTGGAACCTTCCCAAAAAAACCCTGGAGGTCAGCAGCCAGCCCTGCCTTGGGCACAGCCAGTGAGTGATGCTCAAACCCAGGCCTTGCAGCACAACCCCCTCCAGCCTCCTGCACTTAGGCAGGAAAGGGTGGCCTGGGAAAGCTCTGGGGGACTGGGATCAGGCTGCACTGGAGGGAGAGGTTGCTCTTGCTCCTGGATTGGTGATGCCAAGCCGAGACCACTGGGATTTACCCCACTCTGACAGAGAGCAGCTCTGACAAGTCACATGGCAGGAAACACCCACTCAAACAGACTGCTGATTGCAAAAACTGGGAGTGTGTGGAACTGGGAGAGAACCAGACCCTTTTCTTGTGTTTCCTCTGGTGTAGCTGGGTATGTGTCCTGTCCTTTGCACCCTTCCTAGGGAACAGAACAGCTCAGCAGCAGAGCAAGTCCTGGCCGAGGTCGCTAAAACCATGCAGGAGTACCCTGTGGCTTTCAAAGGGGCTCGAATCCTTACAGGAGAGGAGGAGGGGGCTTATGGCTGGATCACCATCAACTACCTGCTGGACTCCTTCACCAAGGTGGGAGAGGGGTGGGACACCCACTCCTTGGCTAATACAGCTTTTCTGGTTTTCCTGAAGCTTTCTCGGTGCAGCAGAGGTCAGGGTTGGCAGCTTTAGGGAATGGTCCAGGGGAAGGAGACACATCCTCTGGCTTGCCCACAGTGAGCGAGAAGGGAGAACGCAGGAACAAGGGTGTCTGTTAGGAGCTCAGGGCCATCTCCACACCGTGTGGACAGAGGGACTCTCAGGTCAGTGCAGTACAGCTGGGCTTTGTCTCCCTGCCCTGGGAAGCTCCATCTCCCTATGGACAGAGGGACTCTCAGGTCAGTGCAGTACAGCTGGGCTTTGTCTCCCTGCCCTGGGAAGCCCCATCTCCCTGTGGTGCTGGGAGGCTCCAGTTCTGGTTCAGCGTGCCAGCCTGGAGGCAGCTCAGGCCAAAGCTCTGTCCCAGCCCTGCCACAGCTCAGAGTGGTGCTGGCAGTGTTGGGCTCCTGTGGGGGCTGTTGGACGATTCTTGGGTAGAAATCCTTCCTCTTGCACCAGAACCCCTGCAGCCTCCTCGGGAAGGGCAGGTCCCCAAGCCAGTCCCCAGCAGCACTTTGAGGATGGTGACTCAGAGCCAGGTGAGGCCACAGCACGTCAGCACCTGCTGACCACCAGAGAGTTCCCTCTCTGTCCTGGCTCTGATAAACAGCCCGGCTGGCTGTGCAGGGAGGGTGGGGGGGCCTCACATGCAGAGTGAATTTAGTAACAAAATCCTGTTGTCTTCAATGGGGTGAGAATTCTGCTCAGGGCATTCTGTGCTACTCCTCTTCCTCTCCTGGCTCTCCTTGGCAGTACTCCCCCAAAGCACACGCCTGGCTTCGTCCGGAGGCAGCCAACATTTTTGGGGCGCTGGATCTCGGAGGAGCGTCCACTCAAATCACCTTCATGCCTGAAGGTTCAGCCACGAGCCAGGATGAAGCCTCTGGGTTCACCCTGTACGGGTACAGCTACAACATCTACACCCACAGCTACCTCTGCTACGGGCAGAACGAGATGCTGAAGCGGCTGGGGAAGGGGTTAATTGGGGGGGGGGGGNAGTTAATTGTGGTGAGAGGTGGCTGAGGGGTTAACCGGCCTGTGGGGTCGTGATGCCAACCACAGAGCTGTCAGTGCAGAAACTAAGGACGGGCAGGGCTCTTCTGGAGAGGCGTCAGCAAGGACTGAGAGCAAGGACAGACTCCTTGGAGCATGGCAGGGCAAACGTGGAGAGGAGCACGGACACCACGGAATCCCAGACTGGTTTGGGGTGGAAGGGACTTTTGAGCTCATCTTGTTCCACTCCCCTGCCATGGGCAGGGACACCTTCCACTAGACCAGGGTGCTCCAAGCCCTGTCCAGCCTGGCCTTGGACACTGCCAGGGATGGGGAAAATGTCAGAAGGGGCAGTTTGGGATCTTCTGGCTTTCTATGGTGTACAGAAATGCAGGACCGGGCTCTTCTCTTCTGTGCAAAGTGCCAGGAGGGTCTGGAGGAGCTGCAGCTGCATTTTGCTGTCCCCAGGAGTCGTCCCCCAGCACACGAGTCCACCACCCCTGCTACCCAAAGGGCTACACCGAGACCGTCTCGCTGTCCTCCTTCCGCGCCAGCCCCTGCACCGACGGCAGCGACCCGCGCCTGCCCCTGGGCGACAGCAGCGTCACCCTGGAGGGCAGGGGCAACGCCAGCGGCTGCCTGGCAGTCCTCAGGAAGCTGTTCAACTTCTCGGCGTGTGGCCAGAGCCAGGACTGCACCTTTGACGGCGTCTACCAGCCCCAGCTGCGGGGCCAGTTCATTGTAAGGCAAATCCGTCCTCCCACCTCCTCGGAAGGGCGGCCCCGGTGCTGGGGTGTCCCCGCTGCCCCATGGCACTGTCCCCTCTCTGCAGGGAACGGGGGCAAGGAGCTCCCCAAGCACTGAGGGGCACGGCAGGCATTGCTGGTGGGTGGTTTTCCAGCCAAATCTCCAAATGGGGCCATGTTGAGGCTCATCGAATCCCAGACTGGTTTGGGGTGGAAGGGACCTTCAAGCTCACCTCGAGTCCCCCCCTGCCATGGGCAGGGACCCCCTCCACTATCCCAGGTTGCTCCAAGCCCCATCCATCCTGGCCTTGGACACTCCCATTGATTTGTTAATAAAACAGGGGTTTGTCAAAACCCAGGTGTTCGGTTAAAACCCAGGAGTTGAGACAGCAGCCTTCGGGCCAGGCTCTGGCTGGGCTGCTGTGGCCAGCAGGCACCAAGCCCCAGCCCATCACCTGCTGGGACAGGGACAACAATGCCCTGGGACTCCCTGGGGTGGGACAAACCCTGTGGAGGAAAACCCCACCTCGTGCTCCAGGCAGCTGCCCGGGGTTCCCACTGCAGCTCAGCGATGTTTCTGTCTCTTGCCTTGCAGGCCTTCTCTGCCTTCTACTATAACTTCAAGTTCCTGAACCTGACGGAGGGGCAGCCGCTGGCCGAGGTCAGAGAGGCCATCGAGGGGCTCTGCACCAGGAGCTGGGAGGATGTACGTTCCTCAGGATGGAGGCTGCGTGGAAGACTCACAAGCAGAGGGGTCCTGGGGTGGGGAGTGGGAGTGGGGACCCCTCCAGGGCAAGGCTGCCTGGTTCTGAGCTGTGCCCTGCACAGCAGAGCTACCCCTGAGCTCTGTGTGGAGCTGAGACTGTCCTGCATCCGCTCCTGGCTCATACACCCTTGGGAGAAGGGCAGCAAGAGCTCATCCCCAGCACAGGAGATGGGGATGGAGATGGGTCTGTAGCAAGGGAGGATAGTGAGAGCAGAGCCAGCTGCTGGCACCATGCTGGAGACGAGTCAAATCTTGGAATCATAGAATTCCAGACTGGTTTAGTTTGGAAAGCTCATCTTGTTCCACATCCCTGACATGAGCAGGGACGTCTTCCACTACCCAGGTTGCTCTAAGCCCATCCAGCCTGGCCTCAGACACTTCAGGGATGAGGCAGCCACAGCTTCTCTGGGCAGCAAATGGGGGTGGATAAGCCCAGGGATGTGCCAGCACCACCATGGGGCAGAGAGTAGGAGCCCCTTGCAGGAGGAGGCTGAGATGGGAGAATCTGGGGCAGGAGGAGCTACAATATCTGTCTTTGTTTCTGTGTGGAGTGTAAATCCTCCCCAAAGGAATTGCCCTGTATGGGCAGGTCCAAAATCACTGCCTGGCCCAGAAGTCTCCTTCTGGATGCTGGTGACTGTGGAGCCACTGCCGCTCAGGCAGCACATTTCAGGGCTTTGTCTCTGTATGGAAATTGCCTGTGAATAACTTCCCTCCACCCCCAAACATTCCCCACCCCAGCTGTCTTCCAGCTACCCCAAAGAGAATCCTGAGCGGCTGCCTAAATACTGTGCCAACGCCAACTACATCCTCACACTCCTGCTCGATGCCTACAAGTTCAACGAGACCAGCTGGAACAACATCTTCTTCCAGATGAAGGTGGGCAGCGCTCCCAGCCCGTGAGGGGGAGCAGAGGTGGTCCTGGGGGGAGAGCCAGCCCCGTGTTG
>VZTH01019099.1:0-13616 GCA_013397815.1 Aleadryas rufinucha
GGGCAGGGCGGCAGCCGCGGGGTGCGCGGAGGGACGTGCGTGGGGGGCGGCTGCGGTTGTGCAGGTGGCGGGAGGCACGCGGGGGGATTGCTCCTGTGTGGTCCCCGGGCGCACGTGAGCGTCCTCACCGCGCGCCGTGCATGAGCCCGGGTGCTCGTAGGGTGCATCCCCGGCCCTGCATGGATGGGTGTGCATGGCAGGGGCGTGCAGGGCGCCGAGGGCAGAGCAGCACCTGTGCCGGGGGTCTAGGGGATTTGTGACTTCCCCACCTCAGGATGGGAGTTTACTGGCGGGACTTCTTGCCCAGCTCGGAGTCGAGGTCGCAGGATCACTCCCTGTGTCTGTGGGTCTATCGCAGAGAGGGAAACTGAGGCACGGAACGTCCCCTGGCATTGTGGGCAAAGCTGGGTCCCCATTCCCTTTTGGAAATCTGTACTCCCGGTGTGAGCGCTGAGCTGGGCAGCCTCACCTGGGATTTGGGAGTGCAGAAGGCAGTGCGCTCGGTACCAGTCCCAGTGGGTGCCATTTCTGCCTGATGAGGGTGATGCTCTGTCGAGGCAGGGCACCCCCCCATCCCCGGTGTCCCCTGAGCTGGGAAGGGGGAAGCTGGCGCGTGGCAGAGGTTGGTGCCGAGGGCACTGTGCCCAGTTGTCCCCGGTCAATGGGCTTGTTGTGCCGGGCGCTTGTGCTGCCGGGTGCCAGCTGGGATCCCAGTGGCAGTGGAAGCCCCAGTGGAGACTCCTCCTGGGGATGCACTTAACTCCCTCTTAGCTGGCCCCCTGGCCCAGCAATGGCCACGTTTTGGAGGGGCCAGGCAGGCGGGGGCTGTGGCAAGAGGTTGCTGTGGGTCTTTCCTCTCTCACGCTGTGGCTGCCGGCGTGGCCAGCTGTTCTCCCTGGGGAGCCCGCGGGCGGACAGCACTGCTGGCGTTGGGTGCCAGCCCCGCCAGGGAAGGGGAGCGAGCCCCGGGGTGCTGGTGGCACCCCACGGCAGAGCCCCGTGGGGGCTGGCAGCTGGGCAGCGGATATGTTTGCCGAGCCAGAAACTCCCCCCGCAGTGCCCATCGCCCTGGCATCATGCCTGTGGCCTCGGTTGGGGAGCAGAGAGCCGGATGTCTCTTCTGCCTCCCTCCCTCCCTGCTTCCTCGGGGGAAACTGAGGCCTGGGAGCGTTTCCCAAGGCCGGGGCGAGTTTCCATGGAAATGAGAGCGGGGGTCCGGGCTCCCAGCTGCGGGCGACCGCCGAACAAGGGAGAAAGCGGGACATTGATGGGAGCCCGGCCCCTTGGGCGCGCGTCCCAGCCCGGCTGAAAATAACCCTCCTGGGCAGCGCTGCGGGCAGGCGGCCGGGACCGAACCCCGCTGCCAGCGGGGGGTCCCCAGGAAGCGGCTCCAGCCAGGGGAGTGACCCCCAGCCCTGCCTGCCCCCACCCCCGCCCCGGCCCCGTTGCGTTGGGGAAGGGGAGGGCCGGCCGGCCAGAAGATCGAGAGCCGGATGGAAGGAGGGGCAGAGCCATAGCCCGCGTCCGGCCGACGGACAGCCCGAACCCCCTGCCCGCTCCAGGGGGGGTCTATGGGGCGGCCGAGCCCAGGGGACCTCTGTAGCACAAATGAAGGGGCTGCGGGTGCCCCGGCTGCAGTGAGCGGGCTCCGCCGTGGGACGCCGGCAGCGGGGAAGGGACATCAGCGGTGCCAGGGGCTGGCGGCGGGCAGCCAGGCAGGATGCGACGCTTCCAGGCTTTGCACCGATCCTTCCCCTTCCTCACCCGCTTCCGCCTCTACCGAGTAAGTGCCGACCCCCGCCCCGGGCAGACCCTACGCTGGCCGTCACCCGGCCCTGTCCCTGTTGCCTGCGGGCAGGGGAGCCGCAGCTCCTTTCGCCCCGTGTGGCCCTGCGTGCCCCCATGCGCCCCCGTGCCCAGCTGCTAGCCGCGCCCGCCGTATTTTTAGCCCAGTGCCGAGGATTGTAATTGCGGTGACGCGGCCGAGGGAGCCGAGCACAGCGGGTGAAGACGCCAGGGGCCATGTCGTCTCCCAGGGAAGAGGAGAGGATGGAGGGGCTGCAGCGCTGTGGAGCTGGGGTGGCGGGTCCCAACCTCTCTCCCGCTCTCAGGAGGAGGAGGCAGAGCCATATCCCTTTCCAGAAAGGTGGTGGTGAAAGTGGGGGAGAGCCGGGACAACAGGCAGGGATGGGGAATGGGGGGGAGCATGGGGCTCCATCTCTCCGTGTTTGTGTTCTGGCACGGCTTGGGGCTCGGGGCTTGGCAGCACTGGGGTGCCCTGTACCTCAGCGCTGGAGCAACAGGACACTCCAGAGACCCACATGTTCTTCTCTGCCCTCTCGCTGTGTCTGGCCAGTGAGGTGCCACCACCTATGGCAGAGGAGGCCCACTGTGAGTCTGTACTGCAACTCAGCCAAGCGTGCGGGCGTGCCAGGGGGCCAAGGTGGCTGTCGCTGCTGGGGACAGCTGCCCCTTCCCTGCTCAGCCCCTCCAGCTGAGCAGAGGGAGTTGGGTAGGCACATCTGTCCTGAGGCTCTGCCTTCCTCCCGTGTCCCTGGCACCACTGACCAGGGGATAGCCTGTGCTGGAACAGAGGTGTGGGCTGGTATTTCTATGGGCAGGACAGAGCAGACTGGGGAGCCCTGCTTATCTCTGGGGCTCCTGCTGATGGGGTGCCTCTCCCAGCCTCCCCCAGACAGCTGGTAACAGGCTCAGGAGATGACTCCATTAGCATCCCTCAAAGCAGCACCCCAGCCTTGGTTCTGAGCCCCTCTGGGTGACTCCCCAGTGGGAATAGGGCAGAGGGGAGCGGAACAGGGTTGCCCCTAATGCAGTATTGTGTCCCAGCAGAGGCTGAGCTGTAGCATGCAGGCGGAGGAGGGCACGGACTGGCTGCTGGAGCTGCTCACCGAGCTGCAGCTGCAGCAGTACTTCCTGCGCATCCGAGACGAGCTCAACGTCACACGCCTCTCCCACTTCGAGTACGTCAAAAATGAGGATCTGGAGAAGATCGGCATGGGACGCCCCGGTGTGTACATCCCCCCCAAACCTCTCCCCTTACCCCCAGCTGGATGTGCAGCATCTTTTGGGAAGCCCCCGGGAGCATATGGGGCTGGAGTGGACCCCTATCCCAGACTGGCTTGTGACAGTCACTGTGTCCCTGTGTCCTGCAGGCCAGCGGCGGCTGTGGGAGGCAGTGAAGCGGAGGAAAGCCATGTGCAAGCGGAAATCCTGGATGAGCAAGGTAGGGATGGGAGAGAGACAGGTGTGGCAGAGAAACTGAGGCAGACAGGAAGAGCTGGACCTCTGCCTGTGCCCTTTCAGGGTGCCTGGCTCTCCCACATCCCTGGTCCCTGGAGGCTGACAAGGAAACGGGCAGAAGCCCCTGCCATCCATGCCCCACCTGTGGTGCGACCCTACCAGTGTGTGCCCCAGTCCTACTCAGGCTCCTGGGTCACTTCCCAGCAAAGGACAGCCCTGCTACCCCAGCACTTGGAAAATTAATTCCCCTCAAGTTATTTGCTGCTTTGTCAGGAAACTTGTTTGCAGCCAGTGAACCAGAGAGCCTTGCTCCAGACAGCTCTGTGGGCAGCTGTAGTGCCCAGGACACTACCCACCCTGCGGGCACAGCGAGGAGGCAAAGCCTTGTGCCTGCAGGCAGGGACACACTGTGACAGGGGACCTTGGCATGCTCACATATGCCCTGATACCATCCCATCCAAAGCTGGTGCTGCTGGCACCCTAGGGCACCTGGCACCCCAGAAGAGCAGAGTTTGGCAGAGCCCAGTTTGCCAGCTGGGCACTAGGTCATGGCCTCTCCCTTGCATGACTTGTCTGTGCTGGGACATGGTCAGGATGGGCTTTTAATAGAAGGCTACTTCTGTTAAAGAAGAAATGCCACCTCCCACCGCAGACATATGCTGGGCCCAGCCCTGGCACACCCTGCATCAAGACTGGGATGGACCCTGTCCCATGGGGCACATCATCTGGCCCAGCTGAGGGAGGTGGAAGGCGAGCCCATCCCCTCTGAGTGGTGGTGGTGGCAGCCAGCATGCATTGCAAAGCCCACCTCGCTGCAGGGATGTGTCACCACACTCGGCCCAAGCTGGAGACTTCCCTTGGCTTTGTGCCCAGGCACATTGTGTGGCCTCGGCCTGGCCAAGGAGTGCCCAGGGCCCTCTGGCTACTGGCCTGGTTTGCTGTGGCTGCTGGGGAACTGCTGCGGAGCTGCTGCAAGAGGAACAACCCCTTCCCTCCATGGGAATCACAGCTCAGGGTGCCGGCAGCTGGAGGAACGGAGCCTTCTCCCACAACGAGCCTTCTCTGGGTCACCACCAGTTAGGGGTCGCCGCTAGGTTCCAGTGTGTACAGCCCAGGCAAGGAGTTGTGCCAGCACTGCTCACTTACAGACCCGAGGGCTTGGGGTGTTTCCATGCCCATGTTTCACCTTCCTCCGTGTCCCACAGGTGTTCAGTGGGAAGCGTCCAGAGTCAGAGCTGCCGCCCCAGCCCCAGAGTACCTTCCGCAAGCCCCCCACGCCGCCACCCCCTGAAGCTGGGGGCCAACACTCCCTCACCTGCCTTGTGCGGGAGCGGGACCTCTCAATCTTTGAGAAGCTGGGTGACGGCTCCTTTGGTGTCGTGCGTCGTGGCGAGTGGTGCACGCCTGCCGGCAAGACGGTGAGGGGCTGCTCTGGGGGGGTGGGGAACCAGGCAGTGGGGCCACCCACAGGGGAAGACACTTCGGAGCTCATCCCTGCTTTGGCCATAGCTGAATGTGGCAGTGAAGTGCCTCAAGACAGATGTGCTGAGCCAGCCAGAGGCACTGGACGACTTCATCCGGGAGGTGAATGCCATGCACTCCCTGGACCACAGGAACCTCATCCGCCTGTATGGCGTGGTGCTCTCCCACCCCATGAAGATGGTGAGTATGGGGGGACAGGGCTGACCCAAATGACACCCCCATGGGGGGGTCCCACATGGTGGCATGAGCAGAGCCAGGCTGGGTTTGTACCCCAAGTCGTCTGCTGGCATCCCCAGTGGGGCGTAAGAAGGCTGGAAGCCAGCCCAACCAGGGTGCCCCTGGACTGACCGACTTGCTGTCCTCACCCCATGGCCCAGGTGACAGAGCTGGCCCCACTGGGCTCCCTCCTGGATCGCCTGCGGAAGAACCAGGGCCATTTCCTCATCTCCACCCTGTGCCAGTATGCCATCCAGGTGGCCAAGGGCATGGCCTACCTGGAGTCCAAGCGCTTCATCCACCGCGACCTGGCTGCCCGCAACATCCTGCTGGCCTCCAATGAGCTTGTCAAGATTGGGGACTTCGGACTGATGCGAGCCCTGCCCAAAAATGATGATCACTACGTGATGCAGGAGCATCGCAAGGTCCCCTTTGCCTGGTGAGCCTTGGGGAGGGAGAGACCTGGGGGTGGAGTACCCATGGCCTTCTCATGCTCATGTCTTTCCCCCTGCAGGTGTGCTCCTGAGAGCCTGAAGACACGCACCTTCTCCCACGCCAGTGACACCTGGATGTTTGGAGTGACCCTCTGGGAGATGTTCACCTATGGTCAGGAGCCTTGGATCGGCCTCAATGGGAGCCAGGTAGGTATACAGCAGGGACCTGCCCCCTCAGCTCACCCCGCTGGTGCTGGGCGGGATCTGGGACACCCTGACAGCACTCCCTGTCCCACAGATCCTGCACAAGATAGACAAGGAGGGTGAGCGGCTGCCACGGCCTGAGGACTGTCCCCAGGACATCTACAACGTCATGCTGCAGTGCTGGGCGCACAAGCCTGAGGACCGACCCACCTTTGTGGCCTTGCGAGATTTCTTGGTGGAGGTGGGTGAGCAGGGAGGGGGACAGGAGCCCCAGCACCCTGTCCTGCCAGCTCTGCTCAAGCATGGATAGAGCTAAGAATATTGCCGAGGTGGGAGGTGACATGGGGAAGCTCAGGCCAGGCAGCCCTGCAGGCTGGGAGGTGGAGGGTGGTGATACAGTCACAGCAGGAGACACCTGGTTGCTACCTTGACCTCATGCACCCCAGGGATGTGACAGCTAAGCAGGGGCTAGTGGTGATGCTGTCTCTTGTCCATTTTTGGGGCCTCCCTGCCCTCCTTGTGGCTGGGCCTGGCCTCAGAACAGGGTGGACATGGGGGCTGCATCCCTTATTTTCACCCACCTCTCTCCCAGGCTCAGCCCACCGACATGAGAGCGCTGCAGGACTTTGAGGAGCCGGACAAGTTGCACATCCAGATGAACGACATCATCACGGTCATCGAGGGCAGGTACTGTACGGGAGGGTGGCAGGTATTGTAGAGGGGGGAATGCACTGCCTGCCAGCCTGCACAGGGGTAGAGAATGGGGAGACTGTGGGACAATGTGAGCACTGGCAGAGCTGTGGGAAGCAGGGATGGGAAGGAGTGGCTTTGCCCCCGGCACAGCTGGCCTTGTACCCCGTGGGTGGGCAGAGCTGGGATATTTGTCGTCCCCCCAGGCAGCACAGCATCGTGGGGCACCCCACTGTGGGGGGCACAGCCCTGCCCACACTGCCCACAGCCCTGCCCGCACCATCCCTGCTGACTCACCCCACAGTGCCCGTGGGTTTGCCCTGGGAAACCGCACGCCCCAGGGCCGCTCCCTGCTGATAGTGGTGGGGACGTGCCGCCAGCACCCGGAGACGTGCTGCTGTTGTCGGGTTGGGAGAGGCACCATGGGACTTGGTACCGTGCTGGCAGAACCCACCGTGCTGGCAGAACCCACCGTGCTGTGGGCTCCTCGGTCCCTGCTGACCACGCCAGGGCACAGCCACCCCCTATGCCGCCCCGGGGACCTGGGGACTGGAGCAAGGGGCCCTTTTGTCCCTGCATCCCTATCCCAGGATGTGCCTGTCACCTTCCAGCTGAAGAAGAGTGGGGACCTCCCAGAGGAGTTCGGTGTCCCCGCGCTAGGGCCGGCCCCCCAACCCCGAGGGGAGGAGGAGGAGGAGGGCTCTGTCCCCGTCCCTCCCTGTCCCCCGCCCCGGGCCGGCTCCCCGCGGTTAGTGACAACCCGGGGTGAATCAGGCCGGGTTTGTATGTCTGCAGGGACCGGCTGCTTCCGGTCCGCCGCCGCGGGGATGAGTCTTGCCCAGGGTCTGGCGGTAATTTAATTGCAGGGAGGGGAGGGGAGGGGAAGCGGCGTCGGTGGAGGGAGGGAAGGAGCGGCGGAGGGCGGTGCGGCCGTGCCAGAGCGCCTACATCGTCCCTGCCGCCGCATCGCGGCCGGGCTGCGGGTCCGCGCTCCCTGCCTCACCGCCGGCCCCAGGTGAGCCGCGGAGGGAAGGACTGATCGGGAAGAGGGGCTGGAAGTTGCCTGTCGGTCGGGAATTGCCGGGAGTAGAGCAGAGCCGGGGCGCAGCTTCCCCTGCCTCAGTTTCCCCGAGGGACGCCGGTCCTTGGTGACCCCCGGTGGGTAGGTTTGGGGGGTGCGGACTCGGGGCACACGCGGTGGCTTCAGCGGCCAGGGGGTGGCAGGAGCCCCAGCGGCTGCCGGTACTCCCGGAGGGGAGCCCCCTCCCCGTGCCTCAGTTTCTCCTGCGTCGGCCGCCCCCCACCGCGCTGCCTGCGGGGATGCCCGGGCAGAGCTGGCGGGAGGAAGGGAAGGCCTCCAGCCGGGGGCCGCATCCGGCCCTGCCGAGGCCGCCCGGGGCACCGTAAACACCCCCCACCCCTTTTCAAGCCCCTGCCTGTCGTTCGGCGGGCGCCGGGTGTGCGTACGTGTGTGTGGGCAGGGGCAGGGACCTCCCTCAAAGCCCCCCGGGGACCCAGCCGGCCGCGGGAGGGGGCTATCGCGGGGAGAGGAGCCAGGGCAGCGCCGGAGCGGGTTTGTGCCCGGGGTCCGTGCTGGGGTTCGGTGGGACCGAGGCTGGGAGCAGGGAGAGTGGAGGGATGGCCCGGCTGCAGCATCCCTTCGTCGGGATGCGGCGGTGAGGGGTGCAGGGAGGGCGAGTGGAGGGGACCCGGGGAGGGGAGCCGTTCCCCCACCTCCCCCAGCCTGCCGCGGGTGAGGGAGGGTGGCCGGTACCGGTTGGGCTCTGCCGGGGCTCTGCCGAGGGGTCCCGACGCTGAGTAAGGCGGCTGGCTGGCGGCAGCGGGAAGGTAAACAGGAAAAGGGCTGAGCTGGTGGCCGGGGGTGACTCACAGGTGACTCCAGGAAACTGTGGGGCCCGTGCCAGCCTCGCCAAGCTGGCACCCACACCGCCACTGCCCCCTGCCCACAGCACACCCTGCCCATGGGGAGTGTAGGGCCCTGAGAGGCAGGGGGGTAGCTTAGGGTCAGAGCCCCCCACCATTTATTTGGCACAGTGCTTGGTGGGGTACACCACTTGGGATGCCTTTCCCTGCCCCATCCCTATTCCCCCCAGCAGTCCCTCTGGGCTAGATGACCACCTCAGAGGTGGCTGCGTCCTGGGCGACTCCTCGGGGACACACTGGGGACCAGTACCCCAGGGTGGCCTGGCCCACTCAGGTGGCTCCAGGAAGATTGACAGCCTAAGCCCACCACCTGTCTTTCTGCCCATCTCCCCCTGCCCACACCAGCCTGCACAGGGCTTATTGATAATGTTAGGAAGGGAGACCACCGTTCCTCATATGGGCCCCACAGATGCCAAGAGTGTCCCTTGTGCCATCCTTTAGTGGATGAGGCATGGGAATCGGTGACAAGCAGCTCAGTGCAGGCATCACCCCAAGGCTCCTGCGTGACTTGAGGCAGCAAGGAGGGGGAAGGGGCATATCTTTTGGGACAAAAGCATGGAGCTTTGTTCCCCACCACTTGCATTCCCAGCACCACCAGGTGCAGGGACCATGTGGGGTGGGAGCCAAAGCGTACTGCCGGTGTAGGGTTGGGGTCCTGGGCACCCAGGTTCCCTTCCCGGTTGTGTCACCGCACGCCTTCGTGGACTTGGACGAGTCACCTTGTCTCCTCCGCATCACTGGGGCAGGCGCGTGTCAACCTCCCATCCCCTCATCAGTAACAAGGTCCTTTTTATTCCTTAGGGCCGAGAATTACTGGTGGCGGGGTCAGAATAAACGGACCCTAAAAGTGGGCCAATTTCCCCGAAACACGGTGACCTCGGTGGCAGGGCTGTCAGCCCACGACATCAGCCAGCCGCTTAAAAACAGCTTCATCCACACAGGCCATGGAGACACCAACCCGCAGCACTGCTGGGGGTTTCCCGATAAAATTGATGAGTAAGAAATTTTTTGTCTTCTCTGCATCCTCTGCCTGCTCCCTCCCTTCCCCGCTGCCCACTGGGCTCGGGAGCAAGACGCGGCTTGGCTACTGCCCCCCTTTCCTCCCATGAAGCATCTCTTTCTGCCCCCGCTGTTTTGGGAATGGTGGCTCTGGGTAGGACTTCTGCAGCTGGACTAACTTCCTTGCCTCGTCCTATTAATGGGGTTAGGGATGTGGGGGGCTGCTGTGCTTGTGGCTGTCCCTGGGGGGGGGACTTCTGTGGTTGTCCTGGGGCAGGGAGACATTGGTAAGCACCACCCCAGAGGTGGCCACATTATCCCAAAGCGCTTTTGGGATGTCCCAGGGCAGCTAAATGTGCGCGGCTTGCAGCCTGTCCCCACGCTTCTAACAGCATGAGTCTTTTTGAAAAGCAAAACATGAAAAAAATCCACCAAAATGATTTTTTTCTCCATCCTGCTCTGTCAGAAGACACCTGGCTGGACTGTGATGGGGGGGAGGGAGGCTGGGTGCTTGTGCTCCAGTGTTCCACATACTCTCTGCCAGGTGGGACTGGTTGTGCAGCAGTGAGCAGGAGCACCTTGGCAGGGAGCATGTGGGGATCTCTCCCAGCACTGGGCTGGAGGGATGTGGGAGGTCAATGCTGTGGGGGATAGGATAGGATTTCAAAAACTGGAAAGCTCCTGCTGGGTAGGGCCAGCTCCTGCGCTAGGCTCAGTTCATCCCCTGGGATCATGATCCCGACTGCTGTTTGTTATCCCAGGCCTGGGACAGCTCTGCTGGTGCCTCAGTCCCAGCCTGACCCCTCCACAGCCCCTTGTGTTGCAGGCTGTGCCGGGGGCCCTCGGAGGGCTGAACCGAGGCGCCGTGCACGCGGAACTGGCTCGTGCCCCGGCAGGCCTCCCCGCGCCCCGCTGCGTGGGCACGGGCCCTGGGTACGTGCTGCCCGGGCTGCCGAGAACGCACCGAGCTCGGCACACGCCCAGGCCCTTGGGCTGCGCCAGCTCCCGCCGGCTCCCTGGCTTGCGACGGCTCGCCCGGGCCTCCCGGCACCCACTGACACGCGGTACCGGGGCAACCTGCCTTGGGCGCAGCATCGCCCTGGTGCTGGAGGGGTGTCCTGGGCACCACACCCAGCACAAGTACCCTGGACACAGTGCCCTGCTTGCAGTCCCCTGGGCACGGCGCATCATGCACACACGGAGCTGGAGATGGGTGGGATGATGTTGGGATGGCACGAGGCTCTGTGCCGTAGCACTGGAAGCCTCTGGGGTGTGTTGCCCCAGCACTCATACGAATGGTACTCACCAGGTGTGTGGTGGGGGAGCTGTGGGGTGTCCCAAGGCACAAGCCTGGGGAGCGAGGGGTCCCACGTGGCCCCTGCTGACTCCCAGGCACTCTTCTCTCTCCCCACAGGCTGTACCTGGGAAATCCCATGGACCCTCCTGACATTTTAGGCGTGGACCCGAGCACTGCCAGACCTACACAGCTTCCGGGGAGGGCTAAAAGTGAGTGGATTTTCTCGTTCCTCCTGCCCGTCAGCTGTGCAAAGCCCCCATCCCCGTACCCTGCTGCCAGGGTGATGGGCTGGACCCTCTCCTTTCTGTCTCTCTGCTGGCACTTGCTTTTTGCAGATCGGGGGGGAGCTGGAGTGATGGGGCATGTTGTCACCTGGCCATATGCCACTGCCAGCAGCGTGGGTGGCTGGTGGCTCTGCCTGGCTGGACTCTGCCTGGCTGCCCTTCATCCGAGTCCCTTGTCCCCTCCCAGCCTCCCACAGCTGGCCTCCCCAGTGTGGGGGATCTCAGCAGAGCCGCTTTGGGGAGGGAACTTGGATGTTGTGCATATGCCACAATCCCCATAAACCTAGAGTTTTTCCTTGGGGGGGCTTCCCACCAGCATCCTCTCCATGTCCCACTGGTGAAGGGGGACACAAAGCATGCATCCCCTTAACAAGCACCCTGGCTGCCGCTTGCCTGTTCACCCTATGCTTCCCCTTCTCTTGGGTTCTCTCTTCTGCAGGGCAGCCTCCTCCACGCCCGCCTCAGCCTACCGTCCTGCTCACCAGTAAGTTGGGCTTCTTTGGGTGCTGCTCTCCCTTCTTCACATCCTCTTTCTTTTCTCTCTTACCTGGGTGGTCTGGGGCAGGTGCCCTGGAGTGCCTTGGGAGCAAAGAGGGCTGAAACTATGGGGTGGTTTGGGGGCCTGGAGATGCAGATGCCCCTTCTTGCACCCTAGGGATGGGTGCTGGGACCCTCACTATCCTTCTCTGTCCCCTTCTAGAGCCTTGCTACGACCCGGTCAGTGAGGAGGAGGAGGGTCTTCCAGGGGGTCTCCGGAAGCTCTGCCTGAAGAAGCCAGGCACCGGGAAGGGTCTGCGACCGGTCAAGCCATCAGCACGAGTACCAGGCACCAAGGTGGGCGAGCGGCAACCCGGACGGCTGGCAAGCGAGGGGCCGGCAAGCAGCGAGGTGACCCTCATTGACTTCGGGGAGGAAGTGCCCCAGGGTAGCCCCTCTCCAGTAGGGGAGCTGACAGCCCCATCCTTAACCAAGCTGGCCATGGAGGCCTGCTCTTTACTGGACAAGACCCCACCGCAGAGCCCCACCCGGGCTCTACCTCGGCCTCTGCACCCCACGCCAGTGGTGGATTGGGACGCCCGGCCGTTGCCCCCACCGCCTGCCTATGATGACGTGGCACAGGATGAGGATGATATTGAGGTCTGCTCTATCACCAGCCCCCCGAGCCGGCGGGGCAAAACCAACTATGGCTTTGTGGATGAGAGTGAGCGGGGAGTGGCACTGGAGGACAACCTCTTCCTGCCCCCCAAGGAGACCAAACAGCCCAGCATGACGCAGACCACTGAGCTGTTTGAGGAGCTGCAGCAGGAGTGCATGAAGAGGCTCAATGTCCCTCTGGGACCTACTGCCCCAGCTGACGACAAACCCCAAATCCCGCCCCGTGTCCCAATCCCACCCCGACCCCTTCGCCGCAATGAGCCTGGGCGCTGGTCAGGAGACCTTTCCCCAGCTTCAGGGGGTGAGGAGGACCGGCCGCCCCAGATCCCCCCACGGGACCCACTGTCCCAGCCCACTTCCCGGACACCCAGCCCCATGGCTCTGCAGGTGGGCTCCCCACAGCAACGTGCTGCCCTCTGCTCCTGCCTCTCCACCTCACCAGGGAAGCCCATGCCCACCACACAGAGCTTTGCCCTCGACCCCAAGTACGCCACCCCTAAGGTCATCCAGGCACAGGGCAAGGACTGCTCCAAGGGACCCTGCATCCTGCCCATCGTGAAGGATGGGCAGAAGGTCAGCAGCACCCACTACTACCTGCTGCCCGAGCGCCCTGCCTACCTGGACAAGTACGAGAAGTTTTTCAAGGAGGCTAAAAGCCCCGAGGAGGGGCCACCATCCCGCCAGGTCACCACAGCCACCGTCCGTCCCATGGTGCAGCAGCCACTGCCAGACTGCAAGGCCAACTTCTCCTCCAACAACAGCAACCCTGGGCCCAAGTGCCTGGTGAAAGCCTCCTGCAGCTTCCAGAAGATCGTTTACGACGGGCCGGATGTTTGCCATCCTGCTGACAAGATCCGGCTGGTAAGTGTCATCCCCAGCATCCACGAGGAATGGGCTCATGTGGGCAAGAGTAGCCATGGGCTCTTGGGCAAGAGCTTTCCCCACCCTATGCCTCAGTTTCCACAAGTTCAACCCCAGGGGATTGGCTACAAGGAGGTCCCAGATGTGCAGGGGACATAAATGTCACTGCAATGCCAAAATTGGAATTGAAGGCCCTAGGGAGGGGGAAGGTGGCTGTTGTAATGGTCCCCTTGGTCTCTCTAGGCTGAGGATATTGTGGCCCACCCAAGCTCAGGACAGATTTAAGTTCCCAGGAATGAGAATGATCTCCAGGCTGACAGTGCTCCCTGAAGACAGAACCAGGAATGGGGGCAGCCCCAGTGGTCCCCTGCTTCAGTCAGAGGCTTCTTGCTGCCCAGGGGTGGCAGCAGACAGTGACCACAAGCTCCCCCCCAGGTGCAGGACACGGTGCATGGAGTGACCACTGAGGAGTGCCAGGCAGCCCTGCAGAGCCACAGCTGGAGCACCCAACGGGCCATCCAGTACCTGAAGGTACAGCGCACCCCTGTTCCCTCGTCCCAGCTCCAGCAAGAGTGGTGGCACCCCTGTCACCTCTTTGGCCATGCCCTGTCCCCTTGCAGGTGGAGCAGCTCTTCTGCCTGGGGCTGAAGTCTCGTGTTGAGTGCCAGCGGGTGCTGGAGATGTTCGACTGGAACCTGGCGCAGGCCAGCTCCCACCTCCTTGATCCCTACAGCGCCACCCGCCAGAAGTAGGGACATCGATGTTTTCGGGGGGGGGGGGGGGGGAGGT
>VZTH01019099.1:13630-48533 GCA_013397815.1 Aleadryas rufinucha
AGTTCTTTATGCCACACTGCTCTGTGCAGACTGGCACTATCCCCCCTCCTGAGCTCATGTCCTGCCCTCTCCTTACAGGTGGTGACAGCGGGGACAGGGCGAGCTGTGTCGAATCCAGAGCAGGCATCTCGCCATGGGGCCAGTGCTCCCGCCTGCACCCACGCAACCTGCTGCAGGACTCTGGACTGAACCCCCACTTGGAGGGTGGAGACACCCCAAAAGGGACCCTGCCCAGCACCACAGACTTTCAAGGGTGCTTGTGCCCTGGCCTTGGCAATGGGCTCCGTCCCCTGGCCCCTTGTTGAATTGTTTTTGTAAAGAGAAATGTAATTTTAATATATATATTATGTGTATATATAAAAATATTCTATGCAGAGGAGGATGCCTGTGGCCGTCTCCCAGGTTTATCCCTGCCAACACCCAGGGACAGGCCACATCTCCATGGGTGCTGGTTCCTCCCTGCAGGTAGCTGGGACCGTAACTTTTGGGATCTGCTGTGGGACGAAGCTCAGGAGGGGATGCATGGACTCTGGAGATCCCCAGGAAGCTGTGTGACATGTGCGCCTACAAAACCTCTTGCCGAGTCCTCCCAGGCTGTTTTAGGGTGCAAAGTTCTCCCTCTCCGGGGCTGCTGGAGTTAGTCACAGTACATCCCACCCCCAGGCCCAATGCTTGAAGGCTGGGCACGGTTTTGCTTGCTCTGAGTGGGCAGCACTTGCCTGCAGGGGAGCCCCCCGCAGCCGGGCCCCCCTTGCCCGGTGCCCCGCGGCTCCCGGCTGCCGCCTGACTCATGCCAGGGCAGGGAGTGGCGGCACTGGCGTCGCCCCCACCCACGCGAGGGCTGTGGGCTGTTGTGCAACCGCGTGCCTCCGCCGCAGACGGAGCCGGGAGCAGGTGCAGGAGTGGAGGGGTGGCTCCTGGGGGGTCCCAGAGCCGGTGTCAGTGCTCACTCCCCCCTCCAAGTGGGTACCAGAGCCCCTTAGCTGGGTTTCCTGCAGTGCTGCCTTCCAGCAGCATCAAGAAGGGATCTTGGGATTAGGTAGAGGAGGATCTTGGTGCCCAAACCCACCAGCTACCTGCTCCCCAGGATACTCTGCTCCAGAGTTGGTGGCTTCAGAGGACAGACCCTGCCATACACAGTGAGGAAGGGCTGCCTCGGCATGACTGTGGATCACTCCCTGTGGCAGATGGTACCTGGCCACATCCTGCGTACCCACAGCTCCCTCAGCTCTGGTCCTCTGGCCTTCCCTGAGCATGGGGACGGGGAGCTGGTGCTGCTGTGAGCACCGTCACACGTCGCTGCTTGGGACTCTGTGCTTCTGTTTTCCCATGTGAGGTGCAGCCGCCATGGCAGGGCTGTCAGTGAAGCGAGGAAGGCGCAACACCGTCACTGACTTAACTTTCCCCTCCTTAAGTGGTCCTGGAGCTGGGTGAGACCCTGGGAAGAAGCAAACTCATTTGCTGCAGTGGCCTCACTGGGTCTGTTCGTGCGGCTGAGTCCGTCCGGCCTCTGTCCCTGGTGGAAGGTGACCTGCAACCCAGGCCAGTGCCCGGCCCCGCCACCCGTGCGGGAACACTCCCCCCACTCCATCCGGGTTTGTGTGGGCGTTTGCCGCGATGGGCAGATAACGCCAGGGACCGGCAGTGCCGAAGGGGGGGACAGGGCAGGGTCAATACGTGGGACCCCAAGGCACCAGCGGTAGCCTGCTCCTTCCTTCTTCCTCCTTGGTGACGAGCCAACCCCTGCCAGGGGTTATCGGCCGTGCAGCCAAGTGTGGAGGGACCTGACAGCAAACAGGAGGGTGCATGGGGGTGCAGAGCCCAGGACTGACCCACCCCTCCCAGAGATATTTGGGACCCCAGTCCCCACCTGCTATCCCAGTGCCTTTAGGCCAAGTAACTTTGAAACCCTCCGGCTGCTCCCCAGGGGTTGGGGGCCACAGCCTTGGGCTGTCAACAATGGGGTCAGCCCGGGAAGGACCTTAAAGCTTCCCATGGCAAAATGGGTGTGTTCCCCAGCATCAGTGGGTCCCCAGAATTGGGACGCTGCCACCTCAGCGCAGGCTGCGACGACAGAGACGTCAGTGCCCCAGGCAGGGCACGTGGTGTCCCTGTCCCCCCCACCTGGGGGAGTGCTCACCGGTGGAGCCACCCGTTGCGCGCTCCCTTGAGACAGCGAGAGCTGCAAGCCCCGTCGCCTTCCTCCCTGACACCGAAGAAGCACTATGGGGTGCCGGGATCCGTGGCCGCTCTGGAGCTGGGTGCTGTGGGGGTTCTGGGTGCTGCCAGGTAAGTGCCAGGGTCCCTCGCACTGCTCCGGGCTGACCAGGTGGCTGATACCATGCGGGTGATGGGCTGCAAACAACCCTCCGGCTGCTCCAACGCTGCAAGGTCGAGCCCGGGTGCCCGGCCGGGGTTTGCCCTGGCTCTGTCCGCGAGTGCCAAAGCTTTGTCGTGGTCCCCAGTTGCAGCAGGGGAAGGTGGCAGGAACTGTGGATCAAATAGGGAGACTCACCCTGGGAGAAGGTGCCTGTCTTTTTCTTGGTCCTCCCACAGAAGGGAGGGTTGGGGGTGATGGGGACTTCGGGCTGTTCTTTTCCTCATCCTGCCCTCACCCACCTTCTGCACAAGCCGGAGAGATGAAGGTGCAACCCCTTGTCCCCACGCTGGATTCATCAGAGTCGGGCAGCATCTCCCATGTGGCCGACAGCACCAGCGCCGAGCTGCCTTCAGACCTGGGCATGTGCCAGGCGCTCCCCGCAGCCGCACGGGCAGAGCTCCCCTCTCCCGCCGGCCCGACCACTGCCTCCGCGGGCAGCCAGAGCTCAGGTAAGGCCAGCAGGCAGCTGGCCGCGGGCAGGTTCCTGCCTGCTGGGGCCGCGGTGGGGTTGATCCAGCTGGAGCTGCCTTGTCTCGCTCCACAGGCATCCTGGTGCCACAGGCAACAGCGAGAGGGCTGGTCCCAGCTGGAAGCCGTGGTGAGCAGGAGGGGCCTCCTAGCCCGGAAGCTCTCCCTGGGGGTCCAGCTAGGCAAGGTAGCCCCCAGGCAGGGTCAGGGGCTGAGGTCTCCTCTCCAGGTGCTGCTGGCCACCCAACCAGCATCCCTCCAGCTCCCACCACTACTTGGCACGTGCAGCTTCTGTCCTTCAAGCCAACGGGGCACGCGGTGGGTCTTGCCACGGGTGCTGTCGCTGCGGAGGAGATGCCAGCAACAGCACAGACCACAGAGCCACTGCTCCCCCAGGATGAGCACAGCACAGGGACATCACTCCCCAGGACAAGCAGAAGCTCTGCTGAGCCACACGCCACTGCCATGCTCCTGTACCAGGAGGTCATACTGGGGCTGCGTGAGGCCACCTCACCTTTGGCCACAGCTGCCAGCATCTCTCAGGACAGGGCCAGCCCCATGAAGATGGCAGCAGCCTCAGCCAGCCCCCCCAACACAGCCACAGAGGGAGCCAGCCTGGCAGCCCCACCATCTGCAGACCCCCCAAGTGCATCCTTGGCAAAGGTCACCTTTTCTTCTACCACCATTGGCACCAGCAAGGCTACGGAGCCAGGGACACGAACCTTATCCAACAGTGACCGCAGTGCCTCACAGGACCCTCCTGGGCCTCCCACTCAGCTGCCTCCAGCCCTTTTGCTCCAGCTTCCTGATGATGCTGTGCTGGGCACAGGGGAGACACTTTCCCCCAGCCACAGCGCAGCCCCCAGCACTGCTGGACATGGGCTGCCCAGAGCCAATGCTGTCACCCAACCCCAGGCCACCACACGAGCTCTGGGCACACTGGCTACAGTGATGGATGTTGTGGCTGGAGAGCACATCCCAACTCTGGGAAGCACCAGTGCTGAGCTGGTGTCCATCAGGAATGAGGTCAATACCAAAGCCACAGCAGACACTGCCATCCCGGAGACCAAGGACATGCCAGGGGGGCTCAGCATGAGTCTGTCCCCCCATGCACCTCTCAGTGACCTTGATGGTCCCTCTCCAAGGCCCTTTCCACGCTCCATGGGCTCTCTGCTCCCTCAGTCTCTCTCAACAGGCCTTGGGACCACCACAGCAGAGGCAGCTGCAGGCAGATCTCCTCCAGCCACTCCCAGCATGGCCGTGCCCTTGTCCCTCATGGGCACCAGCGGAGCAAAGCCAGACAGGGCCCCTCGAGCTGCTGCTGCTGCACCACCACCTTCCATCACTGCGTATGGCATCAGGACTGTGCCAGCTGCCCATCCATCCTCCTTTGTTGGCAACGCTCCAATTAGTGAAGCAGGGATGAGATCAGTATCACTGGCCAGTGGCAGTGCCACCACAATGCCAGGGGACACCGAAGCCACCCTGCCTGTGCCTGATGCACATTCCAGCCACAGCCAGCCAGGTCCCACAGCAGGCTCAACAACCCCAGGAACTGGTGTCACACCCAGATCTGCACCAACCCCAGTGCTCTGGGCCAGGCCCCAAATTGTGGAAGCTCTGGGGACAGAGATGCCATCACTCAACGCTGCACCAGGCACTGGCACAGCTGTATCAGATACCCCTGGGGGACCCAGAGCAGTCACTGTCCCCATGGCATCACAAGCAAACATCCTCCCTCTCCTGGAAGGCAGAGCCAATGTAGGGATGGCTCTGGAGGTGTCCCCATCCGGCATACCCCAAGAGATGGCAATGGGGGCTTCAGGTGACTCCCAGCCCGATGGCAGCACCACAGGGCGAGCGATGGGGATGGGGTTCCTGGAGGTGAGCACGGAGGAGAACCCAGGTGCCAGTGCAGCAGGGCCAGCTCCCAGCCACACGACTGTCACCACCAGACCATCATCAGAGCCACCTGCCACTGAGGACAAGCCCACAGCTGGGATCACCTCGCCAGCTGTTGGCCACACAAATGCGTGGGAGACTATAGCTGCATCCTGGCCAGGTGCCACAGGTACCACTGCCCGTGTGGACAGCACCCGCTCTGAGAGCGGCATCGAGGGTGCAGCACCCTCAGCCAGCACCACCAGCACCCATGCCCCTGACTCCAACGCCAATGGCACAAGCCTGGCCACCATGCCGGCCACCACACCATCCAGCAGCACATTCCCCAGCAACACTCTCCTGCCAACCACCTCCACAGGCTGGGAGACCTTTGTGACTAGGGTCACCACAGCCATGCCATCTGCCACAGTACGGGCCACCAGCACCAGCAGTGCCCTGTCCCTTGCTGTAACACACAGTGAGACAAGTGGAGGTGGGCAGCCTGTCCCATCCCCAGCAGCACGTAACCCCTTGGTGGAGACAACTCTTGGATCCTGGGACATCCTTGGTTCCAGCACTGCTGTTGCAGTGTCCAGGTCTCCCCTCCCCAGCCTGCACAGCCCAACACAGGAGGCAACAACAGCCCCCTTGTCCCTGCTTGGTGTTGGTGCAACTGGGGTGGCCGCAGCTGGACAGACTCCCGCCGAGTCAGCAACAGGCACCACTTCTCCTACATCCATCAGCTACCACGACATGGGACCAGCAGCAAGCATGTCACCTCCTGCCTTCCAGACATCTCCAGGGGCACCTGCCTGGGGGGAGAAAACAGCCACCACTGCAGGCAGCATCACAGCCACCACTGCAGGGAACACCACGGCCACCACTGCAGGCAGCATCACAGCCACCACTGCAGGGAACACCACTGCAGGAAGCACCACGGCCACCACTGCAGGGAACACCACTGCAGGGAACACCACAGCCATCACTGCAGGGAACACCACTGCCATTGCCACAGGCAGCACCACAGCTATTGCATCCACAGCCCCAGTGAGCCCAGCTAAGGAGGTGGGAAGTCTCCCAGCCTCAGGCACCACGGCACCAGTGAGACAAACAACCACCACCAGCCCTGCCACCACCCTGTCTCATCCCTTTGGGACACAGAGAGGACCGTCCACAGCACCAAGCACATCTGCCCACACCACCACTGGGCACAGAAATCCTGCCCCTGAGCCCCAGCCCACCCATGAGCTTATCAGTAAGTAGGTTTTCTTTTTCCCAAAGCCAAGGGTAGGAAAGGGGTTTTCAGCCAGTCAAGCATTGGGATGGATGAGGGTACAGCCTGGTCCAGGGTATCTCATCTGCATTGCACATTGGGCTGCCAGATTCATGGGAAAAGGCAAAATAGGACATTTGAGAGCATCCCAAAAGTGGGTTAAAAATTGGGTTACAATCCATCAAAGCACAGGCACAGCATACTGGCAGCAAGCAGGTACGTTTGTCCTGACTGCAGGATGGATAAAGAAGACATTAATGATTTTGCACCTTTTCCATTGATCTCCTGTTCATGCCAGAGCCAGCGGCCTCGCTTTACCCCTTTGGCATGGAAGGAGGGGACCAAAAGTTCGTGCGGAGGATGGTGGATTTTAACTCACCCCTGTTCAAGCCAGAGATTGGATTTCCCTTTGGGGAGTCACTGCGAGATACTCTCTACGTGAGTGCCCCCCTTGGTGAGCACATAATGGATGTGCCGCCTATTTGGTATAAAAAAACCAAGGAAATGGAGCAAAAACCAAATTTCATCTGAATATCTTTTTTTTTACATTTAAAATGGTTGGTTTCTGCTCATCCATGGAGCATAAAAGCTATCCCAGTCAGCAAATAACAAGTTCTTTTGGTTAGTTTACAGATAACGGACAGATCATTTTTCCACCCACGGACAACTACGTCCTGTCCAACCCCAACCCCCCTCCCCGGGGCTTCACTGGCCACGAGAGCTTCCCAGTGGTGGCTGCCTTTTGGGATGATGCAGACTTTTCCAAGGGTGTTGGCACCACCTGGTACCAGGTAAGGGCCACCAGAGGTGTTCTCTGGGGACAATCCAGTTCCCAGCTCACTCATTTAACTCTCTCTCTTGCCATCTGGCAGGAGTACTCTACACTCAGCTCTACCCAAGACCCCGTTGTCCAGGATGTGGAAGCAAAGATTGAGAAATACCTGAAAATCCCCTATGTAGCAAAATGGACCTTGAAGGTGACATGGGAGAAAGCTCCGGCGTACCCATCCCCGAGGGATGACACTCAGGTGGGCTGTGGGAGACCCAGGTGACAGAGAGGACTGTCGGTGGCTGTTTCAAGTCTCACCGCCTCAGTCTGCACTGCAGGGAGAGCAGGGGAGGCTTTGGGGGTGCTGAGGGGGTGCCTTGGGTTTCTCCAGACGAGCACCTACCAGGCAGTCCTCACCACCGACGGGAACCACTCCTTCGCCCTGCTGCTCTACCAGGACGGTGGGATGCGCTGGGACTACACCAAGCTGGCTGCAGCCAACGTGCTGATCGGCTTCTCCAGGTGCTGCACACATTCACCGGGTTTTGGGACAGCATGGATTTGTTCCAGCACTGTGTTGGGACTGTCGGAGGCATTACCCCTAGGAGAGCCCAGCTCCCACTCATAGAGCAACCCTACCCCATTTAAACCCTTTCTCCTGCAAACTGCAGCAGTTCCCACCCCAGCTGCTCTATGGGGAGAGGAGGAGGGTTGTGTTGGAAGGATGACCCCAAACCTCCTCTCTCCACACAGTGGCAATGGCAATGCCCAAAACAACGAGCTGACCCAGAAGCCACCAGCTGCCAAGTACCGACCAGACCAGCACAGCAGCACCGGCTCCGGTATGGCACTGGGGGGGTGGGGTATTGGGTGGGTGGGGATGGAAGGAGCTGTGTGCTCTGTGCCAGGAGCATGTCCCCAGCACCCATTCCTGGGAGGTGATGGGCCAGCGAAGCCACTGGGCAAGAGCTGGCCACCAAGAGCAGACTGTGGGCGTCCCATGTCCTGCTGTGGCTTGCCACAGCCCCACTGGCTCTAGAGGGAGCCTGGAGACCTCGTGTGAGGTCAGTGGCCAGGGACAGCTGTCCCACGGGATCCCTCAGCACAAGGTGGGACCCCGGCTGAGCGGTGCCATTCTCTGGTTGATCCCCTAGACCTGCGCGGGCTGTGGATTTACAGACTGGACAGTCGCCCCCGGGTGAATTACAGGCTGCAGTGCCTGGCGTGGCTGGACACAGAGCCAGCACCGGCCACCTGGAACAGCCAGCTGCCACCGTGCCCCTGCTCCCGGCCCCAGGCAGAGCTGGATCCCCGCTACCACTGGAGCAGAGGTGCCAAGGACAGCCCCCCAGGACCAGCTGCAGGGTGGGGGGATGGTCCCTGCCTGCTCTGGGGACAGCCGTGATCCCCCCCACTGTTTCAGGCCCAGCGGACACCTCTGTGAGGATGCTGCGCACTGCGTCCCCCAGCCCAGCTGGAGCTGGGGTGCGATGTCTGTACCAAGGGGGGAGCTTGCTCGAAGGCTGGCAGGAGAGAGCATGGAGCCTCCCCTTCTTCGTTGCCACTGGTAAGTGGCACCTGGCATTCCCTTGCCCTAAAATACCCCAAGCATCAAGCACAGGTAGAGCAAGGGCCCCGACACACCCCATCACCTTCCTCCACAGACAGGGAGCTGGAAGCATTTGACTGGTGCTGCCGGCGTGTGGGGAAGCCCCTGTTCTGTGCCAGGTTTGCTGAGAAGAGACCGAGGGTTGGCTGTGAGGGATATGTGCCACCCACACCCGGTGAGTCCCCAGGCCCTGCCTCTGCTGTGCCAGGGCACCGAGCTGTGCATGGACCCCATGCATGAGCCACACTTTGCAATATGCCAGTGAGGGGCTGCCCTCCTCCCTGAAATGACACTAGCATTTGCTCTTCTTCCTCCCACCAAAACGGCTCCATCTCCTTTGGACCCCAGCTAGTGCCTTCGGGGACCCTCACATCACTACCCTGGATGGACTCACCTACACCTTCAATGGGCTCGGAGACTTTGTGCTGCTGCTGGCCAGTGATGCCCAGACCAGCTTCATCTTGCAAGGGCGCACAGCACAGACTGGCATGGCCCAGGCCACCAACTTTGTGGCCTTTGCTGCTCAGTACATCTCCAACACCACCACAACAGTGAGTAGGAGTGCCCTGGGTATGAGTTTGAGCCTGTAATGGGAGAGACCCCTCTAGAAAGCTGGGCATCACCTCTGCATCACCTACAAGTGGGTGGGACCCGAGGGACATCCCCTCTCCTTTTCCTGCCACTTCCCGCCACTCCAACAAAGTACTAATAGTGGTTGGATGGACTAATATTCACCAGGCAGGTCTAACACCTCCTGCAAACAGGCCAGCAAGGGCTGGAGACTCTGAAGGAACATGGTCTGCTTCACCTTCTTCATTGCACACTCTTTGTCTTGACACTTGAGCACAAGCGACTGCTCTTCCTGACTTTGCAGAATTGCTCCCCACACCCATTTAGCTTCATTAAGCAGAATGTCCTGGTGTCACCAGGAACAGCCATTGAATAGCATGAGGATGGGGCTCATGCTGAGAGCCCACCAGCACAGCTCTCTATGCTGTCGAGGTCAGCTGAGCAGTGGTGGTGGTCTGGGTGTGCCCCTTGCCAGTGGTGATGGGCAGCTGGCTGTCCTCTTCTGTGCAAACATCAAAGTTGCTGTATCGTGTGTCTGCTGGGGTGAAGAACACACCAACACAGGCCCCAGGGCTGAGCCTCTCTTCCTGGGCTGGAGGAGGACGGGGTTTAATTGTTCCCAGCATGGAGGGACAGCAGGAAGGGACAGGCAGAGGGGCTGACTGGGACATCCACCACAATTTTCAGGTTGAGTGGACCTTGGGGAGCCAGGACAACATCCAAGTCCTCCTGAACAACAAAACTATCCATTTTTCCTATTCCCAAGGTGAGCAGGATCTGCTGTTAAATGCTAAATGTATGTGGGGGGGATCAGAGATGTCCCCATCCCCTGGGCCCAGCCCTGCCCAGTGCGAGGGCAGCCATCCTGAGATCCATCAAACGCCTCTCACCTGCACTTGCCTCTGATTTGGGTGGGGTGGATGGGGAGAACTTCCCTCCATGAATCCATGGTCGTCGTTTCAGACCCTAGCCTTGCGTGGACTCTCCCTCTGTGCTCTCCTTCTCTTGCAGACCTGGGTGACGAGGTCTACTACAGCCCTGGTGTCCTGCTAATCAACGCCTCCTCTGTCACGGCCATCTTCGATGGGACCATCGCTGTCTCCATCTCGGCCACCTCTGGGATCCTCGGCATGGTCTGCAGCCTGCCCGACTGGTACCGCAACAGCACCAGGGGCCTCCTGGGTGAGGGCTTCAGGCACCACTGCAGAGCCGCAGTGCAAATTCTTTTCCCACTCTAAAGTAGACTGGAAAACCGGGGAATTGTGCTTGTGAGGGCAGGGACACCTGGGTATAAACTAAACACTGGCCAGCACCAGAGAGGAGGTCAACCCTGGCATGGGGGATTCCAGTCCTCTGGTGATGCTCCACCAGGTATGTGGGACCATGACCCCGCAGATGACTTCCAGATGCCAAATGGTACCAGCATCCCTGTGAACAGCAGTGAGGAGGAGATCTACAGCTATGGGATGACCTGTAAGTCCAGGCTTAGGGTCTCCCTTGATGATCCCCTCCTTCCTGCACCTTCTGGCCATGCTTTGGCTTGAGATATTTAAACACTTGCCTGAGCAAAAGCAATGCCAAGGGAAGGTGTTTGGTGTCCTCACTGCTCTGTGAAAAAGAACTCCAAAATACAACAAACCTCAAAATGGCCTATACCCATGGCATGCTCTCTTGCAGGGGCTGTTGGGGAGCACAGCCTGTTTGCTCAGCCTCTGGACTCACCAGCACTGAACTTCACACCCTTCTTCTTGTCTCGGCTGCGGCAGGAGAATGAAAGCCAGTACCAGCTGGCAGCCTCGCAGTGTCACGGCAGCAAGGAGTGCATCTACGACTCACTGAGCACAGGGAACTTGGCCCTGGGCCTGGCCACCCAGAGCCTTGCAGCCGACTTCCAGCAGAGGAAGACAGCACTCAGTAAGTGGAGCACGTCCTCACCTCTGAGAGGGCATGGCTTGGATGTTACTGGGCCCTGCTCCTTTCCTGGGCTCTCTTGCTTCATCTGAGACAGGTGAGAAGTCACCTAGATCTTGGATTTGCACTGCCCAGCTGGCTTGTCTCCAGTCCTGGGAGATGCCACCAGGAAGACAGTTGTCACCAAGATTTTGGAACTGCATTTCATGGAACTGCATTTCTGGCTTGTCTCCAAACCTGGGAGATGCCACCATGCTGTGCAACATAAGGGCCTTGTTGGTGGGCAGCCATGACAGCATCTGCCTGGGGTCCCATCCTCACTGGGAGGGACTCAGAGCCAAGGGGTGACAAGGCCACATGTGTGCTGGGCTGCTCTTTCCTCAGATGCCTTCCCTCCCATCATCACTGGGGACCCATCAATCACAGCCTTCAGGACAGAGAGGGTCAGAAGGCAGTACCAGGCCTTGGGGGCAGGTGCACACTTCGTTCCCCATCTCTCACCAGAGCTCAACATATCGGGTAAGGAAGGAGAGATGGAGCTGGGATGGGAAAAAATGGGATGGAATTCCTCTGCCACCTCTAACTCCCACCTTTCCTCCCGGCAGAGAATGGCACCCTGATATGGGAGCCCCGTGGGACAGCCCCATTCACCATCAACCTGGAGGCTGTTGGGTCCAACAACATCTCTGCACTCCTCCAGCTCCGCTTCACCCTTTGCAGATGCAGCAGGAGCCAGGAATGTGACTACAGTAACACTGTCACTCTCAGGGAGTCTTCCCTGCAGGTAGTGTGCCGGAAAGCTCCTCTGGTGACACACTGTGCCTGTCCCCATGCCAGCTGTGCTGGCTGTCTTCTCTGTCCACCCATCCTTACATTCCCTAAACCAGTATCACCATCCCCTTCCCAGCTGGCAGCCTGCAGATGTGAGAGTGGCTACTCAGGTCCCCTCTGCCAGGACCCTCCGGACCCCTGCTCCCAGGGATGCTTCCCTGGTGTAGGATGTGACCCTTTCACTGGCTGTGGTCCCTGCCCAGCTGGCCTGACAGGGGATGGACAGCACTGTTCAGGTGACAAGGGCTCACACCACAGCCACTGGGACCTCAGCAGAGGTGTTTGTCTTGGTGCCATGGTGCATTGCCTCGGCAGATATCGATGAGTGCGCGCAGGGGACGGAGTGCCCGGGGAACAGCACCTGCATCAACACCGTGGGCAGCTACGTCTGCTCCTGCCTGGCCAGTGAGCAGGGTGGGTACAGGGTCCCTGGCAGGCATGGTCCTCATCCTGATCATCCCCAGGCTCTGTGGAAGAGTTCCTGAGGGACCCAGGCTGGCTGGAGAGGAGAGGAGAGAAGGGGGAGCTGGCTGAGCTCTGTGCCCAAGCCCTTGCTGTCATTAACAGAAGGGACCAGAGTCCAGCCACCGCTCATGTTCCCAGGCTGTAGATCTCACTAATCTGCTGGGAAGGGACATTTTTCCCATGCAATTTTTCTCCTTGAGAAAAAAATTCTCATCCCAGCAAAGTTCAAATGCACATGCGGAGGTTGGGGGCTAAATCAAGCCCTGTTTTAAGATTGTCGTGGTGGGGTTGGGTTGATGGCTTTTGCTCTTGTTCTAATGCCTCAGGCTGGATTTAAGAAGGGCAAATGACTCCATCTGGGAGGAGGGGGAGTGGGGCTTTTCCCTGAACTTATACTAAAACTCCTAACACACAAAAGAAAAACAAAACAAAACTTGGAAGAAAGGCCTTAAGGAGCAGCTGAGGATGGCTCAGTGAGCTGGAGCTCTGCCCTGCAGCCAGGTTCATGCCTCTACCATGCTCTCCATCCCACAGGTGAGAGGCCAGGCTGTGGCTCAGCCTGCGGCTTCCACTCCTGCCCTGAGGGCTACTGCAGCAACGGGGGACACTGCCACCTTCACTCCATCACCTGCACTCCCACCTGCGCCTGCCCCTCAGCTTTCACTGACCAGCGCTGCCTGGTGGCAGGGGGGGATTTTCGGCCACTGCCCAGCACAGGTGGGTGCCTGTGCCCGGTGTGGGGTGAAACCCAACCCACTCACCCTGGTCCTGGGATGACAGAGCCACCACTGTGGCTTTCCCCCAGCAGATCTCCCTCGGAGAAGCATCCAGATGAGGATCAAGACACTGCAAAACACCACTGCTGAGGAAGTCAACAGCACTGTACGTCACTGGAGGGGATGAGATCAGAGCAGGGGACACACTGGCATACTGGGCAGTGTGGCAGCTTGCGGTGCCCATTCCTCTGTATGCCCTCCCATGGGATCTCTGGGGGTCCAGCAGATCCATAAGCCCAGGGGGAGGAAGCACCATGTTCATGATGATGGCTGCAGTTGTGGCCAAGTGCCAAGTCCCCAGCAAGTGAACCAAAGGCCAGAGCAACCTCTGGGGCTTGGCCACCATGCCCACATCACTCTTCAACTTTTCCCCATGCTGGTGTCATTCTGCCCTCCCCTAATGCCTTCCTGCTCCCCCCGGTGCAGGTCTCAGCCATCCTGGACTCCCTGGAGGTAAAGGCTTTCCAGAGCAACACCAACATCACCCAGATGTGAGTCAGATGTGAAGCAGCCCATGACCACTCCAAGGATCCGGTGGGGCAGGGCTGAGCATGGGCCCAGAGAGTTTGGTGCACAAAGGGCATCTCCCCCCAGCTCAGAGTCTGTTTTTCCAGCCCTGATGCTGGTAAACCCTTGGAGACATCAGCCAGTTGGCACCTTCCGCTCCTGCCTCATCCCTTCTTTACCATCGCCCACATGGGAATACTGAGGCACGGTGAGGCTCAGGCACTCTGTGAGGCAGCAGCAGCTCTGCCAGCAGCCCCCTCTTTTCCCTGCAGGACAGACAGCGATGGCTTCACCTTCGTGGTGGTGTCTGAGTTTGCCTATGACAGCCGCGGCACCGTCATCCGCTTCCTGAACGAGGAGCTGCCCGCGGCCATCACCGGCGCCTTCAATGGGCGACGGGGGCGACGGGAGGCGGGCACGGGGCTCCTCTTCCAGCGCCTGCACCAGGACAACATCACTGACCTGGTGAAGCGTGAGTTGTTCCTGGCACTGAGCTGGGGAGTGTGGGAGATGCACCCCATTGTCCCCATAACCCTGTGTGCCCCAAGAACGGGTTCACACTCATGGGAGAGGCGGGTGGGTAGCCCCCCAACCCCAGGCATGGATCCAGCTTGGGGAGACTTGGGGAAGCATCAAGGGGTGTTACTGCAAGGCTGAACCCATGTGTTTTCCCTCCCCAGTGACAGTGGACGAGCTGAGGGATTATTTCCCCTGCTCTCTGTACAGCTACAAAGGCTACCGGCTTCACTACATAGGGACCATCGGCTTCATCTGCATCTCCCCTTGCAAGATGGGCTACTGCCAGCACGGTGGCCAATGCCAGCACCTGCCCGAGGGGCCCACGTGCAGGTAGCAGCAGCCCTGGGGTGGACGAGGCCACCCTGCACAGCTGCTTCTCCCCATGGCGTCACCGCTCCTCCCTCTCCATCCACAGCTGCCTGCCCTTCTCCATCTACTCCCCGGCCGGTGCCCAGTGCGAGTGGCTGGCCATCAGCCTGGCTGCCTTCCTCGGCATCCTGCTGGGAGCCCTGGCTCTGCTCTGCCTCCTGTTTGCCATCGCCTGCCTGGCCCTGCACCTCTGCCGCCAGCACCGCCGCCAGCACCAGGGGTGAGCCGTGGGCCGGACCTGCACAGGGGAGGGTGCTGGGTGTGTGGCAGGTTGGGTGTCAGAGAGAAAAACCGATTGAAAATCCACCACTGGTAGAACTCTGGTTTGGGCAGAGGGCCCTGCCCTGGGGGAGGGGTTGGGTGACCTTTTAACGTCTTCCAGCCCCTTTCCCAGGCATCTGCTGCTCAGGGGTGCGATAGCATCAGTGGGTTGTACATTAGCTTTCCTTTTTCCCCCATGTCAGGGAATGTTTGCATTTCTCCCTCATCCCATTGAGTACTTGGTTACAGATGGGCTTTCTATTTAATTTTAATTTGAATACCACCCAAATGATTTCCACTGCAATTCACATGGGTCTGGAAAGAGCTGGCCTGGAGTGAGAAAAAAGTGGTTTTAGGATTGGACCTTGCTCTTCTGCAGAGCAGGGAGTTAATAGAAGAATGGCAAAGTGCAAGGCAGCGGTGGAAACACTAGCATCTCCTTCCCCCCTCCCCAGCCCTTGGTCCAATGGTGGCATCCACACTCAGGGGATCTCCCAAGCCCCTGACTCTGGTTGGAGCTGTGTCCTGCCCCTGCTCCCAGCTCCCTGCCAGCCCTGGAGCTGGGGATCTCTGGGAATCCTCTGTTCATTTGCACTTGTGGCAAGGAAAGAAATTGTGTGTGCGCAGCAAATGGGGCTTTTCCTCCTCTTACAGCCCCATCACATCCCTGCAGTCAGTCACTGCTCCCCTTTGCCATCTGACTCAGACACCAGGATCAGGCAGGAGTTCTCCCAGCCTCTGCTGACCTGTCGTCTCTTTCCTGTTCCCCCCTCTCAGGGCTAAGGAGACCTTGTGGAGGACACGACCCTTCTCCTGTGAGTACATGCCTGTAAAACTCCCCCTACCATGGCTCTGCTTCACCCCAGTCCTCAAGCTCTGCTCATCTTCCCTGTTCCAGCTTTAACGATGGCAGGAGAGCAAGCAGAGCCCACCCTCTCCCACTCCCTGGAAAGGCATTGGAAACTGCAGCTCCAGGCCATTGACCCCTCAGTCCAGGTCTGCCCTGGGGTTACTGTCTCCATGGGTCGTTGGGGTGGGGAACTTTGGACTGGGGATGGAATCCTGGCCCTGTGCCTCAAAGGTGCTCAGGAGCTGTGCCTCATCCTGACATATCATAGATGCTTTGGCCGGCACTGGGATCCGTGCCGCTGTCTGAGCTCGTCGGGAAGCGCAGAGCCAATGCCACACTGACAGCATGGCCTGTCCCTCCTTTACAGATAAGAATCCAGAGACCCCACGTTATGCCTCCAAGCCAGCCCCCCCAGCAGCCCTAACCTGCCACTGGTCCTGTTCTGGCACCTCCAGGCTCACGGAGGAGCCAGACGCTGCTGCCTGCTCTGCTGCTTGCTCTCGAGGTCTGCAGCAGCAGCAACACATGGAAGCAGGGGACAGGCAGCTGCCTTTTGCGTTCTGGAAGGATTTACTCTGGAGAAGGTGCTCTTTTGAATGAAAAACGTGAGTTTATGTTGGGTGACCAAAGCAGGAGGATTTCACCTTCCCCTGAGGACCTGCAGAGACAACTGGGATCATCCTTGAATGTGTCTGCACCAGGGTATGCACTAGTGTGATATAACCAGACCCTGCAGAGCCCCTGAGAGCAGGGTCAGGTGTGGCAATGCAGTGATTGTAACCCCTTAGGAACCAAATAGAATAAACCAAAAATGTTGGCTTTCTGTTAAATTGTCTGCACCTCGTGGGTCCCTGCGCCAGCCCTGCTTTGCTGTTGTCGAGCCCTCAAGTCCCTGCTTTCTGCTGGTCCCATCCACAGAACCAAAGTGAAAATGGCTGTAGATTTTTTGGTTGCTTCATCCCCTCATTTTCCCTACAAAGCTGCAAGTCTCCTCACTCTGCTTTCGTGGACACTGCTTACAGTGGCTCAGATCATGCAGGTCAGGCTGTGCTCCCCACAAACATCCCACAGCCCTTCAACCCTGGTGATTGGTGATTGGGAGAAGCTGATCTAAGGAGGGTGTATCAGACCCCATCAGTCCCCCAGCTCCCACCCCATTCACTGCCCTAGACCCTGGCTTAGCTGCATCTCCAGCACTAAATCAAGGACAGAGGTATCTTGTAATCCTGCTGCTCCAAGCCTCCCCCGTCACTGCTTCCCACCCCAGTTTGGCGGACAACAAGGCTGCTGCAGGATCAGTGATGCTCAAACCCTTCCAAGGTCTTATTGAACAAACAAGATTTGACAATGATTTATTTTTTTTAAGAAAGGAAGATGCTCTCTTAAACACAAAAAATTATTTCTCTCACAACATTTTCTGATCATGGGGGTTGCATTTTGCCCTCACACATCCAGCAGACGTACTGATCTCATTCTGGCTTGATCTGGAGAATTGTTCCTTCTCCAGAGCACAGGGCCAGGGGACCACTCAGGGAGGGATGGCTGGGAAAGAGAAGTGGGGGACAAGACAGGACTGGCTCACAGGACAAGCCTAGTGCACCCTGGCATTTAAGGGCTTGGCCACAGTCAACCCACACATGGTGTTTAAACCCTTTCCCTGGTGCCAGGGGTCCAGCCTCACCCTGTGGCGTGGGAGCACAGTGGGATGTAGGAAGGACAAGGGTGGTGTGTGTAGTGGGGGGTACCTGCCCACCTCCCCACCAGTTCTACCCCTCAGCTGCAGCTGGGAAAGGGTGACTAAAGCAACTGAATCTTTGGGACAAGTCTGGATTAGAAATGGGAACTTGTGCCAGGGCAGGCAACTGCAGGCACTGGCCAAGTGAGCTGCCCTGCGTGGTGGGCAGGGGTGATGGGCTCTGGGACAGGGGAGAAGAGCAGATCAAAGGACTTGGAGGATCAGCCATGGCCCAGAATGTGCTGCGGGTGTGCAACCTCCCAGTTACTTGTCCTCTGCATCTGCAAAGAAGAAATGAGATTTGCTCAGCCACTTTCTCCCTGTTGGACAAGCTGGGAGCCCCGGGGTGTTTTCTTGCAGGGGCACAAGGACAGAGGGAAAGGACACCTGCTCACCTATCTGCTCATCCGAGTCATTCTCTGCCTCCTCCGAGGAATCTGTTGAGGGTTGCAAGAAAGCCCCACATCAGCTTACACCATAACCACGCTTGCTGTGGTCCTCCCGCTGCCGCCACCTCCAGACTATGCTGGTGGTTATGTGCTGAGGGAGATGCCTCCACAACCCCACACAGCCCAGGGCATGGCACAACCTGCACATGGGCACCCCAAAACCCTTCCCCCCTCTGCCCAGGGCTCTTGCTGCCTTAACCACAGGGAGGCTGGGACATTCCCAGTCCCCTCCCAGCCCCAGGCACCAAGACAGCATCACCCCAGGGCACATGAGCTGCAAACCCACCCATGCTGGGTGACTGGTATCCGTCACAGCCAATCTTCGGCCTCTTCTCACTGTAGCGGGCGCAGAGGTGGGCACTGCCCGCCCGGTTACAGCACCAGTCGTACAGCTTCAGCTCCTGGTCTGGAGGCAAGAAGGAGAGTGAGGGGCTGAAGGGAAGAGGAGGGAGATGGGTTGGTTCCAGGCAAGGCTTTCCTCGGCTTTTGGCAGCTCCAAGGGAAACAGCACGTCAGGAAACAAGTTGGCACAGAGATTAAAATTATTTACAGGCTAAAACAATGCCAGCCTCAGCCAAGGGATGCCAAGGCTAGCTGTGCTTACCACGGTAGGGTGACGCCTGCCTGGAGGACCTCCAGTACCTCTCCTGCCGCCCCTCGATGAGCTGGTTCTGGCTGTCGTACAGGCAGCGGATGCCGGCGCCGTGCTGGTTGGGGGAGGCCGAGTGCAGCATGGAGACACGGGCACCCCACCTGCCTGCAATGGGACAGCAGTGAGCCTTGGGCAGCTCTTCCCAGCCAGCACGCCTGCCTTGGGGCAGGAATTGGGCCAGAGCTGGCTCCTTGTTATCCACCACTCCCACCACATCACCCACGGTGCTAGAGGGGTTTGAAGGAACTGATGGAGATCATCCAAGTGGTCCCCCCAGGTGAGACCCTGATCCGCAGCATCCCTCTGCAGGTCAGACCAACTCTGGCCAGTCTAATAAGACAGGAACAGGTCAGCCCTCAATCCTCCTCATTTTTCCTGTCTCTGAAGGGTAGGCCAGTCCCCCCTTCCTTTTCCTTAGGGTCACCTGCCCACCCTGCCAAGTGGGACCCTAGCCACCCTCGCAGGGAAGGTGGGGAGGGACAGCTTGGGGATGAGGAGGGTGAGGAAGCAGCATGTCCACTTGCCTCCACGGCTGCTCTTGAAGCGTGGGTCCTGCTGCCCTTGCTGCAGGGAGCAGGGGCAGGTGGGCAGGCCCTGGCTCCATGCCCTGGGCTCCTGTTGCTGCCCCGTCCATGCCAGGCACTTCAGCCAGTAGTTGTTGCCCACGCGGCTCTCCAGCTTGTAAATCCACAACCCACGGAGGTCTGAGCAGGAAGAGAAACCATGAGCTGTCATCTCTAGCCAAGGGGACGACAGGGGCTGTTTTGTTTTGAGCTGAGAGTCACCTGGTGCTGGTGCTGGAAGCTAAGCCCATGTTGCCCCTCAGTCATGGGACCCCATGTTCAACAGCCACTCAACAGCAGGGAAACAGGGGGAGAGGCTCTTGCCAAAGAAGAAAGACTTGGGATAGAGCCATTGGGACAAAAAGTGTCCATGGGCACAGCAGGGATGTTTCAGCCTCAGGGCATAGCTGGTATCCAGGGGAAGCACATTTTATGTGCTTGGGAGGGAAAGCCTGGCCTTGGTGAACTCAATGAGAGCCTTGTTGCAGTGGCAGGCTGGGTTTCATTCCCTGGGATTATCCCCCTCCTTGTGAACCCACCCTGGCTGTGTGGCACTACCTGTGTTGTAGCCCCTGAACTGGTCAGGGCGATATTTAGCAGCTGGAGGTCTCTTAGTCAGGTCATCGTTGTGGTAAAAGCCATCCCCACTGAGTGAAGAGGAAAGAGGAAAAATCAGGGGTTGCTCTTCCCAGGTGGGATTATCCCAGTCCCAGCCCCAGCCTGCCCTTCAGCCATCCTGATCCTGTGCCAGTGGGATTGCAGCACCCACATGGCAGCTCTGGGGACAGGAGGGCAAAGGCACGAGCTGCCCCAGCCTGCTTCCTCCTCTATATAGGGTGCAGTTCTTTTTGGGTGCTGCAAACACTCCTGCTGCATCAGGGGCTGAGCCCACAGACATCTGAAGACCCCCACAAGCAGCTTCCATGGTTTCCAGCATTTTGCTGGGTGATTTGGAGCAGAAACTCACGAGCAGTCATGCACAGGCATACACACACACTCGCCTGTGCCGCCCGCACTTCCCATCCTGGCCACCTTTTCCTTGCCCAGCTGCAGCAAGCAGCTAATGAGAAAACCCTGGAGACAGTGTGTAAAGGGCAAGACGTAATGCGAGGAGACAGGAAGCAACTGCTCCGGCCAAGCACGGAAATCCCTTCCCTCGGCTGGTGCAAAGTTCAACAAACATCCCCTATTTCCCACTCCTTCCACCCAAACCGCCAGGATGCTGGGGGCCCAGGACTCCAGAGGGATTTGTGGATCTTACAACAAACACAGCCCAGCAAGACAGCATGCTGCAGAGTGATCCAGTCCCTAGTGGGGCAAATTTGTTTGTGAGACCCCTATATGTTAGGCTGTATGGGCATGCAGACCCCATCTGGGCTGTCCTCATCCTTGTAGGGCACTCCTTGGGACATCAGGGAAGGATTCAACCAGCCAGAGCTGTGGGTGGGATGCATCCCAGTGCTCAGAGGAGGCAGGGATGGGGTGCTCAGCTGCTGTACCTGGTGTAGCCGATAAGCACATTGGTGGAAGTGAGCCTGGTGTAATCCCACTGCATGCCTCCGTCCTGGTACAGCATCAGGATGTAGGACCTGAAGCCATCGGTGGTCAGGACAGCCTGGTATGTGATTGTCTGGGGAGAAGTGTTGCAGACAGTTAAGAAAGTGAGTGAAGATGTGGGGTTTAAAATTGGGGTGTAGGTCAGTGCTCACTGGGAAACAGCAGGACTGAGGTCTGGAGGGAAACAAGGCAAACATAGCCAGGGCTGGTTCACATTTCGCATGGAAAATGTGATGGTTTTACTTTGAAGCTGTTCCATGACAAGCTTCAAACTTACCCAATTTTATGCTGCTGAAAAACAGCGTTTCTGGTGTGCAATAAACTCCCACCACATTAAAGAGAAAGGTTTTATGGAATGGGGGAAGTTCAACTAAAGGTGTCCCTCAAAAAACCTAAAAACCACCAAAACATGGGCACAGCCCAGTTCTTTTTTTGGCAAAATTCTTCAAGACTTTGGGCCTGAAAATAAGAACCAGTTTTGTCATAAAACTGGTTCTTATTTTCAGGCACAGAGAAGGTCATTGTCTGTGGGTCTTGGTGTTTTTCGATAACTCAACAGCACCTGTGTTCCATCAGTCCCTCACCTTCCGGGTGTCAGTCCATGCTGCATAGACAGGTGCCTTCTCCCAGGTGATTTTCAGGGTCCAGGCTGCAGAATAGGAGGATCTCAGGTACCGCCGGACCTTCGCTTCCACGTCACGGATGAACGGAGGCTTGGCTGTGTTGAGAGTGGAGAACTCCTGTAGGTTGGGAACAAACATGTCTGCGTTAGCTCCCAGCAGGACAAAACCAGGCCTAGGCTGAGATCACGCACAGACCCCTGTAACCAAGGTGCTGGATGGGATCTGGATGGCTCAAGAGGTCACACAGCACCTACAGCTCTTAGATTTGGCTCAGAAAAGGGAAAAACCATTCATGGGCTTCATTAGTTACACATCTCAAGAGGCATCCACAGAATAGGTGATGAGTTTATAATCGAAAGGTGTTTCGTGCAGTCATGCAGCCACATGGCTTCACTCACCTGGTAAAAGGTGCTGCCAACACCTCTGGAGAAGTCAGCGTTGTCCCAAAACACGGCGATCATGGGAACCTCTTCGTGGCCGTTGAAGCCGCTGGGAGGAGGGTTGGGGTATGTGAGGATGCTGTTGTCTGAGGCTGGGAAAATGATCTGTCCATTGTCTGTAAACTGAGCAGAGGGATCCCTCCATCAGGTGAGATCAGGACCAGCAGCGCTCCCTGGCATGGGGGTGGCAGCCCTCCCATTTCCAAATCCATTTTGAGCAATGCCCAAGGAAAGCCACCACCTGCCACTGCTGAAATGGCCACAAAGTCACCTCTTGCTGCAAACAGACCACAGCAGCATCCCAACAGCTTCAGCCCTTCAAGAGTTCCACCCCAGGCCCCTGGTCCCTGGTGCCTCTCCCAGGTTTTTGGGTGATGGCCACTTGCCCAGTGAGTCAAGCCTAAGTAGACTCACGTAGAGAGAGCTGCGCAGGGTCTTCCCAAATGGGAATCCAGTCTCAGGCTTGAAAAGTGGAGAATTAAAATCCACTCTCCTTTCCACGTACTCCTGATCATTTTCCCTTGCTCCATACCCATAGAGGGGCACAGCTGGAACTGGAAAAGAAAACAAACAAACAAACAAACAAACAATAAAACCAAACCACATTTACAGCAAAGCCTTTGGTCTGTGTCAAAAATTTAAAAGGGCTGAAATTATTTTGCTTCCACTGGGACACAGCCTGGGCAGCAGGATGGGGGACACTGCCAATAGCCTCCAGGGACACTCTGCATGTCACCATCCCTTGCAGGAGCTTGTTCCCACCCCTTTCACTGCCTTACACAAACACAGCTGCCCTAAACCTGCTATGATGGCCTTTGTGGTCACTGTCCCCTGCTTCAACCAGCCCTGTTGGGACACTGCCATTAGGAGGGGAAGAACATTGTACAAGGACTGTGGCAGGGACCAGCACAGAATTAAACACCCACAGCTCTTTCTAGAGACTTTTCCAGCCTCCAGTTCCCTATTTATGTCTGTTAAAAAAAAAACAAACCAAACATTCAGAGGGGATGAGTTTTCCAGCTGATGGGACTGTATTGAAGGCAGGCTCACCCTGCCAACAGTGCAAGCTCATATGCAGGGGTTCCTCATGCTGCATCTCCCCCAGGGTCCTGCCTTCAAATAGATCCCTTGTTTTCTGGGCACTGAATGTCCCTGAGGATGGTCCATCAGGAAATTGGATGTGTTAGTCCCACCCAGGCTGCTCTGCGAGCATCACGTACCTGCGGGACTGGGCAGCAGGGTTGGGGCAGCTGCTGGCCCTCCTGGTGGAGCTGGAACCACGGGGGACGATGCACGGGAGGTGACAGTGGCTGTTCCTGGCCCGGGAAGCACCTCCCGGCCCCTGGGCAGGGGGGCTGGTGGGGCTGGGCCGGTGAGGGCCGGGCTGCAGGATGTGGCTGGGCGTGCAGTGGCTGGGGACCCACCCTGGGATCCCCCCCGGCCTGGGAAGGCTCCAGAAAGGCTCGACCCAGACGTGGCAGGGGCTCTGTTTGCCAGGCTGGTGGTGGTCAGCTCCCTGCCCAGGAATGGCTGCAGGGCAGCAGGTGGTGAGCCACCAGCAGGTCCTGGCCCCAGGGTTTTTGCTCTGGGACTGCCAGCAGTGATGCCAGCGGGAGGAAGGCCAGGGAGCCCTGGGCTCCCCCCAGGTGGGGAGTGAGTCTCCATATGTGCCCCAGATCCATTGGCACTGGGAAGGAGATGGGTTAAGTCCCCTTGCCCTGCCATCGTTCCATGGAGCACAGCACTCACTTCTCCAGGAACAGGGCTGTCAGCATCCCCAGAAGGGGCTCTGGGGCTTGCCAGCTGGAGGGGAGGCAGGAGCAAGGCAGGCCCCCCTGGCACAGCAGCCTCCAGCTCTCCCTTTCCCCCTGCAGAGGACCCCACTATGGACTCACGTGCTGAAAGCCCAGGGCTGGCAGACGCCCCCTCTGCAGAATTTCCTCGCTGTGGAGCAGAAGGCAGCACCGGGGCAGCATTGGGGGATATGGGAGCATGAGGGGGCGCTTCTCCCAAAGGTGCCGGCATGCCTGAGGCCACCTCATCTTCAAGAGACCACGACTGAGCACCTCCAGCTTCTTCTGACAGCCCACCTGGTGACCCTGGCAGCAGGGGCCTGCTCCCACCTTGGGTGCCAGGGGCAGAGTCAGGGTCCCCATTGGGTGCCAGCCCGGAGCTCAGCCCATGTCCAGGGAGAAGCAGAGAAGCAGCCACCGAGGTGGTCATGCCATCAGAAACACCACTGTTGTCTGGAGCCACTGGGACCCGGCTGGCACCAGGGGAAGATCCCCCATTCATGGAGGCTCCTCCAGGCACCTCCACCACACGGACTTCACTCAGTTTTCCATCAGAAAGTTCAGTATTGGCACCACTTTGGGTGCCAGGAGCAGACACAGAGGCTTCCTGAGGGCCAGCAGCCTCCAAGCCTGTGTTCAAGCCACCACCAGCTCCAGCAGCTCCAGGAAGGCTTGTTTCATCAGCAGCCTCGCCTGTCCTCCCAGGTAATGAAGACCCATCTGCAGACGAGGAAGAAGATGCAGACTGCAACACATCTCCTGTTTCTCCATCAAGGGTTTCTGAACCAGCTGATCCCATTCCGGTAGGAGCCTGGGACTGTCCTGTGGACCCTCCATCACCAGCCACTTCACTTGCCCCTTCTCCTGCAGCAGGAAGGACCCCAGTGCCAGCACCCAGGGAGGGCTGAAGACCTTCAGCAGCACTGCCTGCTCCTTCGAGTGCACCCAGGCTGGATGGATCTGAAACAGAGGATGCTGCGACATCACCACTGGGAGAGGCTGAACCGGATGAGGAACCTGCACCAGGCAGTTCATCCTGGTGAGGGCTGACAGCTGAAGCACTTGTCTCCATGTTGGGACTGTCATTCTCTGGGTTTCCTGCCTGTGCCACATCCCCTGCACTCTCAGGCCCCTGCACCAGACCAAGCCCTGGGCCAGTTTCACCATCTGGAGAGGCCAGGGACAGACTGTCGGGGCCAGGGGCTGTGGATGAGATGGGTCCTGCCTCATCACCCCTTGGCACAGAAGGTGCTGCCACCACATCACTGGGAGAGGTGATACCGGATGGGGAACCAGCACCAGGCAGTTGATCCATGCCAGCTGCTATTCCAGTCCCTGTGGTGGAGCTCGGGGATGGCTCAGACTCAATCCCACTGCCTGCTCCTTCCAGTGCCTGTTCTGCCGTGCCGGCTCCTTGCCCTTCTGCTGCTGGCAGCCCCACATTTGTGCCAAGCTGGTCCCCAACGCCAGGTGATGGGGGTCCTACTGGTCCATGAACTGCTGAGCTGGGGATATCCCATGCCAAAGTCGGGCCGGTGTCTGGTCCTGTGGCTCCAGGGAGACCTGCTCCTGGGAGAGCACCAGCTGCCGTCCCCCACGGCTCTGACCCACCAAAGGATGGAGACCCAGGTGCTCCCTGGGGAGCACTGAGGTCAGGGCTCACTGGTGTCTCTGCCTCAGACACAGGGCCAGCCACAGACCCTGGGGGTGCGAAAACAGCCCCAGGAGCACTGGCAGATTCACTGGGCAGGTCCCCCGGTCCTTCAGCACCCGAGAGATCAGGCTCCATTCCAGCACTGCTGGGAGGTGCAGGGCCAGTCGAGGACACTTGTCCCAGTGCTGGGGCTCGTCCTGCTCCTGTTCCATCCCCAAGTGCTGATGGAGGGGAAAGTTCAGCATTTGACAAGTCTTCTGTTCCTCCAGTCAGCAGCTCTCCATTATCAGTAGGAGATGCTGAGGGCTGAAGGTCTGGAGGACTCATGTCACTCTGGGTATCTTCATAGGGACTGGCATCCTCTGGACCTCCTGCCTGTGCCATGTCCTCCACCCCCTCAGCTCCCTGACCCTGGATCCCAGCAGTGGGCCATGCCAGTCCATCAGGTACAAAAGGTGCTGGGCTGGGGGCATTTGAATCTGTGCTCAAGTCAGTGCCAAGTCCATCAGCTTCCTGGGAAGCTCCAGTTGGCATCTCCACTGGCTGTGGCTCCCTGAGAGATGGAGACACGGGTGCTTCTGGGGCAGTAGTGAGTTCAGGACTTGTTGGTGTCTCTGCTGCACCATTAGCTTCAGGCAGGGTGCTGGCTCCAGCCTCTGAGGCTGGGTGAGCAGCCCCAGGAGCACTGGGGGTGTCTGGGGGGGATGTCAGAGCATCAGGAAGCAGCAGTGGCTGTTCACCAGTGGGGGTCTGCCATGGGGTAGGCTGGAGGGATGGGCTGGCCAGATCCACAGCTCCCACATCCCCTGCAGGCAGTGCAGTGGCTGAGACTGGGAGATTTGTGTCACTCTGTGCATCAGTGGGAACCCCTGGGGCCAGCAGTGAGGTGGCAGTGTTCTCTGTTTCCTCAGGTGCCACTGGTGCCCTGCTGGCTGCAGGTGACAAGTCTGAACCAGAAGCCTCTGATGACAACCCAGGAACTCCCTGCCCATCCCCATCCCCACCGTTGGATGGTGTCAGCGAAGTGTCTGGGCTCAGCACTGCCTGGCCAGGGAGAAGGGAGGAATTCCCAGAGTTTTCTGCTGTTCCTGACATCTCTGGTCTCTCCGGAGGTAGGTGGGATGAGCTGGTTGTGCTGAATTCACCATTCATTCCATCTCCTTTATCTCCAGATTCTGAAGCTAAGGGACTTTCCTCACCAGCTGGGGCCATTTCTCCTGCTGGCTCTGGGTTAAGGCCCTCAACCCCGCCCACTGCTCCATCCTGTTGAGTTGGAAGCAGCTCCCCGGCGTCAGGACTGGGGCCCGAGGAGTTGGCACTGGCTTCACTTTGAATAGCTTCAGGCAGGATTATGCCTTCCTCGACTGCTCCCTTGGCTGTGGTCAGCCCTTGGCTCGGCAGCACAGTGACACCAGCAGTTGGCTGTGGCACCCAGGTGACTGCCAGGGGAGCGGTGGTGTTGCCAGTACTGAGGTCTGTGTCTTCTGCTCTGTTTGCAAGGATGTCCTCCTTCACATCCTCAAGGACAGGGGTGGTCCCCAGAGGGACATCAGGAGGAACCTCTAGTTCATCATGCTCTGCTTCTGGGGTGACAGCGGGGTGCTGCGTGGTGATGGCAGCAGCAGCCGTGGCTGTAGTGGGAGCAGCTGAACTTCCCTCAGTACTCTGAGTCGTGTTAGGAGGCTTGGACACGTTCACCAGAGCTGGCACTGTAGACCTGTATTCACTCGTTGCTATCAGTGGGTCTGTCTCAGTCCAGGGAGGAAAAGTCTCAGCATCAGCCGCTGTGGTGCTCGTCTCTGTAGTGAGGGTAGTACGGGGCCACTCGTCCCCTATTGCACTGGGGAAAGTTGTCCCCGCAGTAAAGGGCCCGTCGGTAGTGACAGGGACAGCAGCAACAGCCCCAAGCCCTGCAGAGAAGCACAAAGTGGAGTGTTACAGTGGGAGCTGGAGCTGGCAGCCTGCCAGGCTCAGACACCTCTCCGTGAGAATCACAAAGCTCCCACCACTTCTTAAACCCCTTCTGCCTCATCCCACAGCCTTACAAGGCCCTGATTTAAAAGCCAAGGAGTGCAGCCTGGGCTGCCTTAGGCATAGCACTGCACAGCACCTCTTGCATCCCCAGCATCAGCAGCTGGCAGCTGAGACAGGACACAACTCATCACAGGTCAGACAGAGACACTGGTGCAAGCATGGAGGCAAAACTAGCTGCTGAAATCCAGTCCAGTCATGCTGGGGATGGTACTGGGATGACCAGCCACCAGGTAGAGCTGGGGCCCAGTAAGTCTAGTTCATAGCTCTGGGGGTGTCTGTGGAGCTCTGCCACCCCAGGACAGCCCTCAGCCCTCTTTCCATCGCTGCAGGGACAGCTCTGAGCACAGTCGCTTCTGCAAAGCCTGGGGGGGTTCTGTGTTTTTTCACCTTTCGGGTGTCTGAGGGACATTTAAATAACTTCACCCAAGGCCCTTTGTCAGGTAGGAGAGCCAAGGCTTAGGGAAGCCTTCCCTGACTGCAGATGCATTCTGATCTGCTGCACTTAAAGCAGGTTCAATAAAACTCTCCTGGGCGGGGCGCCTGCCTGCTCCTGCCCCCATTCCTCTTGCCTCCAGCTGAGTGAAGGCATCCGGGGTTCCCCACCCATGGAGGGAATATTTGCGAGCTCCCAGCACTAAGCCTTGCTTACATCTCTCTCCTCCTGCTGCCAAATTCCTAACCCACATCCAAGAGCTCTGCTGAAAGGAGGAGACACCTGCCCACATCCCAGACGTGTCTTCCAGAACCTACTGGCACCCGTGGGTGACGTTTCACATGGTCTTATTTTTAGGACAGGGATGTAAGTTCTGGGGAGACCAAGCTGCCGCCACTGGCTCCATGAGGAGCCGGGTGGATCTGCTGACACTTGGCTTTAGGGAGCTTCAATTAGGGGAGACGAAGGGCACCCCAATGGCAAGATCCAGCAGGGCTTTGCCGCAGCCTGACAGCCCCAGCCTGTTCCCAATCCCGGTGCTCCAGTTCGTCAGGTTCCCCCTGACAGGCAGCCAGATCTCCCTGCAGCAGAGGTGCCTCCAACCTCACCGCCAGCTCAGCTCGTTAGCTCCCAGATAGCTTGTGCAGGGTCACTAATGAATATTAGCTCCTGTGCCAAACCAGTCCTCGAGGGGTCCATCCTCTGCTAGACCCCTTTGCTGGCAGTCTGCTTCAGTGTCATCTTTCCTGGCTGGAAAAGCTCTTTGTGCCAGCCTCCTCAGCCAAAGGAGCTCAGCAGCTTCCGTCCCCATCTCAGGGAAAACAAAGCACATCAGTCAAGTCACCCCAGTTTAGTTTGGCCCACTCCACCCTGGTAAATCCCTGTTTCATCTTAATTCTTCAATGTGGAGGAGGAAACACCATCTACCCTACACACCCATTCATGGGAAGTTTGTGCAAGAGGGGCCCCAGCATGGAGCACCAGCATTTGCTCTTCCCTGGGATGTGGGAGGGATGGGAGCATCCCTGGGTCCTGCTCTGCCAGCTGGCTTCCCTTGGCTCCTTTGCTGGAGGGGTACACAGCTGCCTGCAGGCTTCCGGGCTGGGCTCTCATCTCTCCCACGGCTCCACGCCTGCAACCAGCCCCTCGGGGTGATGCCTGCCCTGTAAAATGCTTGTCTAGCTCTTTGGCTGCAATTCCTTGCAAGGACTGGTCCTAAGAGGAGTTTCCAGTACAGCCAGGAGTGAAAAGCATCTCACAGCGTACCTGCTGCACCCCGACAGGGCTGGGGTAGCACATGGGCTAGCAGAAAAATACAGCACATACCGTGCAGAATCCATGCGCAGCATCCCAGGAAAGTGGAGAGCGTCCATCCCCTGGTCCCCATGCCTCAGGCCTCCACACAGGCAGAGCACTTGGAAGCGCAAAGGGAGGAGAGAGCAGCAAGGAGCAGCTCCCTCCGTCCCTCCCTGCCTGCCTCTCCTGCAGAGCTGGAGTCCCACAGGTGCTCCTGCTCCTGCTCCCTCCTATTTATAGGGATGGCAGAAGGAGGCAGGTTGCTCTCCCGCCCCCGGTCCCTTCCCTCCAATGTCCCTGTCACCCTTCCCTTCCAGTCGAGCCCTCCCATTCCCAAGGGCTGGATGCCCTGTTCAGCTGGGGCATGGGCTGGCATGTACTCAAAGCCCACCCTGCAGGGACACACGTCTCCCCACGGAGCTGGGGTCAGCCTGGTGCAGCTCCCCGGGCTGCCAGCACCAGAAGGTGAAGCTGAGCCCAGAGCAGTGTGTGGCACTGCCAACAGTGGCATGGCAGTCACCCCACAGACCCCACAGGACCTGTTCCCCATGGCAGTCACCCCACAGACCCCACAGGACCTGCTCCACATGCAGGGTATGGGGCCACAGAGCAGTGTGTGGTGGTGACAGGGCTGTGCCAGCTGGTGTCACCATGCCTGTGAGGACACCACAGGCACTAAAATCACCAGCTGAGCCATGTTTAAGGCCAGAACAAGGCAGAACACAAGTCCCCACTTGGCTCCCCAGGAGCAGATTCAGGTTGTATAAAGCAGGGAGAAACATGGCTGGGGTCAGGCCCTGGGGTGTCAGTTGAGCCCCCCAGTGCCCAACTGCAACTGGAAGCACTGGGGATCCCTCTTCAAAGCCCCAGCACAGGGGGTTTGAAACCTGCACCTCAGTCTAGGCACAGCAGTGCTGGGGTGCTGGGAGGGGGTAAATTGTTCAGGGAAGCTTCTTTGCAAGTTTGGACCAGCATCCCCAGAAGCTGAAGCAGGAAAAGGCACAAACCTGGACCCCCTTCCCTGCTATGGGGGTCCCCTGGGTCACTTCACCCCTACGTCTCACCCCCCAACCTCCTCCCTGGAGCAGCAATTCCTGCACGCCCCCTTGAAAACTGCTGCCAGCTCCCCTGTGAACAGCATTATGCAAACTCCCACCACTACATGGTTTTGTAGTCAATTAAACACTTCTTAACCAGAAATGGCCCCAGGCAACTCCTGCAAAGTGTTATGAGGGGTGTTAGGCAGTACACAGTGTCCTGCTGGAGTTGGGCAGGCGGCACATCAAGTGACACCCCGGCCCAGCACCGCGGCAGTGTGGATGGGGAAGTGCCAGGGGAGGCCAGGTCACGGCTGGTGGAACAGCATCCTGTAAAACCCACGCATTACCCCCGGCAGCGGGAACAGGGCACAGGCGATAAACCGGGGGCAGCGTCGCTCACCTGGAACTAAGCACCTGCCCGCCAAAAATGCCAGTGTGGGTGCAAAGCTGGGGGGAGGACAGTGCATTGGGGGTCTTGCAATCAGCACTGCAGATCATGGGGTGACTGACCCATCATTGACCACCTAAGCAATGACCACACTAGGACCTATGGAGGATTTGAGAGATGTAAACCTGCCGTGGGAGAGTTGTTCCTGCCCATGCTGACAATGCTGTATCACTTTGGAAAGCAACCCCAACAGGGAATACATGCTGACGCTGGAGAGAGTTGCTCCAGATGGTGTTTGAGGTGCAAAATGCGGTGGGAACCACAGGGACTGTTGCAAACGTGCTGCTCAGCATCAAGGAAAACAACTTGGCTGAAGCAAGGCACTGGCCCCAGCCTGCCTGCAAGCTCCTGTCCGTGCTCCACAGGGGCCAGCACTGTCTGGAGACCCTTGTGCCTGCTACTCCTGCCCATGCTGTCCCCCCAGACATGCCCATCTCCCAGCAGGGTCACAGGGCTGACAAACCAAACATCCCTCTGCTCAGGCATTGGCACATCCTCCCAAGAAAGCCCGCAGTCACCAAGGGATGCCTCATCCTGAGGACAGTACCCTGTTACCTCTCTGGGACGGGCTTTTCACTGATCTTTTTGCTATGTCTGAGACCAATGTCCTGGCAAAGCGCTGGTTCCTGTAAAAGTCATTTAATCCACTGTTACCAAAGACCAAAGCATCATGTGGGCACCGGAGCCCTTCAGGAGCCTGTAGCCAGGGGACAATTCCGTGAATCCCAGCACCCAGGGGCTCTGCACTGTCCAGCATGGCTGAACATGGCCCAGCACAGTGCCTTATCAGCTTTCCTAGAATTAATAGGCTGGTTGTTCCAGTCCCGTGGAGAACACAGCATCTCCTACTGGCTCCCCTCCAGCCTTCTGGCAAGGGCATTTCGAGAGGGCTCAGGGGTGGCAATGGAGGAAACCAGGTTATCCATCAACCCCACAGGTTCTGGATGACTTGGCATGCTAGGTGTGTTGCAACACCCTCCTGCCAAAGAGTGGGAGCTGGGCTATAGCCATCAGCGGGGGTGAAGGGAAGGGGGACACTGGAAGGGACACCTGAGTCACAAGGAACTTGAGATGCACTCCACGATGCTGCCAGGTCCTCTGAAGGTGACAGTCATGTTGGGCACAAGATTCGTTCCTTTGGACAATGCTGAGAGATTGGAGTGTATGACAGCAAAGAGGCTGAGAATTGTTTTATGGACTGGGAAAGCAGCAGGACTTGGATCCAACCTCCCAAGCCCCTCTGGTCAGGGGTCTGTGGCAGGCAAGCAGCCATGGGGTGAAGGTGGCACCTCAAGGACGGCAGGCACAAAGAGCATGGGCAGTGTCAGGGGCTTGTCAGAGCTCTGTGCCATCAATGCAGTGACACCACCCCCACAGGAGCCACATCCCCCCACTGTGCCCCTCTTCTCCCTCCCAAACTGGGGGGCAGAGGGGACCAGAGCATCTCCTGCCCCCACAGCCCCCCAACCCCAATAACGGTGGAAGGCGGCTGTGTCAGTAGAGAACAGTGAGTACCCTGGTCACCTTTTCATCCCAGCACTTCAGGACCTTTTCCTCCCTTTGTGACGCAGTTTGGCTCCATTACCCCGGCCTTGGCACCCGGCCATGTCCCGGGGTCTGAAGTTATGGATTCAACAGCCGGAGAGAACAGCCCAGTGGGATGCGACGTGGGAGGACTCTTGGCACAGCTCCAAGGCGTAGGCAGACCACAAGGATTTCTTTCCCAGCACCCCACCACGCAGCCAGCACAGGGACCCCATCCAGCAGGCTGTGCCCAGCTCCCCAGCTCCTTGCCTGGCTGCTAAGGGACCTCTCTCAGTCTCGATGGGTCCAACGAGCCCACAAAAGCCAGGCAGCATCCTAAAGAGCAAAGGGGCAACCCTGGAATGCAAGGGGCATCCCAAATGGGAGCATCCTGACAAGCTGCCTGGGTACAGCCTCCAGCCCCAGCCCAGCTTCTCCCAGGCCCTGTGAGCTGGCAGGCAGCTGGGTGATCCCACGGTGTCTTTCCCCATCCTGTCCAGCTTCTGGCTCCTTCCCAGCCAGTTGACAATCCAGGCAGCCTGAGAGCAGTCTGGTTAGGAATCCCATGTCCCACACACCCCCTCCCAGCCCTCCCTGTGCCGGGGCAGTGAGGGCTGCCAGTGAGAAGCAGGGATCAGCCAAAACCAACCCCTGACACGCAACAAGGCTATTTTGCTAATTATTTCAGTTTTCAATCTCCAGGCGAGGTGGCTTGCTTAGGCTAATAATTGCTTCAGTTGGATTTTATCTGGCTAATTAATCAGTTAATAAATGACTTTGCTGCAGGGGGACAGATGTTGCGGCCGTCTTCTTAGCTGGGGACTGGAAAAAACAGGGAAGGAGCACGGCCCACGGGATTTCCACGGCCCCAGAGTGCACAGAGCTGCCCCTGCAGCTGTGGGGTGTCATGGGGCAGAGACCTCCAAAGCAGAGACCCTCAATCTGCCGGGGTGCCGAGCCATCCTTGGGAATGTCTGCAGCAGCCCCTGGCGGGAGGGGACAGCTCTGAGCCCGTCTCTCCACGCAAAGCTCTTCGGACTCAGTTTTCCTCACCAGTACCTCCAATAGATGGCAAAGCTGAAAATCGGGAAAGGCAACTTGGAAAATAAAGAAGTCATCACTTCGACACAGAAAACATGGAATTTCTATTTACTGCCCGGCCTGTGCTGGCATGGGTGTTCTCCTCTGACAGCAATACCACAGGTGAGCTTTGGGCACAGCAGTCCTGGGGGCTTCAGGTCTCCTTCCTCCCACTCCTCTGTCCCCAGGGTGGCTTTGATGGCTGAGCCAGCTCAGTCCCAGATGTAAAAGCCTAGTCCTGTGGGGTCCCCTTCTCCCAGCCCTCCCGGCAGAGCTGGAGGGGGTCCCACCACAGGAACCAGGTCTGGAGCAGGGTGGTGAGAGGGCTTGGGCTCTACAGACAGGCTGTGGGAAGGGGCAGGAGGGGCACTGGGGGTCCTCTGGGGGTGCAGAGTGAGGGATGGGAAGCCCCAGGTTCAAGAGGAGCTGTAGAGGATTCCCCAGGGGCCTGCACCACCATGGAGTGAGGAGCTGGGGTGGCTCAGCAGTTCAGGCAGGAGCAGGCCAGGTGAGGGGCAGTGGTCAGGTCCTCCTCTTCCCTCGCCACGCCAGTGACAGGCCAGCGCACGGGAATGCCGTCTGCAGGTCCTCACGGAGCTGGGGGAGAGAACAGCCATCAAACTGTGCCAGAGGGGGTTTCCTACCCCCTGTTCCCACATAGAAAGGGGCTGATCCTGGACCATGGCAGCCAAAGGAGGGTCTCCCCTTCATCTGAAAGGGCTCTGGGTGACATTCAATGCAAGATGTAGCCATTCCCCTCCCACTGGCTGCCTGACTCCCTCCCTGACTGAGTGAACCACAGCTGGCAGATGCAGAGTGGGATCTCCTCCTGCACACCTCACCTTGGACAGCACCAGCTCCTGCACCGTGGTGTTTCCCAGGTCCAGGAGGGTGGTTAGCCGCAGCGACAGAAAGAGGTGAGATGCACCTAGGGATTAAAAATAGGGCTCTGGTTATTGCCCTTGAACCCTGGGCTGTGCCAGAGAACCTGGGGGTCTCTCCCCAGGATTGCTGACACAGACATGGGACCTCCTTCCAGGTTAATTGTGTCATGGACACGCTACACTGCCAGGAGAACAAACCTCCCACTGTACAGCAAACCACATGTACCCCAAAGCATCAATACCTTCACACTGAGAGTAAAGCAAGAGCAGTGGGGCACCAGGACCCCCTGTACTGGCCCCGAGCACTGATGCTGGGGGTGGTGATGCCCACAGGCACTGCACTTACTGGTGTTGGACGAGCCAGAGGGGCAGACTGGTGGCAGTGTTGTCAGGTCCGTAGGTGTGCTGCAGGTAACCTCTGAGGTCTGGGCTGAGCTGGTGGCAGGGAAAGAGGGCTCAGTGCCTGGGCAAAGCAATATTAGGTTAGTGCTGTCTGCAGAGGTGCAGGATGTTCCTGCAGCTGGGAACAGGCCTAAGTGAAGCCACATATGTGAAGCCACCCAAGTACATGCCCAGGATTCCCATGGGAATTTGTCACCCAGACCATGTCCCTGCCTTCCAGGTGCCCCCCTGGCTGAATCCACCCATAGCTGCAGTGGGGGTCCCAGACACTGTCAGGGTACCTGGAGTTGACCCCATAGCTGAGGGGAAGATGTCAGGGTAGCTTGGAGAGGGGATGCTCATGGGGTCTGATGTGCTGGTAACAGGGCTGGCTGTGGTGTCTTCCAGGGTTGTCCAGGTCTCGGCTGAATCGTCTGTAGTTTCAGTGGGAGGAGGCGCAGTGGGAGGTGAGGTGTTGCCAGTCTCTGGGGATGTGCCGGACCCCTCTGGGGCGGAGACTTCTGTTTCAGGGCTGGAGGAAACGAGGGTGGCTGTGGTGGTGGAGTCAGTGGTAGGCAGCAGTGTTGAGCTCTCCATAGGTGTTGAGGAGGTAGGGAGAGCTGGGGATACAGTTGCTGTCACATCCATGGCAGTGACCTCTGCAAAGAATTGGGACGATAAAATGCACAAGGATTGGTGGTGAAAGGCTGAGACCATGGCTATGCTGGGGATGGTGCAGCATCACCACCACAGTGAGCTCCCTGAGGAACTCAGAGCTGCACATCAGCCATGGAGCATTGAGAGTGGGAGTTCACTGTCCTGCACGGATCAAACGCACGGATCTCTGCAATGGGTATCAGCCATGCAGACCACGTAAA
>VZTH01019109.1:0-17424 GCA_013397815.1 Aleadryas rufinucha
GGCACAGCTGGGTTTCCCTCTCCCTGGGTGTAGTTCCCTGTGGAATTCTGGAGGCACAGCCGGGTTTCCCTCCCCCCAGGTGTAGTTCCCTTTGGAATTCTGGAGGCACAGCCGAGTTTCCCTCCCCCTGGGTGTCATTCCTGGCTATCCCTGTGGAATTCTGGAGGCACAGCCGGGTTTCCCTCCCCCCTAGGGCCATCGACAAGTGCGAGACGCTGGCCAAGGAGTTGTACTCCATGATTGGCCTCCAGTACCGGGAGAGCAGCTCCGAGGACGAGGCGCCGGCGGCCGCCGAGGTCATCGAGATCCCGGACGAGGAGGACGACGACGTCATGAGCGTGGACTCGGGCTGGAAGCGCAGTTCAGTGTCCCCAGCTGTGCCAAGGGAGGGATTGGGATGAGGGAATGCTGTCAGCTCATGGGGAATATCTTCCACATCATGCTCAAATTCTGGGATTCCTGCAGTCCCACGTTGGGATTTCGCCCTTTTCCCATCTGCCTCAATGTTGTCATCATCAAATGATGCCACTTTAGGAAAGATGGTTGAGGAAAAGCCTTGCTGGGGTGTATTTCCTGGCGGGGATTTGGGGTGGATGCTTCTCCCTGTTCCCTTTTCTTCCTGTGGTTTAATTAGGATGGGTTTTTCCCACCCCAAAAAAGGTTTTAAACCGCTGTTTTCTCTTCACTCCCAGGCAGCAGCAGTCCCAGAATCTCCAGGGATCAGAGCCTGGTGAGTGGGGAGGCCCTGGCTGGAGATGATTCCTCATGTGGGGTTTTCCTGGGACACAAAAAATCCATCAATTTCTCCTTGTTTCCCTTCTCTTTCCCCCAGCTGCGGGAAGCGATGGTTGCCATGAGGAAATCTGCCCGGGATGTTGCGAAATTCATGGATGCTGTCAACAAGAAAACCATCCTGCAGGAAGCACAGAAAGGTGTGGGAGCTTCCCAAAACCAGGAAAACCGTGGTCTGCTTTCCCTGCTGGAAAGCTCCGTTCGTATTTATTGATCCCAAATTGCTGTTTTAATTTAGGGTGTATTGATTCCAAATTCCTGCTTTTCATCGAGCTGTTTCCATCCAGTGTAAAGGGAGGCACTTGGGCTGCCTGAGGGGAAGGGAAGCAGGAATTCTTCTTCCAGAATTGTGCTTCCAGCTGTGTGCAGAGGGGAGATTTGGGGGGATTTGGAGCTGATTTTGTGCTGTTGTTCCTTTGGCAGATGCACAACCCCCTCGGGAATCTCCTGGCACTGCCCAGCCCGTCATTGTCCCTGCAACCCCTGGGAATGATCTCAACACTGATGGGGACCTCAAAGTGGGCATGAGGATTTTGGGCAAGAAAAGAACCAAAACGTGGCACAAGGGGACGTTGATTGCCATCCAGACGGTCGGTATGTGCCAGGCACGGGGCTTTCTCGGGATTTTGGGGATTTGGGGATTTTTGGGATTGGGTGGGAAACCTGCATTAAAAGCTGTCGGAGCACCTGATGTCACCTGGAAGGGGCTGTGGGAGCAACACACCTGCACTGCTTCACTCTCCAGATTAATTCCTGAAATTCGGCTTTTAGATGAATTCTGAATTAATCCTGAATAAATCCACCTCAGAGCGAGCCAGAGCGTTGGAATTCCGGTGCGAAATCCCACAACTTTCGTTCCTTTTCCCCTTTTATTTATCTTCTCTTTGCTTTTAAAACATCTTTCCAGGTGCTGGCAAGAAATACAAAGTGAAATTTGATAACAAAGGGAAGAGTTTGCTCTCGGGCAACCACATTGCCTACGATTACCACCCCTCAGCCGAGAGGCACCACGTGGGCAGGAGGGTGGTGGCCAGGTACAAGGATGGCAACCAGATGTGGCTCTACGCTGGCATCGTGGCTGAGACCCCCAATGTCAAGAATAAAGACAGGTATTCCTTATTTCCCATGCTCACCTGCCCCCATCTCTGATTTTTTTGTTGTTTTAGGCTAAAAATAAAGAGATTGATTTGAATACCCTTGAGGTGCTGAATTGTGCCCTCCCCAGGACTGCGATTCTGACTCCCTTCACCCTTTCTTATCTCTGAAACTCAGGGTGGAGCTTCCACTCTTGCTCGTGGCCCTGAGTCAGGAATTAGATCTGCTAATTTATTCAAATTATCACCCAAATGTTGAGTCTGGGCTCCTTGAGGCATGAAGCAGTGGGAGGAAATAGGAGCCCTGGGAGGGTAGAGCGGCAGCACTGTTGCCAAAGCACTTGAGGAGGAGAAAGAGCAGCTTTGGAGCAGCTTTTTTGGGAATGAAGAAGGGGCAGGGCTGCTCTGTTCTGTAAAGATAAAGGCTTGTGGTCTTTCTGAACAGATTGATAAAGGGTTTAATCGCCCTGGATCTGCTGTAAATTGTGCTGGGTTTTACCTTATTTTATCGTTTGTGTTTAATAACTGAAAATGAGCTGGATTTGATACTCAAATTGCAAATTTTCTCCTGGTTGTGATGCTGATCCCTCATCTTGCAGCTTTTGTACAGCTCCAGGGCCTGGAGTCGTTACTCAGAGGCACTCAGTGGGTGCTTTATCCATCTTTTCCTGCAGGAACCAGGAGCAATTCAGCATTTTCTCTTCCTTTACCTCCCTTTCTTGGGGCACAGAGAGGGGATTCAGAGCAGAGGGAAAGGGCCTGGGTGGGAATTGCGCTGTTTGAGCAGCGCAGGGAGAGTTTGGGGCTCTTCATTCTGCCCTCACCCAGGACTGGGATGTCTCCAGGAGGAGCAGCAGAGGTTCCCCACTTCCACCCCATGATGTGGAGCTGTTTTCTCTTCAATTCCAGTCCCTAATTCCCGTTTGTTTTCCAGGTTCCTGATTTTCTTCGACGACGGCTACGCGTCCTACGTGAAGGAGTGGGAGCTGTACCCCGTCTGCCGGCCATGTGAGTGATCCCTGTCCCTCCTGGCCTGCAGAGGTTTTGGGTTTTTTGGAAGAATTTGGGTCCAAAAATGGGTGTTTCTCTTTTGGTGCTGAGCCTGGAAGATTTCTGAAATCCTGGTTTATTGCCAGGGTGGGTTTAGGATGTCCCACCACCAACATTCTCTGGGATACAACCCCGTGATCGACCTTACGTAAAAATCCACCTGGGATATCCTAAAAAATAAATAAATAAATAGAATTAAACCTTCTTTCTGTTTTATCCTCTTCCCTTTCTCCCACGTGTCCCGTTGCAAACAGTGAACAAAGCCTGGGAAGACATCGAGGATGTTTCCTGTCGGGATTTCATTGAGGAGTACATCACTGCCTACCCCAACCGGCCCATGGTGCTGCTGAAGACTGGGCAGCTGATCAAAACCGAGTGGGAAGGCACCTGGTGGAAATCCAGAGTGGAAGAAGTGGATGGAAGTCTGGTCAAAATCCTTTTTCTGGTAGGAATTTCCCTTCTCCCCATTAGGATTAAATTTAAATTTGAGGCTTGGGGGTCTGATCAGCTCCGTATTCTTGGTTAATCGTGGAAACGCTGAGGTTGGAAGAACCTCTGAGATTTTGGAGTCCAAGGCCCTGAACCATGTGCCCAAATGCCACATCCACAGGATATTGTGGACATATTGTGCAGTTATCCATGGGATTTGGATAATTCCATGGATAACTCCACCACTGCCCTGCTCAGCCAGGGTGTGAGCACCCTCCCCACGAAATAACCCTTCCCTAATACCCAATTAAAGATTCCAGCGTAAATAATTGCGTGGTTCTGCTGTTTGCCAACGCTCACCGTTGTCTCCTTGTGCTCTCTCTCTGTGTCTCACCTCAGGAAGCTCTTCCCATGGGAACTGTGAGCGTTTCCTTCTCGTTCCCTCAGGAGGATAAACGTTGTGAGTGGATTTACCGAGGTTCCACACGCCTCGAGCCCATGTTCAGCATGAAAGCTTCCACAGCTTCCACCCAGGAAAAGAAGCAAAGTGGGCAAACCAGGACTCGTCCCAATGTTGGTTGGTGGAGTCTTTTGGTTTCATTTAGATCCTGGGGTTTAACTTGGAGGGTGGTTTGGGTTTGGTGGGGTTTTTTTTTAGCAGAATTCCTGGAGATTTCAGGTTTTCAGGTTTTGGGGTTTTTTTTTTCTCCTTCTGACGGGAAGATTTCAGATTTCCAGTGGTTCTTTTCCTCTGGCACAGGAGATTTCAGATTTCCAGTGGTTCTTTTCTCCATGGCACAGGAGATTTCAGATTTCCAGGTTTTGGGGGTTTTTTCCCCTTCTGACAGGAGATTTCAGATTTCCACTGGTTCTTTTCCCCATGGCACAGGAGATTTCAGATTTCCAGGTTTTTTTTTTCCTCTAGCACAGGAAATTTCGATTTCCAGTGGGATTTTTCTCCTGGAATAATGCCACAAAACCAAACTGCACTTGGGTGAAGCCATCAGAACTTTTGGAGGAGTTGCTGTGCTCCGAGCTCGGCGATGTCCCACCTTTAATCCCAAATCCCTTGATCTTCCTTCCTTCCAGGCCCGGACAGCCAACTTTGGGTAACATTAGAGATTTTTCCTGTTGACTCTTTGATTTTTCACCTTCCCCACCAGGTGCTGTGAGGAGCAAGGGCCCTGTGGTGCAGTACACCCAGGATTTAGCAGGAACTGGTCCCCAGTACAAGACCCCAGAGCAGCCTCCAGCTGCCCGTCCTGCATCCCCTCAGCCTGCAGAGATGGAGTAAGTACCCGAATCACCTCCAGCACCTTCCACCTCTTTGCTTCTCTCAGCTCTCTCACCTTTTCTGTGCAGAGGAATCCTCAGGTGCAGGTTTCCTCCGTGGCTTTAGTCATGATTTTTTGGGGGAAAACTCCTACCCTAAAAAGCTGCTGGATGAATAACTTGGGGGCGGGAGCTGAGAGCCAACGCCACTCCCCGAGCCAAATACTCCTCCTCAAGGCTAAAGCTTCGCACTTGCCTTTCCAAATGAGACCTTTTTTTGCTCCTTGTCTTCCCGAAATCTGAATTGCTCCCTCGTGTCACGATCCAGGCGCTGGCCCCCGGCTGCCTTGTGTCCCTCCACTTGGACTGACCTGCTCGCTGACCTCGCTGGGAATTCGGGATCAGCGGTCGGTCCCGGTGGGCACGGAGCAATCCACGGCCAAGCCGCTGCCAGGGGCCCAAGGGGGACATTCCCGGAGCTGCAGGCTGAAGGAGGCCTGGAGGAAGGAGGAAACTCGGCTCGCTGATGAAGGGAGCGTGTTGGAGGACACCGGGGAACCTGGCAATGTGCTCGGGGACTTTTTAGGGCAGGGAGAAGCTCTCCCGGTTCGTTTTGGCCGGCGCTGCGGGTTCCCCGTCCGGGTTTGCGGCCGCCTGGCCCCGTGCCAGCACGGCTTCTGCTGTGACTGTGCCCTGCTGGAGGGGCACGAGGGAGGCACGACGTGTCCCAGGTGTGACCAACCTGTGCAGGGGGTCGACCTTTACACCCCACAGGTGTAGCAGCAGCACCTCAAACCCCACCTGCCCCAAGCAGGGCTCTTTAGGGGTCCTCCTCTGCAAGCAGCAGTGCAATATAACCCAATTTAACCCCCCAAAAAATTCCCTCCGTGCTGGTCTGACCAGGATTTGGGAGTGGAAACCACAACAACAACACCTTTTCCATAAAGCCAAAGAGATCCTGGATGCTGCAGGAGATCTGGGAATGCACAGCCAGGCCCCCCCGTGCAGGGAAGAGCCAGGCTGGGATTGGGACACCCCAGGACCGTGGGCGGTGTCACGACACGAAGACAACCAAGCTGGACCTGCAGCCCCATTCAGGCCTTGCAGGGATCACAAGGAATTTTTTCCTTCTCCCCACAGAGAGCTTGGCTTTTAGGATGTGGTTTTTATTCAGCTGCTTCCCTGCCCTTAAATCCGAACTGCTCCTGAACAGGGACAGCGCTGGCCTGGCCGTGTCCGTGTCCCTGCTGGTCCCAAGGATTCTGCTGGGTTCTCAAACGCTTGGATTTCAGATTATTAAAACTAAGAACAGTCTCCTCACTCTGGTGTTTTGTTTCCTCTGAGGAAAGCCTGGGTCTCTTCCCCCCCTTCTCAGTGTTGTCACCACTTCTGACAGGTTTAAGCCCATTTTTCCTCTCGCTCTTCATTTGGAGATGTGTTTGAACACTTTGCTTTCAGGCAGCTGTTGGCACAAATCCCTTCCTGCTCTCCTTGTCTCCTCCCTTTCTCCCCCATAACTTCACTGTTTTCCTCTTCAGCAGCTGTTTTGGGGTGGTTTTCTGTATTTTTGGTATAAATGGGTTGAAAACCTTCTGGAATGGTTTCAACCTGCAGTTGATTGAAACCCCTGAAATGGGTCAGGAGCCTGGTTTTTTTCGGAGCCCCTATTAGCTCTTTCATCAGGGATGTTATTACATTCCCTTGCACAATCTTACCTTGTGCCTTATTCCTTGCAAGAGAATCTTCTGGATTTGTTCCTCCCACTCAGGCCTGGTTGAGCCTCTGGAAACTCTGGTTTCTGCTAATCCAGGGGTTTCTTCATGGCCTGGTTTGTCCAGCTCCCCGAGGGATGAAGGCCTTGGGCAAACCTGTTACCCATGCCTTATTTCAAAATCAGAAATCACTTGGAGCTGAGTTCTGAAATTCAGACTGGCTGTGGGGGTTGCTGTAGCAGCACTAGCCAGAAATGGGTTGATTTTCACACTTATTTGGAAAAAAACCCACTGCTGGGATTCTCCTGGGTTTCTGAATTCTTTTGATTCCCATGGTTGCTTTTCCACGTTCCAAATCAGCTCCTTCTTCCCTCCCGCAGATGCTCTGACACCCAGCTGGCCCAGGGCAGAAAGCAGGTGGCCAAGAAAAGCACTTCCTTCCGTCCTGGCTCCGTGGGCTCCGGACACTCGTCCCCGTCCTCGCCCGTCCTCGGCGACGCCCCGGCGGCCGGGAGGGCCCTGCCGGCCCCGCAGCACCGGTGAGCAGAGCTCTGCTTGGGGGGCACAAGTCTGGGGTGCTGGGACACATCTCTGTGCTGTGTGTGGGTTTCTGATGTGGATTCAGCAGCTCAGAGCACGGAGGGATGGAATCACTGAGGTTGGAACCCCTCTGAGCTCCCGGAGTCCCCCCAGCACTGCCACGGCCACCACCGAGCCGTGTCCCCAAGTGCCACATACCTGTGTGTGTTCTGAGCACTTAGAGGGATGGTGACTCCACCACCTCCCTGGGCATCCCCTTCCACATCCCGCTGCCCACCTGAGCTCGTGTCCAGCCTCTTATCCAACCCCATCCCTTCTCTCTCCCCCAGCAGCGTCATCCCCAGCAGCGGCCCATCCCAGCCCTTCCACGGGATGATGGACCGCGTTCCCAGCGAGCCGTCCTACCGAGCCCCGCTGGAGAAGCTCTTCTACCTCCCCCACGTGTGCAGCTACACCTGCCTGTCTCGGGTGAGGCCCATCCGCAGCGATCAGTACCGCAGCCGGAACCCTCTGCTCATCCCTCTGCTCTACGACTTCCGCCGCATGACGGCGCGCCGCCGCGTCAACCGCAAGATGGGCTTCCACGTGCTCTACAAAACCCCCTGCGGGCTCTGCCTGCGCTCCATGCAGGAGATCGAGCGCTACCTCTTCGAAACGGACTGCGACTTCTTGTTCCTGGAGATGTTCTGCTTGGATCCCTACGTGCTGGTGGATAGGAAGTTCCAACCCTACAAGCCTTACTACTACATCGCCGACATCACCAAGGGCAAGGAGGACGTGCCGCTGTCGTGCGTCAACGAGATCGACAACACGCCGCCCCCGCAGGTGGCCTACAGCAAGGAGAGGATCCCCGGGAAGGGGGTCTACATCAACACCAGCTGGGAGTTCCTCGTGGGCTGTGACTGCAAGGACGGCTGCAGAGACAAGTAGGTGACTGCTCTTGGGTGAGGGGACAGCACTGGGGGCTCTGGGAGGTGCCCAGGGAACACCCCGAGGTGGAGGTGCTTTGGGGTAGAAACCCTTGTAGGTTTTGTGGAATGGTTTGGGTTAGAAGGGACGTTTAAAAATGACCCAGTTCCAACTCCTGGCATGGACAGGGACACCTTCTGCTACCCCAGGTTGCTCCAAGCCCCATCCAGCCTAACCTTGGACATTTCCAGGGATGAGAAATCCACAACTTCTCTTGCTTTGATTCCAAATCAAACCCTTTATGCCCATCTCTGCCTAAAGATTTGATTTCCTGTCTCCAGCTCGATGTGAGAAGTGTAACTCGTGGCTTTTCCTGCGTCCCTCCACAGATCCAGGTGTGCCTGTCACCAGCTGACCATCCAGGCCAGCGGCTGCACCCCCGGGGGGCAAATCAACCCCAACTCGGGCTACCAGCACAAGCGGCTGGAGGAATGTCTCCCGACAGGGTGAGCAGAGCCCTCACAGGCACCAGCCCCAGATCCATCGGAGAGGGACTTGATCCTGGGTATCCCAGTGCAGATGTCACCACCTGCCTCTGCTCTTGGTTCTTCTGCCAATCATGGAATGGTTGGGGGGTTGGAAGGGGTCTTAAGGATCATCTGAACCATGGGCAGAGGTACCTTCCATGAGCCAGAGCTGCTCCAGGCCTTGTCCTCCGGGATCTCTGTGCATTAACCCCAGCAGTGCCGACAGCCACAGACTTTGGGATGTTTTGTGTAGCCTGGAAATTGCCACCCTTCTCCTTTCTTGCAGCGTATACGAGTGCAACAAGAGGTGCAAGTGCAACGTGAACATGTGCACCAACCGCCTGGTGCAGCACGGCCTCCAGGTGAGGCTGCAGCTCTTCAAGACCCAGAACAAAGGTTGGGGCATTCGCTGCCTCGATGACATCGCCAAGGGCTCCTTCGTCTGCATCTACGCAGGTGGGAGCTCACCTCGCACGTGGAAACCTCTTCTGAGGAAGCCACAGATGGGAATGGAGCTGGGGGAGGGGTTGGAGGACAAGGAGGAGAGTCTGGAAATCTCCTGGGGGAGCTGGGGGGGTTCATCCTGGAGAAAAGGAGGTTCATGGGGGGGACCTTCTGGCTCTCTCCACAACTCCCTGCGGAGGTTTAAGTTGGACATTCAGGAAAATTTCTTCCTGGGAAGGGTGGTCAGGCACTGGCACAGGCTGCTCAGGGAGGTGGTGGAGTCACTGGAAGTGCTCAAAAACGTGGATGTGGCACTTGGGGACGTGGCTCAGTGGTGGCTTTATCAGTGCTGGGGGGAGCAGTTGGATTCAGCAGCTCTTCCAACCTCAACAATTCCATGATTCCAAAGCCCAGCAGAGAAGGGGTGTGAAGCTCTTGCCATGCCCGTTGTGGGGACTGGAGGGTGACAGCTGAGCTGATGAACTTGCCCAAAGCTGGCACGAGATCCTTGTGGTGGCAGTGCCAGTGTCACAGGACACACTGGGCACTGATCCCTGAGGACCTCCCCCCTCCAGCCCTGCTTCCTGTGCCCACCAAACCGGCCGGGCCTGGCACGGCCCACGGGATGAAGAAGTTGGCTCTGCAACGGAGCCGCCCACGGGCACAGCCAGAGCTGCTCCTCTGTCAACTCCAGCCCTTTCCAAGGCTCTGCTTGAGCTTCCAGGCCAAAAACCTCGATTTTAGCTCAGCCCCAAACCTCACATTTTTGTTACACCAAGAAAGGGGTTTGCGTTGTCCTTTCCCAGCCCAGCTTCGGAATAAAATGGGGGAAAAACCACCCATCCCTGTTTTCTCCTGAGTGACCTTTGGAGAGGATAAAACCGAACATCATCCCAGAAAACTCACACTTCATTTTCTGCCCCTCCTCCCCACCTCCCCAGGGAAAATCCTCACGGACGACTTCGCCGACAAAGAGGGGCTGGAGATGGGCGACGAATACTTCGCCAACCTGGACCACATCGAGAGCGTGGAGAACTTCAAGGAAGGCTACGAGAGCGACGCCAAGTGCTCCTCGGACAACAGCGGCGTGGACCTCAGGGACGACGACGACGACGACAACACGGGCACGGAGGAGCTGGAGGAATCCAACGAGGACAGCTCCGACGACAACTTCTGCAAGGACGAGAGCTTCAGCACGAGCTCGGTGCTGCGCAGCTACGCCACGCGCCGGCAGACGCGCGGCCAGCGCGACCACGGCCTCTCGGAGACGGCCTCCAAGGACTCGGGGCTCGCGCGGCCGCTCGGCCACGACGAGCCCTCCGCGGCCCCGCCCTGCAAGCTGCCCGTGTCCGAGGAGACCTCCAAGAACAAAGTGGCCTCGTGGCTGAGCTCCAACAGCATGGCCGAGAGCTTCCAGGATGGCGACGGCGCCTCGTCCTTCAGGGTGGGCGAAGGGGGAGGAGAAGCCAAGGCCGTGAAGGTGGAGGTCCCCGCGGAGAGGGAGAAGGGTTGTGTTGCCGCCTCCGGAGATCTGAATGGAGAGGCAAAGGTGGCCAAGAAGGAGGTGAGGGAGAGGGGTGGGAATTGGGAGAGTCAAAGGTGGAGAGGTGGTGCTGCTGCAGTGGTTTTTCTCCCCGTGCAGCGCATCCAGGGGGGCTGTGGGGCTGTTGGGTGTCCCTGTGCTCAGCTGCTCTGGTGGGACAGGGAGGTGATTTTGCCCTCCCAAGGGGGGAGTTTGTGGCACAAGAGGCTACAGAAGTCGCTCAGTGTGAGCAGAGCTGAGCATCCTCCTCTCCAGGGACCTGAGGGACACTGCTGGGGACAGCAGGGACATGGAGGTGGTCCCTGTCCACCCCTTGCTCCAGGGAGTGGGAGTCCCCCAGGGTGGGACATGCCCATGGTGGGTGTCACACTGAATGTGGGGACAGGCAGCACCTCCCTCCTGGGCTGGCATTTTGTGGAGCACTGAAAGGCTGGAGACTGCTCCAGAAGGGAGAGATTCCAACCTTCTGTGCTTCTCCCCTCTGCAGGAACCTGAAGAATCGAGCAAAATTTCCGGGTAAGATTCCTTAAATCCTGTTCTGCTGTCCGTGGATGATTTTCCCTGGAAATCCAGGTGTGACCTGCTCTTGTCCCTGACTCCACAGGCTGAGCAGCCTGGGAAGGAGGTACGGCTACAACCCCTGTCCCCCCAAACTGGAGGGGATCCGGAGGCCCGTGAGTGGGACGGTGCTGCTGCAGAGCCGCCGGCGATCCCTGGCCCCGCCGCCCCCCTCGGAGGTAAGAGGGACCTGACCTCCCTTTGGCCTCCCCAAAACCATCTCCACAGCGACCTCAAACCTCATTTTGGGTTGTTTTCTGCCTTTTGGTTCCCGCTTGAGCCCAAGGTTTGTGGTTGTAGAGTGATTTCCTTTGGGTTTTGGGGGTTTTTGGTGGGTCTGAACAGCGTAAAAAAAGAGGAGAGTGTGGAATTCGGGTTGGATTTGGCACCTAGGTGTGCACACCTGGGATCTGTTGTTTGGAGAAGCCATCCTGGGAAACAATCCTTGTTTTTTGGGTCTTCTCCCTTTTTTCTGAGCACCTCATGCTCCAGCATCTCAAGCAGAACTCAGCAGCCCCCAAAATCCCACAGGTGTTCCAAACACTGACCTGTGGGATGCAGTGTCCAGAACGGGGGGATCCCCTTCCCGAGGGGGTTTCCTGGAGCAGAGGGGGGTGTCCTGGAGGAGAGCACCCCATTCCTGGGGAGATTGGATGCACACCAGGAGCTGTTCCTGTCCCCAGGACGTGCTGACGCTGTCGAGCAGCACCGACAGCGACGGGGAGAACGGGCAGGCCCCGGGCAGGGCCAACGACAGCGACGACATCCAGACCATTTCCTCGGGATCCGAGGAGGAGGAAGGGGAGGACAAGAAAAATCCATCATCTGGGTCAGGTGAGGGGTGTGGAGATGAGGGCTGAGGGTGAGAAGTTTTGGCTGGAAAGCCCCAGGCTGTAGCAGCTGCTCCTGCTGCGTCCGACAGCTGAGGTTGGAACCGTCCCCATGTGTTTGGTGAGACAAAATCTGCTCCTCAAAACCAGATATTTATGGGTATTGTAAGAAAAAAGCAACAGCAAAGCTCATGGTGGGTGTCCAGGCTGGGCTGGCTGGATTCCAGGAGCCATCCTGGAGTGGTATTTAGGATCTGAAGGGTTTGTTACCTCTGAGTGGAGCCTCAGGGACAGCACCCACCCCAAGGCTCCTCTGCTGGAAGGTCCCATCCTCGTGGCAGGTCCCGTGAAGAGGCAAGTGGCCGTGAAATCCACCCGAGGCTTCGCCCTCAAGTCCACCCACGGCATCGCCATCAAATCCACGCCGCTGGCGGCGGCCGACAAGGGCGAGAGCGCAGGGCCCGTGCGCCGCAGCACGCGGCAGTTCTACGACGGCGAGGAGAACTGTTACATCATCGACGCCAAGCTCGAGGGCAACCTGGGCCGCTACCTCAACGTGAGTGGGGCAGAGCTTGGGGGGGTTGAGCTTTTTTGGGGGTTGGTCCTCCTCAAAACCAGCTGAAAAACGGGAAGAGAGTGGGGTTTGGGAGGGTGATGCAGGTTTAGGAGGATGATGAGGGTTTAGGAGGATGTTGAACCTTCCTGAGTGAAACAGCAGCTGCTCCAGCCTGGTGGGAGCAGGAATGGCCCCATCAGTCCTTCCAGAGCCCCATTACCTTTGAGTGTGGATCTTAGGAGTCACCTCAGGCTGTTCCAGCAGGAGCCTGGGCCACTACCTCAACATGAGTGGGGCAGAGCTTGGGGGGTTGAGCTTCTGGGGGCTGGTCCTCCTCAAAACCAGCTAAAAAACGGGAAAAGAGCCGGGTTTAGGAGGGTAATGAGGGTTTAGGAGGGTGATGAACCTTCCTGAGTGAAACAGCAGCTGCTCCAGCCTGGTGGGAGCAGGAATGGCCCCATCAGTCCTTCCAGAGCCCTGTTACCTTTGAGTGTGGATCTTATGAGTCACCCCGGGCTGTTCCAGCAGGATTCCGCTGGATGCAGCGGGCAGAGCAGGAATGCTGCTTGTTTATAAAGGCTGTGTTGAGTGCTGGCAGCTCAGCTCCCTCCCTGCCAGCGGCTCAGGCTCTTCCCTGTTGCCTTTACAGCACAGCTGCACCCCAAACCTCTTTGTGCAGAACGTCTTCGTGGACACCCACGACCTTCGCTTCCCCTGGGTCGCCTTCTTCGCCAGCAAGTGAGTCCTGCAGAGCTGGGAGGAGGGGCTGAGGATTCCTGGGCTCCGTGGTCAGGGCTGGGTGTTCCCTGCTCCTGGAAACCCCATTCCCAATTTGCCATCCTTCCTGAGCAGAGAAATCCTTGGTGTCAGGTGAAATCCTTGGTGTCAGGTGAAATCCTCAGTGTCAGGTGAAATCCTCGGTGTCAGNCGAGACAAAAGTGCAAAATCTGCTCCTCAAAACCAAATATTTATGGGTATTGTAAGAAAAAAGCAACAGCAAAGCTCATGGTGGGTGTCCAGGCTGGGCTGGCTGGATTCCAGGAGCCATCCTGGAGTGGTATTTAGGATCTGAAGGGTTTGTTACCTCTGAGTGGAGCCTCAGGGACAGCACCCACCCCAAGGCTCCTCTGCTGGAAGGTCCCATCCTCGTGGCAGGTCCCGTGAAGAGGCAAGTGGCCGTGAAATCCACCCGAGGCTTCGCCCTCAAGTCCACCCACGGCATCGCCATCAAATCCACGCCGCTGGCGGCGGCCGACAAGGGCGAGAGCGCAGGGCCCGTGCGCCGCAGCACGCGGCAGTTCTACGACGGCGAGGAGAACTGTTACATCATCGACGCCAAGCTCGAGGGCAACCTGGGCCGCTACCTCAACGTGAGTGGGGCAGAGCTTGGGGGGGTTGAGCTTTTTTGGGGGTTGGTCCTCCTCGAAACCAGCTGAAAAATGGGAAAAGAGCGGGGTTTGGGAGGGTGATGCGGGTTTGGGAGGATGACGCGGGTTTAGGAGGATGATGAGGGTTTAGGAGGATGATGAGGGTTTAGGAGGATGATGAACCTTCCTGAGTGAAACTGCAGCTGCTCCAGCCTGGTGGGAGCAGGAACAGCCCCATCAGTCCTTCCAGAGCCCTGTTACCTTTGTGGATCTTAGGAATCACCCCAGGCTGTTCCAGCAGGAACCTGGGCTGCTACCTCAACGTGAGTGGGGTAGAGCTTGGGGGTTGAGCTTTTGGGGGCTGCTCCTCCTCAACACCAGCTAAAAAATGGGAAAAGAGCCAGGTTTAGGAGGGTGATGAACCTTCCTGAGTGAAACAGCAGCTGCTCCAGCCTGGTGGGAGCAGGAATGGCCCAGTCAGTCCTTCCAGAGCCCCGTTACCTTTGAGTGTGGATCTTATGAGTCACCCCGGGCTGTTCCAGCAGGATTCCGCTGGATGCAGCGGGCAGAGCAGGAATGCTGCTTGTTTATAAAGGCTGTGTTGAGTGCTGGCAGCTCAGCTCCCTCCCTGCCAGCGGCTCAGGCTCTTCCCTGTTGCCTTTACAGCACAGCTGCACCCCAAACCTCTTCGTGCAGAACGTCTTCGTGGACACCCACGACCTTCGCTTCCCCTGGGTCGCCTTCTTCGCCAGCAAGTGAGTCCTGCAGAGCTGGGAGGAGGGGCTGAGGATTCCTGGGCTCCGTGGTCAGGGCTGGGTGTTCCCTGCTCCTGGAAACCCCATTCCCAATTTGCCATCCTTCCTGAGCAGAGAAATCCTTGGTGTCAGGTGAAATCCTTGGTGTCAGGTGAAATCCTCAGTGTCAGGTGAAATCCTCGGTGTCAGGTGAAACCCCCTCTCTTGTGCTGGAGATCCTGGGTGTGATTTCCACCACTTTTAGACCTTCCCCAAAGGGCAGAGTGAAGCAGGGAGCAGCCAAATTTCCACCTTGTTTGAATCCCAAATCTTCCGAGCCGTGCCTTCTCTGCTCCTCCACGAATCCTCACGGCAACGATTCATCAGGGACACTCCGTCCTTTTCTCTCTGCCTGCCTCACCCTCGTGGCTTCCTTCTACCACCCAATTCCTCCTCTTTTCTGGAGTAACCTCCTCACCCATCCCCGTTTTTTTTGTGCTTCCCAGGAGGATCCGAGCCGGCACGGAGCTGACCTGGGATTACAACTACGAGGTCGGCAGCGTGGAGGGCAAGGAGCTGCTGTGCTGCTGCGGGGCCATCGACTGCCGGGGCCGCCTGCTCTGAGCCACCCCCTGCTCCCAGCAGCTCCCACTTCTCCAGAGGCCTGGTGCTCACTTTCCCCTCAGTGAGGGTAAAGTTTTCTTCTCAAGAGGTTCTCACTTCTCCCATTCACCTGGGAAATCACAGATGGAGCAGGAGCAGGGTTCTGGCTGTGCTGGTGGGGTGATTCCCAACCCCTTGGGTTTCTCCTGCTTTCCAGAGATTGCAGTTATCCCACAAGACAGGAGGCTCCCTCAAGGGAGGAGATTTTCCTGCTCTCTTCCAGCTTTCCACAAACCTCCTTTTTCCAGCAGCAAACACTTCCCCAGTATTCCCAGGGAGTGCTTCCCAGTTGGGACTGAGGCCTTGGAAAAGTGGGGAGGGAGGATGGTGGAAAGAATCCCTGGAAGACTGGACCAATCTGGATTTATAGAATTTAAGTGAAAAAAGACAAAAAAAAAAAAGAAGTATCTGTCTTCACCTGTGAGCTGTTGTAAAGAATCTTTTAGTTGCTAAAAAGCAATAAAAGTGGGGTTTTTTTCTACTTAAAACAACCTGCCCTGAGCTTGAGACTGAAAAAGAGCACTGCCCTAATCCTTGTTTCTGTGGGGTTTGCAGGAAAAATACCACAGGATAAAGGAGCTCCCACATTTTCACCTTTCCTTCACCTTTCCTCAAAACAAACACTCCTTAAAAAGCCTCTCACTTGGGAAAATTACAGAGAAACGGGTTGGAATTTTCATCCCATGCCTCTCCCCCATCTCCAGCCCTCACTGAAAACCCCGAGTTTGGCCTCACAATTCCTGCACTGAAGTGGCAGCTGGGACAGCCCCAAACTGGTTTTGGGCACCTTGGGCCAGGGGAAGGAGGAGTGGCCACTGGCCCTGTCCAGTTACTGGCCACGGAAAATCACCGGGGCTTGGCAGCCACGCTCAATCCCCAGGGTGGGGCTTGGTTTTCTCTTCTGGTTGGGGAGGAGAAAGGAGGGGAAGGCACCAGGGCAGATCCCAAGGGTTCAAAAAACCACCTCGAGAACGGATTAAAAGGCGAAGTTTTACAAATTGGGGTCAAATCTCACGTTATTGACGTGGAAAATCCCAATCCAGGGGGGTGTGGAGCTGATTTTATCCCACCCCCTCCATGACCAACACCAGCCCAGCTCACGCAGCTCTGCACAAGGGAGGCTTGTTGGGTTTTTTCCTGCTAAATAACCTTTTTTTTTATTTTTTGCTTTGTAAAATAAAACCTTTCTGGGGCCTCCTGGAGCTCCAGTTCCATCCCCAGAGTCCACCTGAATAGAGGCTTTGTCATCCCAGCGGGGCCACAGCTCCTCAGGGAACCCAAACCCCACGCTCCAGCCTTGGAGAAGAACTTTTAGGAGGGAAAAAAAAAATATATAAAAACCATCAAAATCCTCAACTCTGCCCATTTTTAGCACTGCCTAAAGGATCTGTACCAAAATAACCCCTCCTCACCCCAGGGCCACTCACAGAATATATACCCAAATCCTGTAAAATTTTTTTTTTTACCCAAGTTTATTAGTTTTTTTTTTTTTAAACTTTTAATATATTTAACCTTTTATTTCTTTCTTCTTTTTTTTTTTTAAAAAACAAGAACAAACAAAACACGTTTTGGTCTGACGTTGGTTAATGGTCCTTTGCTTCTTTTTTCCCCCCCCACCCTCCGTGCTGGGAGGTCTCGCAGCATCCCCGGGGGAGGATGCAGGAGACAGAGCCAAGCCCGGCTCCTTCTGTCTTCCAAATAAATAGAAAGAAAAGGAAAAAAAAAAACAAAAAAAACCCAAAAAAAAAAAAACCCAAAAAAAGGAAAAATCAGTTGGAAATTTGTCCCGTTACAGCTGGGAGAGGGAGAGACTCAAAAAATCCATTTACCGAAGAGAAATGAGAGGATTAAACTCTTGGTGAGACACGAGAAGTGACTCAACCCCACAGCTTCCTTCCCCCAAGTACTTCCACAGTGTCATCCCATCATTTTAGGCACTGAAACACCCAGGAATTCCCTGCTCCTTCCTCCCTCCCGCTTCGCTGGAGCTGGGATTGAGCCGGCTTTTCCAGCCGGACACAGGTCAGGAAAAGGGGATTTTTTTCCCCCCTCCCCCAGTGAAGGAATGGTTGGGAAAAGTAGGAATAACACAGAGCCCAGCAAAAGGGGGGCTGGGGCCGAGCTCTTTGGCCAGAGCCCATCCGAGGGGCTCGGGAAGGAGCCGTCCCGGTGGGATTGGAACCATCCCCGGTGGGATCCCCGCCGGTCCCCGGGGGGAACCGCAGCGGATTTAAGGCAGCAGGTGAGAGGTGGAAGGGCACCAGCGGTGAGCGTGAGGCAGAGCTGCGGCCCCGCTCCGGTGGGGTCTGGGCCCGGCGGGCGCTCCGGGGGGGTCCCGGTGGGGAGCGGCTGGAGGGGCCGGGCCGGCGGCGGGAGGCGGGCGGGCTCCGGGGCCGGGGGGCTG
>VZTH01019111.1:418-12442 GCA_013397815.1 Aleadryas rufinucha
GCAGAGGTGACAGTGTGTGGATGGTGGTGATTTGGGGTGGGTGACTGGGGCGGGAGTGATCGGTTTGGGTGGTGAGTGAGTGGGAAGGATGGGGGGCAGCAACTGGGGCTGAACTGGGAGGGAATGGGAGAGAGCCCTGGTGGGGCTGGGTTTGGATGTTGTCAGAGCTGGAGTGGTGAAACTGTTTTTAGGAACATCCCTGCCACCTTCCCAGCACTGCAGGATCCCAGTGCTGGATGTCACATGGGCCCTGGTGGCACTGCTGGGTCCTTGGGGTGGCAGAGCCTGGTCCTGCTCTCCAGACACCTCATCCAGCCCCAGCCATTCCCTGTCCTTCCCCGAGGCCTGGCTGTGTGAGCATAGGCAAGGCTGGGTTTGGAAGCTCTTCCCAGGGAAGAGCAGAGTCCCTGGTGTCTGGTCTAGTGGCAGGTGTGTCCTGTCCCTCCCTCCATGTGCATGGGACTGTCCGGGCGGCCACTGGGTGACACGCTGGACACGAGGGGTGTCCAGAACTCCCATCTGTTTGCAGGTGCAGTGCTGGATCGGATCCCTGGGGAATTCCATCCCTGGGCTGTCCCTGCAGCTTGTCCCTCTGCTTGCAGATCCCAGCTGAGGAGTCAGAGGATGAGCTGCCGGCCGGAGAGGAGCGACCGGACACCCGGCTCAGCGAGGGGGACGCGGCGGGAGGGAACCAGGAGGGGAACAAGGACAGGAGCAAGGAAGGGGCTGTGACCCAGGAGACGGACGGAGATGGGCACAGAGAGGGGCAGGAGGCCGAGCAGCCGGACCCAACGGTAACAGACACACACCTAAACCTGGGAGCTCGGGTCTGGGGGAGGATGAGCAGTTTGGTGCTGAGGGCTGGCTTTGTGTGTAGGATCCAGAGGGATTTTTCCAGCTGCAGAGGGGAGGCACCCAAGGAAGGCGTTGTGCCATGTCCACATGAGCACTGAGGGTGGGCCAGGGGGGAATGGTCTCAAGGAGGCATTTGTTTTGGAACAGGGGATGTGAGGCCTTCAAGCAGTGCCAACTGAACACTGAACCTGTTCTTCCCCACAGTGATTTGTTGTCATTTGATATCGAGATTCCTGCTGTGGTCTGTATCAGCCCAGAAGTGTGTCCTTGCAAGATTTTGTAAGGAAAGGGGCATTTAATTAACAATTTCCCGTGGCAAGGTCAGCCCAGATCTCACTGGAGATGATGGAGGTTGGCCCCTGGTCTCACCTGTTTGCTGTGCATTTGGGATGTGTGTCCCTGGGGTTTGGGTGCCAGAGGAGCAAAGTCCACTGTCTGTGTGCATTCCAGCTGTGCTGGTGGCCTCTGCCAGCCCAGGAGCAGTGAGTGCTCTGGATGGTGGGTCCCTGTGTGAGCAGTGGCTCCAGAGGCCCTGACCTGGTGAGTTTGCTGTGCCAGCACTGCAGGACACACCTGTGGCTGCTCCCAGAGCTCCAGGTAGGATGTGGGAGCCCTGGGCAGGCAGCTGCTGCTCTTGGGTAGAGCCAGGACAGGGCTTGGAGCAACCTGGTCTAGTGGCAGGTGTCCCTGCCTAGACAGGGGGTAGGAACTGGATAAACTTTGAGGTCCCTTCCACCCCAAACATCATTCCACGATGCTGTGATCCCTTGCTGTGTCTGGGGAAGAGCCAGCTGTGCCAGCCAGGTTAGGGAATGCCCCCCAGCCTCCTGAGCTGAAGCAGTTGCATCTGCAGGGAGAGGCGCTCTGGTGCTGGGACCTTTCTCAGGTGTTGGTTTCTGTGGAAATGGGAGTGAAACTGGGAACTGTCCTGCTCCCCAGAAAAGCAGCTTATCCTGGAGACTGAAAGAGGCTGAAGCGTTTCCTCCACACCTGGCACAGCTAAACTTGTTTCTCTCCCGATTTCGTAGCCTCAGACATTAATCCAAAAGTCAGCTGAGGTTTAACCCTTTGTGAATCTTTGATGCTTTCCTCTGTTTTCTCCTTGTGTCTTGATTTCCATCCACTAACAAACGCTAAAGGGTGGATTTTGGTTTCATTTAAGGGCCCTCAGTGTGCTGGTCCCTGTGGGAAATGCTCTTCTTCCCGTGGAGCTGGCACCCCTGCAGTTCACAGGGATGCTGACAGCTCTTCCCTTTGTCTTTGCAGCCAGCGTCGAGTAACAAGCCACGGAAGAAAAAAAAGAAAAGGAAAACCAAGAAGAATTCAGCAGGAGACACTGTGGTACGTCTGTGTGTGTGCTCTGAGCCAGGGACAGGGCTGGTTCCACCAGTGGGGTTGGCAAAGTGGGAATTCCAAGGTGACTGTAGGAGGGATTTGAGGCGAAAAAGCCATTTCAAAATTTAAATTTAAAGAAGCCTTTTTTGAATCATGGAATCATAGAATGGTTTAGGTTGGAAGGGACCTTAAAACTCATCTCATTCCATCCCCTGCCATGTGGGCAGGGAGACCTTCCATCAGACCAGGTTGCTCCAAGCCCTGTCCTGCCTGTCCTGTCACTCTATCCCCTGTCCAGAGTCCCTCTCCAGCTCTCTTGAAGCCCCTTTAGGCACTGGAAGGGGCTCTGAGGTGTCTCCAGAGCAGAGGGGCTCCAACCCTTGGAGCATCTCCATGGCCTTCTCTGGACTCATTCCAGCAGCTCCACGTCCTTCCGATGCTGGGGACCCCAGAGCTGGAAGTAGCAGATGGATAAAGTCATTGATCTTCTAAATTCCATAGGAGTGAGGTTCAGGTGGGAGCCAGTTTTCTGATGAGGTTTGAGTCTGAACTCTGCACAGAATTACAGAACCCTTAAGGTTGGAAAAGACCTCCCAGATCATGGAGTCCAACCTCCCTGTTTACTCCAGGGAGAGTCTCTGCTCAGCATCCTGAGCCACAGGATTCTGGAGGGAATGGCTAAGCCATGACAGCAGTGCCAGCGCCCAGCTGGCCACCTCCTCCCTGGGAATTCCACTCAGGAGTGAGTTCCTGAGGTGGAGAACCCTCTTGAAGAGCCTTTTTCCTTTCCCAATCCAAGAATGTAGAGCAGCAGGGGGACATGTGCCAGCTGGAGGCTGGGGGGACACCCAGACCCGGGCAGTTTGGTTTGCCAACGAGGGATAATGCAGCCTCTGTTCCAGCACTTCCATGCAGAGCACGTTATCCCTTCCCTGTGTGCACTCCACGCACAGGGGCTAAATTTAGCTGGAAAAGGCAAGCTGGGAGTGCTGCTTGGGTGTCCTGAATGGAATTCTGTGTTCCACCCATGGACATCATGAGGAGGATGTGAAACAGGCACGTAAGAAATGTGTCACTTGTTTGTGGGGGGAAAACAGAGGGAAATCAGGGTTAAAGTGTTATACAACTGTTGGATGTGAGCTGCTGGATGGATTCCTGGGGTGGTTGGAAGATGGGGAATGGGAGAGTTGGAGTAAGTCATGTGAGTGTTTGAGACCTTGTCATGAGGCTCACAGCAATAACTTGGTGTTTCCATGCTAAGTAGAGGGTGAAGGTTGTTATTTAAATATTTAAAATGTCTTTGGACAAGGGTCTGGAATGCCAGGACAAGGGGAAATGTCTTCCCAGTATCAGAGGGCAGGGTTAGATGGGATAGTGGGAAGAAATTCTTCCCTGTGAGGTGGGGAGGCCCTGGCACAGGATGCCCAGAGAAGCTGTGGCTGCCCCTGGATCCCTGGAAGTGTCCAAGGCCAGGCTGGACAGGGCTCGGAGCACCCTGGGACAGTGGAAGGTGTCCCTGCCCATGGCAGGGGTGGAGCAGGATGAGCTTTAGGGTCCCTTCCAATCTAAACCATTTTCGGATTCTCTGAAGAGTGATCATCCAGGGACCAGGATGAGCCGGAGGCGGCTGGGTGTGATCTCTGCTGGGTGACCTGCAGGCTGCTGTGACTCAGCCTGTAATAAATGCCTTGGCTTTGCCTCTCTTAAGGAAGACAACGACCTGGAAGACATCGACAGCCTTTTGGAGAGGATCGAGGAGCCCGGGCTGGCCCCGCAGAGCCAGGGTGGGATCATCGCCGACAGCCGGCCTCTGCTCTACGTGGAGCACAGGTACTGCTGGCTGCCACCCGGCTCTGGCCTTGGTGAGACAGGACATCTGCTCCTGGAGGAAGGGAGCTGGGAGCTTCCCAGTGTCACCTGGCCAGGAACTCCTCACCCTGCTTGAAAGGGCTGGGATGGTTGTGCACATCCCTGCTCCTACCCGCTCCTCTGGGAGCTCTGGTTGGTTCTGACGGGGATTCTCTGCTGCCAGCCCTGCTTGCAGCGGTGGCAGGACCAGATTAGTCTCCAGAGGAACCTTCCAGCCTCAGATCCTCTGTGGGAGAACCTCTGCAGAGGTGCCAATAGCCCTGGTGTGTAAAGCTTGACATGGGGTTCACTTGTGCTCCCGAGCCCAGGCTTCTCCTGGGAACATCCCAGCTAAGGCTCCAGCTGCCCTGGAGAGGGCAGCAGCAGTATTCCCCAGCTCTGGAGCAGAGCAGGAAGAAAGCCTGTCTGATGGAGCAGGGCTTTCCCTGCCAGTTCTGGCCGGTTTTAGTCTCCTTTCTCCATCCTGTGTCAGAGCAGTGGGGAGTGTGTGACAGTCTGGGGGTTTTCCAGAGGCACTTTGGCGTGCTGAGTGTTGATGGAGTGACTTGAGTGTGGCACTGTGTTCAACTGATGGAGCTTTTCTTTCTTCGTTCCACCTTCTCAGAAACTTGAATCCAGAGAATGAGTTGAAGAGATACTTCGGGGCTCGTGCTGTGCTCGGGGACCAGAGGTTAGTCCAGAATTTGATATTAAACCCTTTTCAAATCTGAGGAGGTGTGTCTGTCCTGCCCTTGGCAGGGCTCCTGGAGTCCCCAGTGCCACACCTGGGCAGGTAATCCCGGGCTCAGGGTGTGTTACTCATTTAGTAGTTGTTTATCGGGACAGAGGAGTATATCTGTGATGTGTACAAGGTGGGGAAAGACTTCTCCAGGCTTTTGCTGGCATTTGCTTTTTCCTTTGCTTCTTTCTCCTCTCATTTACTTCCAAACCACCCTTCAAAGCCCTTTCACTCAAGTTCACAGAATGCAGACATAGATTTTGGGTTTTTCTCCACCGTTTGTCCCTTGTTACCATTCCAGAGCCTCTGGACAGAAAGTGGACCCTGAATACTCTCAGGGTGTCTCGTGCACTTGCTTGCAGTGGCCCAGGGAACCTGTTGCTCCCTGGGTGTGACATCTCTGCATTTGTGCACTGCACTGTGCTCATTGTCATCTACAAAATCCCCACTTCCATGAGCTGGTTGGAAAACCAAGAACGGTCTGAGCTTGGAGCAGTGCGGGTGGAAGGAGGGAGAGAGTCTGTGGAAGAGCATTTGGTGCTTGAAGAAGAAACTGCAGTCCCTTGGGATTGTCCTGTGCAGGGCCAGGAGTTGGACTTGGTAATCCTTGTGGGTCTTTTCCAACTCAGGATAGTCTGTGATCCCTTTCTGAGGCGACATGACTCCCTCGGAGTAGCCTTGATCCTGAACTGCTCCTGAACCAATAAATCGTGTATTTTTGAGTATGGCTTAAACTAATCTAGTGGACATTTGAAGACCCTGCTGGGAAGAGGGACGAGTCAGAGGGATGTGGGGCTCTCCTAATTGGACCTGGGAAGCTGTTTGAAGCACAGAGGCAGCTGAGAGTTTGGCAGGGATAAAAACAGCAGAGAAGCTCTGGAAGTGGAGATGCTGGAGGCACTGGCTGGCCTAGATGGTGCATGTAAGGCAAAGCCCGAGCACAGGTATTGCTGTGTCTTGAAGGCAGACACAGAGCTCTGGGCACAGCTCTATGTGGCTCTCTGTGGGGAAGAAATTGCATCTCATTTTTCCCTGAAACATGGTTTGATCCCTCCTCCTCCTGTCCGTGCAGAGAAGGTGTGACCTGTGTGTTCCCCTCCGCAGGCCAAGGCAGAGGCAGCGGCAGTACGTCCGCAGCATGTGGCTGACGGCTCCCAAGAACACCTGGCCACGCTACAGCAAGACAGGTGAGGCTTTTGGGGCTGCCTCCTGCCCCCTCCTGCCCTCCTAAGCCTTGGCCCATGTGACATGGATGCTGCTCAGGGCACGGAATGTAAAAGGGAACTGCTCCTCAGCTGGTGAAAATACGCCTCCTGCCTCAACAGAGAACTCTGGGGAGTTGTACCTTATGATTTGGGTTTGTTTTCCCCTCTCTGGAGGTAGCAGGGCATGGGTGCTTCCCATGTTAGCAGCAGAATTGCTGGATAATGAGAAGTATCCCTGGGGAGAGCAAGCAGCCTGTGATTTTTGGGTGGGTTTGGGACTTTGACTCATGAGAGGGGGGGGGAAAGATTGAAATTCTCTGGGATTTTCCAAACACACATGTAGCTCTGGACCCAGTGATGTGAGTAAGATGCTGTGAGAGAGCAGAGGAGGTTCTCTTGGGGTACCCAGGTCTCCCCTGCCCCCTCCAGGTATCACCATGCAGCTGCTGGACACCCGGAGGGGGGTGCAGCACTTCACCTTCGAGCACCACCGTGAGTACCAGCAGGTCCAGTTCAAGTTCCTGGACGCTGTGGAGTCCATGGACCCCAACAACATCGTGGTACGTTGGGTTGGTCATGCTGTCCCCTCCTGTGTTCCTGCAGCCCCTTTCCCTGGGAAGTTGGGCTGGTGCATTCCAGTGGAATCGTGAGGGTTGGAAAAGCCTCTAAGCCAGCTGTTCCCCCAGCACTGCCAAGGCCACCCCTCACTCATGTCCCCAAGTGCCACCTCCACATGGCTTTTAAATCCCTTCAAGGATGGGGAATTCACCACTGCCCTGGGCAGACTGGACCAGGGCTGGACAACACTTCTGGGGAAGGAATTGTTCCCAATATTCATCCTGAATCTCCTCTGCCACAGCTTGAAGCTGTTTCCTCTTGTCCTGTCCCTGTTCCCTGGGAGCAGAGCCCGACCCCCCTGGCTGCCCCCTCCTGTCAGGGAGTTGTGCAGAGCCACAAGGTCCCCCCTGAGCCTCCTTTTCCCCAGGTTGAACCCCTCCAGCTCCCTCAGCCGTTCCTGGGGCTCCAGACCCTTTGCCAGCTCTGTTCCCTTCCCTGGACGTGCTCCAGCCNGCCGTGCTCCAGCCCCTCAGTGTCTGTGCTGGGGTGAGGGGCCCAGAACTGCCCCCAGGATTGGAAGTGCCCCAGCAGTGCCAGCACAGGGGACAAGCACAGCCCTGGTCCTGTGGCCGCACCATGGCTGACACAGGCCAGGTGCCAGTGGCCTTCTGCCCACCTGGGCTCGTGTCCATGCACTGTCACCTGCACCCCCAGCTCCTTTTCCAGCCACTTTGCCCCCAGCCTGTGGCATTCATGGGGTTGGTGTGACCCACAAGCAGGAACCCAGCAGGTCACCATGTTGATCCTCATCCCATTGGCCTCATCCACTTGACCCATCCTGTCCAGATCCCTCTGCAGAGCCTTGGATGATTTATTTCCAGTCTTGTATGGACAGTAGAGCCCTGTGTCCCTCAGTGTGGGGCGAGGCAGCGCTGAGTGCTGAGCTGTGCTGTCACATTGTGATCAGTGACCTCCTTGGTGCAGAGGAGCTCTGGTGGCTGATGGCTGAGCTTTGGTGGCTCTGCCAAGCATGTGCCAGGTCACCTTCTGAGAGAGGAGCCCACAGGAACTGTCCATTTGGCTGGAAGGGTGGGAATAAAGCTCCCTTGTCTCAGCTCTGAGCTGGGAAAGGAGGAATATTGTATAAACCCATCGTGAACTGGGAATCCAAACTAACAACTGTTCTATTTATAAACTCCTGCAAGGATGAAAAATGTGTCTTTTCTTGGTATTTCAGCAAACAGGCTTTTGTGTTGGGAGTCCTTCATGCCTGTCCAAGTTCATTAAGCTGTATGGTAACATTTATAGTTTGGAGTGATAAGAAACAGCAAAATTGCTCTGCACCCAACTAAACCATAACTGAGGGATGTTTCTCTGAAAGGCCTGGCCACATGAGCTGGGATGCATGCCCTGGAGATGCTCCTTAAAGAGTCCATTGTCTGCTAAATAAAGTTTACTTCCTTCTGCTTTCCCACCCTCGGCTCAGGGCCATGGGGCTCTCTCCAGCTCAGCAGTTCTGCCTGGATTGAGGGATTTGGATTAAGTGAGCCAAGGTAATTCCTGTGCAGCAGTGAGTGTCCCAGGGACAGCTCAAGCTCGGTCCCACACAGGACAGGCTTTCCATGGTATTTTAATCTGGATGCTCTGATCCTCTTAGGGGGTCTGGATAAACTTGAGGACATTCGCACAGCTTGAAGTCTTCCACTTTTCCATTAAGGGTAAAATCCAACAGATGGATTTGGCACTACCAGGCAGTTTGTCCATGGTCACCATGGTCCTGCCATAGCTGGGGCCCAGTTCTGCCTTGTTGCTGTGGTTTCAGCACATAAAACATTACTTTTGAGGAGTCTCTTGTTCAGTGAGTGTTTTTTCTTCGCTTGCTGGTAGCTTAAAAGGGTCTTGGTGACCTTTCCTTGGTTTTTACCCATTACAGTGACCCTGAGTGCTCCATGTCCCCCCAAAAAAGTGGACTAGAAAGGAGCTTAAGAGTTTTACCCCTTAAGGAAGAGGTTAAGCATCAGGCAAGTGGCTCCAGGCTGGGCCAGGCCAGCCTGGAACATCCAGTCTTTGTGCTGTAGGTGGTCCCACGGGTCCCCACCCTGCAGATGGAAAATTCTGTGGAGCTTTGGAAGCTTTGTTTTTTCAGTTTTTGGAGAAAAAAAATAATCCCCAAACTAAGATTTGTAGTAGCTTCAGTATTTTTTACTGAACTGAGGTTTTAGGTACTTGGGAAAAGTAGCCTATTTATAATATAATTAGTAAATGGAGAATGTTTTTAGATTACACTTCTCTTCTGAAGTAAGTATTTATTTATTATTATTATCCATTAGCATTGCTGATTCCTAGATTTGTAACAGATGTGTCCAAATGTCCTCTTAATGTGCACAGAATGCAAAACCCTGATCAAATGCTCAGAACTGTTGAGGGATAGATAAAAAACCCCAAACTGTAACAGTGCCTGCATCTTGTTCTCTCCTTTCCGAGGAAATGGAGGAGTTTGGAGAGATCTGGAGGAGGACAGTGAAGATCAAAGGCCTGGCATGGCCTCTGCTGGAAAAGCTGGGAGGGAGCTGCCCAAGGGAGGCTGCCATTGAGGGCTCCCATCCTGCACGTGGTGGGGACAGAGCTCCCTGTGCCCTTCCAGCCTGGGGATGGATCTGGCAGGGCGGGATTAAGGGAGCTCTTGGCTTTGTGTGTCACAGAGCTGGTGCTGGGAGGTACCTGGCTCAGTGACCAAACTCCTGAGACACCGGTAATGACACAGAATCTCTGCAATGCTCTTGTGCAGCTGCTGCTCCAGATGAACCCCTACCACGTGGACTCCCTCCTGCAGCTCAGCGACGTGTGCCGGATGCAGGAGGACCAGGAGATGGCCCGGGACCTCATAGGTAAGAGTGAGGTGAGGAGCAGCTGTGTCGGTGTGAAACCCTTCCCTGGCAGGGTGTGGGGAGGCCCTGGCACAGGGCAGTGGAGGGCAGGAGCTTGGCTTTCCCGTGTGAGCAGAGCTGTGGCAGAGGCAGCTGGAGCAACCTCAATCCCAGAATGGTTCCTTTTCCCACCCAGAGTGAGATCTAATGTGGAAGTGCTCACTGCCCTGGTACCTGTTGCCACCACATTGAAGTGACGTTGTGCCTCGCTGGGCTGGGAATGAGCTGATTTCCTGTCTTTTGGGCTAACCCGGGTGCTGGGCAGTGCTGTGCTGGGCTGGTGTCCCTGTCCTGTCCCTGACACTGTCCTTGCTGTCCCCAGAGCGGGCGCTGTACAGCCTGGAGTACGCCTTCCACCCCGTGTTCAGCCTCACCAGCGGGGCCTGCAGGCTGGACTACCGGCGGCCAGAGAACAGGTGAGCAGGGCTGGGGATGGGGAGGCTCAGCTGGAGCTCCTGGTGGCCCTCTTTGGCCACAGCCACCCAGATTCACCACTGCTGCTCATCCAGGGAGACCCTGAGTGTCCCTTTCTGTCGTGGGCTCCTGGGATGCACAAGCAGCTCGTGTGTGGAAGCTTCTGCACAAAGCATCCCTTTTCCCAAGGGATATCTTCCTGAAGTAGGAACTGTCCCTCCTTGTCACAGCCTTCTCATGCCATTAGTACCCCTTAGCCCAAAATGGTCACAAAAATCCTTGCTGTGTGTTTCCAGCCATCGTCCCCAGCACTCACACTCCTCCCAGCCTGGGTCTTTATGTAACTCCAGCTCTGCAGCTGCTGGGAAAGGTGACTTTATTCTGGGAATTTTCCAGTCAGCTGACCCAAGGCATCTCTCCCAAACTGCTGTACCTGGAGGGTGCTCACATTTCAGTCCCTCTGGCTGACACACTTTGTGCCATCAGTGACCTGTGTCACCAGTTCAGGTGTTGGGCCTCCCTGCTCTGTGTCACCGTCCCCACACCACTGGGACAAGGTGGGATGTGGACTGGGGGGATTTGCTTGTCTTGGTCCCGGTCTCCAGAGCAGGTCATGAGTTTGCTGTCCCTGTTCTTGCACAAAAAGATAACAAAAACAAGAGATGGGAAGCATGGGGGGTCTGTGGCACCCCGTGCCACACCAGGATGTGATGCTTGGGGGTGAGGAGCTGGTGGTGACTGTGTTGCCTTTTTTGAGTGGCACAAAATGCTTCTTTCCACATCTGGCCTCTTAAGTCCTGCTGCTGTTCCCCATGCAGGGCTTTCTTCCTGGCTCTCTTCAAGCACCTGATGTTCCTGGAGAAGAGGGGCTGTCCCCGCACAGCCCTGGAGTTCTGCAAGCTCATCCTGAGGTAGGTCCCTCCACCGAGGGTGGAGTGTCTGGGTTTGGGGGGACAGCCACCCCAGAGGGATCCTCCTGCTCCTGGGCTTGGTGTGGGCTCATTCCCACCCCTTGGAACTGCCCAGGTCTGTGCTGGTGCTCTTGGAGAGGTGATGGCTGAGGAGGGGCCGTGGGTGGCCTGTGACCGCTGAACTGTGGCCTGAGCTTGAAGGCTCAGCAGAGCAAAGTGTGACAGCAGCTTCAGCCCACTCAGTTTGTGGCCAGTGATCCTCCTCCTGGGTGGTGGCAGGGGACTGTCCCCTCTGCAGAGACACAGAGCACCACTCCGTCATCCTGTGTTCCCGTTCTCTCCGCTTGCTGAGTCACTGGATGGCACTGGGAGAGGCTGTTTGTCCCAGAAATCAGGGCAGCTCTCTCAGCCGTTGTGACACCGAGTTTGTTTTCTCCCCGTGCTCCCAAGCCTTGATCCTGACAATGACCCTCTCTGCGTGCTGCTGCTGATCGACTTCCTGTCCCTCCGGGCCAGGGAATACACCTTCCTGACCCGCCTCTTCCAGGAGTGGGAGGTGAGTGGCCAGCAGGGGAGGGGATGGGTGCCTGGGGTGCTCCCCACCAGCTGAGCCCTTTGGAGGGGATCTCACAGCCCAGCTGGCATCCCAGAGACACTGGAATGATCTCTAAAGGCTGGGCTGTTGGTTCCTGTAATCTTTGCATCCTGCAAACAGTTGTAAGAACTCAGAATTGCTCACTCAGCCATGGGGGCACCGAGCCAGTGGCTGGGAACTCACTTAACCCCAGCAAGGCAGAGCCCCGACCCCGCACAGCCCGGCTCTGCTGCACAGCATCATTTCTCGGTAACGCTCTCCCCTGATCCTGCAGAGTCACCGGAATCTGTCCCAGCTGCCCAATTTTGCCTTCTCGGTGCCACTGGCCTATTTCTTCCTGAGCCAGCAGGAAGAGCGCCCGGAGCTGGAGCGGAGCCAGGCCCGGGAGCGAGCGGCCCGGCTCATCCAGCTCGCGCTCATCATGTTCCCGAGCGGTGAGTCTGTCCCCACCGGTAGGGCCATCCCCGCGGGCTTTGTCACTGTCCTCCGAGAGAGCCAGGGCTGCATTCCCGGCAGCAGGATGCAGAGGCAGGAATTTGCAAAGGGCCTTTGAGGAGGGAGCCCTGAGTCAGAGCGGACGCGGCCGGGCAGAGCGGCGATGCCTGTGCCTGCTGTGGTGGGGGGTCCGCCCTGGGGG
>VZTH01019113.1:8783-29504 GCA_013397815.1 Aleadryas rufinucha
CCCTGGGTTTATGGAACAAAAGCGCTCCCGTAAGGCCTCGAGGCCGTGGTTTTCTTACCGAGGCCGACGCCGCACACGACGGCGGCAGCGATGAGCGACCCGGCCGAGGAGCCGTAGACCTTGCGGGCGGACTTGAGGAGCTCAGGAGCCAACTCCAGCAGGGACTGCACCACCCCGACCTGGTACAGGGCCAGGAAGCCGCTGCCCGAAAAGGAGAGCGAGAAAGGGGTGCTGGAAGCCCGGAGATCCTCCACAGCCATCTCGGGATCAAAGTGGTGAATCTGGCTCTGTGTCTCAGGTTGTCCTTTTTCACCAGGTGAACCTCAGGCTCTCTTCTCTCTTGCTCCCTCCAGGCTCATCTCTGGCTGCAGAGGAGTCCAGAAGATGGATTTTCTGCCTCCTTTTATGACAGCTCCCCGAGGCGTTGAGATTCGCAAGCTATTTTAATTGCTGCCTGTGCTAAAAACAGAAATTTCCCCCTGATCAAAACAGCTCTTACAATCCTCAACCACAGCCAGCTCAGATGCTCAGGGCTGAATCAGGACTGCCCTCTCATGCCAAGGGGTCTGCAGTGCCCCAGAAGCTCTCGTAGAGAAGGTCCCAGCGTTACTGTGCCTGTCACACTCGGAAACACCCGTGCAAAACCTCCTCTTTGCTTCATGCCTTCTTCATCAAAGGGTGTTTTCCTAAATAGGATTCCCCATCAATCCCAGCTTAGGCACAGCTCAGTACTGAGTGAGTAAAGGCTTGTATAAGACACTTAAAGCCAGAGGGTGTTACACAAGGGGTGGATACAGGGTCTGACGTTGAGTTAGGTTTGGAAATATTCCTTATATTTGCTCTCTGTTGGAAAGGTTTTGCCCTTGCCTGACTCTTGGATATTGTTTGCAGGGGGCAAAAACCAAAGAGCTGGATTTGGTTTTTTCTCCCCTATCAATAAGGCCCTACAGCAGCACAACATTCCCCAAACCTGCAGTTACTGAACCAGAATCAAACTGCTTTTGGACTGTCTGCATTGCTTGGGGGATGGTTAAAAAAACAGGGAGAAATGTAGTGGATCTCTTGTCTTTTCAGCCTTAATGATCCAACTCTGCTGCCAACATACAGAACAAAAATTGCCATTTTAACTGATGTATTTATTAAGTACTGGTAAATATTTTGTCATTTCTGTTGTCCAAGTCCATAGGGCTGCACATGAGAGGAAGCATTCCGTGGGTTAGAATTAGGGCTGTGTGTATAACACAAGGTGGGCATGAGGGTAAGGAGCAAGGCTCTCCTTCCCTGTGTCCATGCCCCAGCCTGGCCAGGACAGTACAGGGAACCACAGGATAGTTCCAGCATCCTGATACCACCTTTGCAGTGCTGTTTCACCCCAAATTTTCATACATTTTTCCCTGCCTTCTCCAGCCATCACTGTGTCCCCATGACAGGAACTGGAGCAGAGTCCCCCATGATGACATGCAAAGTGTCCCCGGGTTGAAGTGTCACCTGCCTGTCAGCAGGTGGACATTGCCTGAACTCCCCAGGTAAATGTCACAGCATGGTCAGGGCTGGTCTCTGGTGCTCCCTGCGTGTCAGGACACACAGGAGGGAGTTGCCAGCTCCAAGATATATCTTATGATTAATGGGATTATCCTGGAGGTGAACACCTGCCTGAATCAGGGCTTTTAGATCCACAGCCTTACTGGAGCCCCTAATTTCTTGTCTTTCCAGTGTCTGATATTTCACATTATCCCCTTGCTGGGTGAGTCTCCTGCATGTCCCAGCCTCTCCATCAGCCTCCTGGAGATATTAAAGCTTTGATGTGTGTGATTCATGCCACTGGCTCCTCTAGCCCTTGGGGAAGCAAATCCCTTCATTTACAGGATTTTCTTTCAGCACTGCCAAGTTCATGAAGGGCAAAAGCATCACCTGTTGCTGTGACTGGTCCAGGCAGGCCAGAACAGTGGAAGTGCACGAGGGTTTGTAGGCTGGAATGAGTCGTTCCCATGTTCCCTGTGCATTAACTGTTCCTAGTGTTTGGCCCAGGCCCCCAGGCTCTGCATAAAGAGGTGCAGGATGCTCCTGCTTCACTCAGTGCTTGCACCTCCTCAGCCGTGCCCAGCCCTGGCAGCCAAGGTTTGGGAAAGGTGTAAATGATCCCATGGGAGCTGTGGGAACACCCTCCTCTGTCCACATATGGCTCTGTCCTGCATTGAGTCCCGGGGGCTTCTCCAGGATGGCCAAGGTGCCAAATCTCCCCTCCACCCCCACCAGCTGCCAGCACCACAGTCTGGGGCAGCATCCAGGTGGCACATCCTGCCTGGCTCAGTTCCATGCTCCCGTGAGATGAAACCTTGTCATCATCCTCTTAGTGACAGCAAACTTTGCATTAATTGGCTCATTAAGTGCCGGGCTGATTTTCTAAGCTGCCCTCCCGCCCCGGGCACTCCAAAGCAGGATTAGTGAGGACTGACGACTTTGGAGACGCAGGATCCCAGCAGCAGCCTGGGATGGGTTTGGGAGAAAGTCCCTGGCTCACACTGAGCACTGAGTGGGCTGGGGGCTGTGCAGGGCTGTGCTTGGCCTGGGCAGGATCAGAGCCCAGATGGCCGGTGTCCGTGATCCAGGGATTTTCGTGTGAGGCAGTTGTCTGTGCTGTGGGAAGCCACAACAGGGTAATGCCGAGAGCTGGAAATGGCTCAAACCCCCAGGACTAATAATTTGCCCTTGTTTAAAACCTTCTTAATATCTTCAGTGGCCACAGGCAATCAGGTCCCAATTTTATAACCGGGAGATTGATCCAAGGTGCTGGAATCGCTCACGGGACGGGACCTGGGCTCCAAAAGCCACGAGGCCTGGGGTGCTGCTCTAAGGCACCTGTGGCTGCTCCTGACCTCATCCCACCACACCCAGCTGGAGCAGCATCCCTGCACATTGGGTTGGGTTTTTTGGGAGCAGGAGCCCTTGTGCAAGAGGCTGGGCAGGTTTGAGTCCTTGTTCCCCTGGCACGGCTGCCCCGATGTGACCAGAGGAGGAGAGTATTCAGCTCAGCTGTGGTGTTGGGAATAGCACAGGAGAAGGGAATGGGAGTTTTCCTCCCAGGTGTTTCACCTGGCAGGTGCATCCCACGTGCTAATGGAAGATGATGTCCCCTGGGACAGAGGATATTTGACTTTCCACGGGGCAGTCAGTGAGGAGACAGAGCCCTTTTCTGCTCCATGCAAATCCCAACCCATCCCTGGCACCGCATGAGCTCAGATGCAAAACAAATTGGGGCAGCCCGTGACCCTCTAACCACATCCCCACCACATCCCCACCAGCAGCTCGCCCAGCCCTGCTCCCAGCCCAGCACAGTTCCCCAGGCTCAGGGCAGGGAATGGGAATGTCGTGACTGTTGCAAACAGACGCGGGCGGTTCCAGTTTCTCCCACGGCAAAATCTCCCGGCTTGGTTCCCAGCCAAAAGGAATCGTGGTGCTGACACTGCATTTGTTGTCGGCAGGACCCAGGAGTGGGATTTGATGTTTTCCACATTCCTGATTACCCCAGGCTTGTCGGTTCCGGGGGTGCTCTGGGTGGGGTGCTCTGGGTGGGGTGCTGNGTTCTCATAATCCCCGGTGCCATGGGCTCACTGTCTACAACACAGGCTGAATTAGATGGAGCCCCTGCAAGGTGTTCCCCCTCCCTCGGCAGCCGGTGACCGCACCCTGTGTCTGTCAAACACAGCCCTGAAGGCTCTGGGGATGTGGATCTGGGTGGGAAAGGGCTGCTTCTGTCCTGCGAGGGCTCTGCTTCCCCATTTTCATTTACTTTGGTTTTTCAAGGACTGAGAAGGTCAGATCCTTCCAGAGAGGAGGTGCTGGGTAGACCTGGGCTGTCACCAGTGGCCCATGGGGGATTGTCACCTCACATGTGGCAGTGACACAGACCCACACGTTTGCTTGCCACCACCATCACCTTCAACCCACTAGAACATTCCTCCTGCACAATGCAAACTTCATCCACTTCACCCCAGGCCAGGTCCAACCTTGCAAAGGAGATGCTCCTGCTGGTGCCACCACACCAAGCCCCAGCAACTGCCACCACCAGCCCCGAGCTGCCTTAATCCATGGCCCTGCTTAGGGGTCTGGGCAAAGATTAGCTGGAAACATTCCCAGTGATTAGGGTTTAAATCACTTTGACATGTCACATCTTCTCAGAGCTCATAGGTGAGACCCCAGCAGCTGTAAATCCCCTCAGTCCTCAAGGATGTTACAGCTCCTGCACCGCTGGGGAATGAGCTTTACCCAGTTCTTGGTGTCAGATCAAGCTGCTTTGGGTAGTAAATCTCCTTCTGTTGGAAAGGGAAGGCCCATAAATTGTAAAAATGGCAGGACAACACCGTGTATCTGCTCTGAGAGTCCCTTGTGCCACTTGGAATTTGGCTGGAAGGGAGCAGCCCACAGCAGCTGGAGCAAAGCAAACATTATTCCATCTACAACACCCAGCAGACAAGCCTGGCTGGCATTCAGGCACCAATTTATTTGAGTTTTAGATTTTTTTCCGAACTGGATTCTTGGCTGGTAGAAGAAAGTACAAAAATTATGTTGTGCATTCACAAATACATTTAGAAAAGCAGGTAAATAAATACATGTACACAAACAGCAACAACCCCTGAGGTTCAACATGAGCACTTGGCAGGAGCTAGAATACAAATACAGGGTGAAATTTGGGCTCTGCTTGATTTACAGACTCTTCGCCCCCAGCCAGGTGGGGTTTAAGCATTTCACATTGCTGGCACTGTCATGGGGGTTTTCCTTAAAAGATTTTAAATTCACAGCTCAGAAGTTCACCCCACATCCAGGTCACCACCAGGGATTGTCCTCCCACCACTGAATCTTCATCCTTGGGTTCCCAGGCACCACAGGCCCTTCGCAGCAGCCGCTGTCAGTCTGGGCTGTCACAGTGGTCTGTCCTGAGCTTTTCTCTCTTCTGCTGAGACAGAAGGAAACATTCTTAGAATCGTGGAACACTTTGGATTGGAAGAGGCCTTTAAAGCTCATCCTGTTCCACCCCCTGCCATGGATAGGGACACCTTCCACTACCCCAGGTTGCTCCAAGCCCTGCCCAACCTGGCCCAGAACACTTCCACAGATGGGCAGCTGAGCTTCCCTGGGAACTTGCCCTAACTTGCTGCTGGCAGCTCAGCCCCAGGCTCATCCTCCTCCTTACCTGGAGAATTTTGCCGTAGGGCGCAAAGGAATCCTCCAGGTAGCGGGTGCCGAAGCCCATGATCCTGTTCACTGCCTGGCTGCAGATCCCGGCCACCGTGGCGGTGAGATGGACCGTGTAGGCGAACTGGATCTCCTGGGGGTTGAGGTTGGGCCTGCTGGCCGTCAGCTCCCTCTGGACGTAGGCGTCGGCCAGGTTCTTGAAGGAGCTGTAGGACATGTCCCTGAAGAACAGCTGCAGCCGCGCGTCCTCCCTCACCTGCTCGGGAGGCAAGTGAGTGCATGTGAGGGAGTGGCTCCGTGTTGTGCTGATGCCTTCACTCCTCACCAGGACTGCAGCTGGTGGAGGACAGCCAGCCAGCCACCATCACCCCCAGGCAAGGAATTAAAATTTGCCATTTCCTGGATTTCACTGAGTGTTTCCCTGCCCCAGGGAAATCAGTGGTGTTGCTGTATTTATTTTACAGCAGTGCAGAGCTTGGCCCAATTCCCTCAGCCCCACCCAGCTGTCCACAGCTCTCCTCTCACCTGCCTGTCCAGCTCATCTCCTGCACTCCGGAGCAGGGCAACGATTCTCCTGATGGCTTCATCTGTAGAGAGAGACACCAGCTTATCTCCAGCCCTTTCTCCAAGCCTCACACATCCAGATGCGCTGTTTAGTCCCCAGGAAAAATTCCTTGAGCAATGTTTAACCACCTCCATCCTTCCAAAACCCATTTCAGCCTATTGCCAAGTGCCTTGTTACCCTTAGCCAGCAAAAATACCCTCCTGCCTCTGACTTTTGTCTTTTGTGTGGTCTAGTGGAAGGTGTCTCTGCCCATGGTAGGGGGGCTGGAATGACATGTTCCTTAAAGTCCTTTCCAACCCAAAAACTATTCTGGGATTCTGTGAATTTCCCTCTCCCCCAATCAAACCCTGATGCTGAAAATCTCCCGCAAAGTCTTCGTCCAACTCCTGGGGTGACGAAAGCTTTGGGATCAGGGCTGAAGCAGGGTTGGATCCCATGCAGGCTCTGCAGGGGACAAATCTCATGCCCGTTTGTTTTCGAGGCCAGCACTCACCGACGCCGTCGGTGCCGGGGGGCTGTGGTGGCTCCTCACGTCCTCCTGCTGCGCCCCCCCGGCTCTCGCTGCCCTGCACGATCAGCCCGATCTCCTCGGACACTTGTGTGTAGTATCCATCGGGCCGCTGCGCCTCTGCTGGGGCACAGACACAGAGCCACAAGTGAGGGCTGGGGTTGTCGGCAATCGACCGGCACGGCACAGCAGCCGCGGCAGCGACCGGTGCCGGTGCCCAGCCCGGATCGGCGCATTCCAGAGGCGAAGGAATTGGCTGCGCTCCCTGAACCGTGACCGAGCGGCTGCGACCTGGCCCGAATCTGCCAGAGCTCCTCAGAAATCCCCTCGGCAGCGTTTTGGCACGGGAAGGGCTGGGGTGGGGACCGGTGTCCCGCGGGCTCTGCCGTGCCAGCTGCCCGCACCTGTCCCCGAGGCAAATCTCAAGCAGCTTAACGTTGGCCCTACAGTGGCTTAGGATCTAATCTCAGGTCTCGAATGCAGGTTTAAACTAAACCACCGTGACCCTTGGTTGCCAGAGGAGGCAAACTTGTGCTTGGGTGATTACTGCCAACAGCTGACTTGGGGTGCCTGTGCTCACAGCACGGGCAGAACGACCCTTCCTGGGGCAGCAGATTGGGGCTGGAGTCTCCAAACCTATCCCAGGCCCCAGAAAACCCTGGGAGGGGTTGGAAACCAGCACTAAACACGATGGCTTTCCCCAAAGAAGCCCAGCGGGGTCCTGCTGGCATTTGCGGTGGGTCAGGGCTGGGGTGGGGGTGGGGGTCCCACCTGGCTGGGCCGGGGCCAGGACGTGCCGCAGGGGAAGGCAGCTGGGGCGCTTGCTCCTCGCCCCGGATCCCGGCTCTGCCCGCTCCTCCTCCCCGTGCTTCTTCAGGGAGAAAACCTTCTTGAGGCTGGGTTTCTTCTTCAGGGCTCTGCCCAACATTGGGGATGTGCTTGAGTCAACTCTGTGTTTTTTGGCACCTTCTGGTTTGGAGCCCTGAGGAGCTTTGACATCTTTCTCCTTTGCTTTTTGCCCTGCGTTTTCCTTCTGGTCCTCAGGGCTCTTCTTGAAGAGGTTTAAGAAACTTTTCAGCCAGGTTGGTTTTGAACCCGAATGTTGCGTTTTGCCCTGGGAAGAGTTTTTTGTGCTTTTCCTCTTGGGCTTCAGCCCCTCTTTAGGCACCTCCTGGGGAGCTTTGCTGTCATCGTCCAAAGCCTCTTCCAGGTCTGGTCCTTTGAGTCCCTCCTCCTGGTCCTTCCTGGGGCTGGGTTTGGCACATGAATACGTGCAGAAATCACTTTCTGACCGCTGTAGCCGTTCCATTTTCCTCCCTTGCCCTCTGTCTTTCTCCTGAAGGGTTTTTTTGGCCACCAGTGAGTTTTCATGGCAGCTCAGCGAGCGCTTGACATAAATCTCCAGCACTTTCTTGGCCTCTCGCCTGTCCAGCGAGAGGATCTTGCCCGACGGCTGCATCCCCACATCCCACCGAGGCGTCTCCGCAGCCGGAGCCCGCGTGTTGCTGTGGAGAAAAACAACATTTTCAGTTTGGTTTTTGCCTTCCCCAGGCCACTGCACAGTCGGGTTGGGCCTGATGGAAACCTCTCCCATTCTGGCACCCAGGGGTGCTGCGGGTGTCTGGGGTTGTTTGTGCTCCTGGTTAATGATCAGTCAGTTTTGTGGTCGTTATCTGAGTGCTCCTCATGCAGACGGCCCACGTGGGGTTTTACAGCCACAGACTCGTTGATAAAGGAACCAAAACTGTGGAGAGGGGGGAAATGGGCTGGGCATGTCCCAGAGGGGGAGCCTGGTCATCACCCAGGGGGTTTCATGCAGCTAGGACATCACCCAGACACCATCCCGTTATCCCATGGCAACGTGTTCCCACACTGCAGTGAAAAACAACACCCCAGGAGCAGCCGGTGAGCCACACAACCCAGAATTTAGAGTACTTCCCCTTGAAGTATTGGCTGCTGAAAATCATCCCAGCCCCTGGAGAGGCCAAGGGATGTGGGCTCTTGCAAACGGCCTCGGTCACCTTGTGATGACACAGCCCTTCTGTGGGCTCCCAGCAGCGCAGGGCTGTGAACGGAGCTCAGAGCACCAATCCCCACCTTTCCCATCACCCTTTTTCTCTACATTTACAGGCAAAATTCAACCAAAGACACTGCTATTGGAAAACCAGAGAGCCATGATAGTGCCCCGTGCTGGTTTTACCTCCAAAACCAATTTCACCCTTCAAAGAACCAGACCCAAACCAGACTTCACCACTGAACAGGACACGGGGAACCAGCACCGAAATCTGGCACACCTGGCTGTACAAAGCACCCTGGAGCTGGGAATCAGCCTCTGCTCAGACTCAAAGATCATCACAACACGCAGCACACCCACCCACCCCACCTCAGCCTGCTTTTGGGATCACAAAGGCAAGTTCCCTTCATCCAAACCAACACCAAAGCCCACCAAACGCTCAAGTATAAATCATTCCACTAAATTTAATCCCGGCAAAGCCACGACCCCCGTCCTACTTTGATTGATTCCAAAACATTGACCACAACATTGGTTATTTGCTGGTTTGGTTTTTACCTTTCCATCCGTTCTTCTGCCGCTTTGGACATAGGTCTAGACCAGCTCCTGGGCCGTGGGTGCTGAGGGATCACAGGCTCTCCTGGGAGGTGCCTTTTTATACCCAAGCTGGTGGCTGAGTTAAGTCCTATTTTTAGCAGCCATTCAGGTAGGAGAGCAGCCAACGCTTCCGCCTGGGATCCCCGCTACCACCGCCCTCGTGGCAGAGATCAATGGGCGTGAGTTTCACTGGAGGAGAAAACAATTTCCTTGTGACAAGAAGCAGCAAAACAACATAAAATCACCTGTCACCTGGTGTAGGCACTGCCCTTTGAGACCAGCTATCTCAGGCAGCTGTTTGGCTTCGGGTTTGGTTTGGTTTGCTGTTTTTTACTGGGTGTGATGCCCTAAATGGGCTCTTCTGGCTTGTTTTTGTGAGGGGAAGTCACAGCTTCCTCGGACGAGCGGGGTTTCAGTGCAGGAAGCAGTGTCCTGCTCACATCCCAGGAGCTCCCAGGTGGCTCTTGTGGGACCACAGACACTCTGGGACATGGCACTGTCAGGTTGTTGCACCACACTGGGCACGGCTGGGCTGAAACATCCTTGAAACCCTCCCTGGGGTCCTTCAGACAGCCCGTGCTCCCACCCTAAAACATGAACCAGCTCCTGCCCCGAATCCTTCCCACTCCCACTCAGCCTCACCCAGGGATGGGAAATCTCCCACCAGGCAGATCTGCCCATCCCAACACCTACAAACTGCACCCGGGCCGAGCAAATCTGACACCAAAGCTCCGTTTGGCCCCACGGCCACCCCAGTGCCCCCTCCCGTGGCTGTAGCATCCTCCGGCAGGTGCTTCCCGCTGTTCCCCATCGCTGCTTTGCCATCTGATGGCAACATTCCGCACTGCAGCTCGCAGGGATGGGGCCGGACGCGGAGCTGCAGCACGCAGGCTTTGGAAAACCCCTTTTTGGAAAACCCCTCGGGGAGATTTCCACCCGAGCAGCGCTGCACAGTCTGTTTTCAGCTGCAATGATGTGCAGCCAAGGTGTCTCCTGGATAAAAATGGTCTTTTCCTGATACGGAGTTCAGCTTGCAATCAGAACACTCCAGGATTATTTTATTTCTCTTTCTATAAACTCTCTGTGCTGTAATTTCCTATGACTGGGAGAGATCCAGACCACATCCCTCCATTTCTCCTGAGCCCACACGACTGAATCAGAGTCTGGTATTGATTAGGAATTGCCTGGCTCTGCTTTTCAGCATCCCCATCTACTGATAAATAATTAAACCCTCGGTGAGGAGCTCCAGGCTGCTTCCCAGCTCCTGGCCACATCCTTCCACAAGCAAGTCGATTCCAGGGGCTGAGGAGGAGTTTCACAATCGATTTTGTTGGTTTTTCCCTTGGCAACATCCATAAAACAAAAAGCCACATCCACTCCGGCCGTGGGGGCAGTTTGGCCATGTCCAGTTTGGAGATCCTGCTACTGGAGATTACCCAAGGCTGAGTCCAAGCATCATTCCTTTTCACAGAGGGCTCCTCATGATTCAAGTGGGAATCAGCACTGATTTATGGCCTCTTCCAGACACAGCCAGAAGATGGGAGAGCCAAACTCCAGGAAAAATCTTCACCTGAAATGTGGTTCAAGACTCAGACATTTATCCAAGCTCAGATCCCTCCTGGGATTTGGGACATGTTCAAACCTGATGGGAGAGAGGCACAAGAAAAAGATGGAAGAGACTGAGATAAACCAAAAGCCCATGACCAGAGTGGGGGCAAGAGATCTGCATCTGAATTTTTCATCCACTTTTCTTATCAGTGCTGGGAGAGAAGGAGGAAGTTGCAGGAAATGCGGTCGGGGGGAGGGAGCACACAGTGCTGGGGTTGGCATCTTCAGGCCAGTGATGTTGGGGGGAGAAGCAGAACTCAACCCTGGGAGCACAGCAGGGGATAACCGGCTTCTGTGCCAGAAATTGCTTCAGAAGATGGGAAAAAACAAGGGAGAGGCATTCCCCACATGGAGCTGCAAGGCACAGAGGGTGACAGCAGGTTCAGAAGGCAGGGGTCAAAGCACCCCAATTTCTTGGGAAGACACAGGCTGAGACAGGAAAAGTCTCCTCTGCAGGAGGCTGGGACAGTCTCACATGGGTGTCTAGAGGGGTTGGGAATCACCACCCTTGGAGGTCTTCTAGGCTTGGCCAGCCAAAGCCACAGCCAACCTGACCTGGTGTAAGAGGCCACCGTGTTTTATGTGGCCCACAAAGGTCCCTTCGAGTCAACAACCAGCCACGAGCCATCAACAGCCACCTGGGCACAAAAATAGAGCAGCTGCAGATCTGATCCATGATGGGGGGGTTGAGGGGAACACCTCAACCATGGCTGGGGTGTTGAGGGGAACACCTGAACCATGGCAGGGGTGTTGAGGGGAGAGCCTGAACCATGGCTGGGGTGTTGAGGGGAGAGCTTGAACCATGGCTGGGGTGTTGAGGGCAGCCACTGTTCCCTGCACCAGCCAACATATGGCCTCTGTGGAAACCTCTCAGCCCAGCTCTGCCTCTCCTCTCATCCAAGAGGGTGGTGGGCACCAGCCCCCAAAGCAAATCCTCTTTTCCTCCAGCCCCGGGCGTGGTTTTAGCTGCTTCCCCCAGCAGATGAGCGATGTGCAATGCCCTGCCCCAAACACCAGCAGATGTGGGGCTGCTGAAGGGTGGCTGATGTTCTCCAGGGAATGAAGCACCTGGAAACCTTTGGGAAAGCCCACGTGAGGCACCTGTCTGCATTTCACAGCCCCTGAACTCCAGCCATGCCAAAAGTCACGGGCAGCCGTGTGCTGTCCCTCCCCACACCCCCACACCAAACTCCCTGGCACAAGCAGCGGTTACTCCATTGTTTACCGACAGGGATGGGTCCGTGTTCCAGGAAAGCCACAGCTTTACAGCCCTCCTGCCTCTGTTTGTCAGGGAAAGACACATATTTCTCCAGGAGGTACATGAAAGCTTCCTAGGAGCATGGACAAAGCTCATCATTCCAGCCCATCCTTGCAAAGGTGCCCTTGGATTGTCACCCCCAAGACCCCTCCGGAGCCGCTCAGGGCAGCACAAGGGGGGTTGAGGGCTTTTGGCAGCTTCCCAGCTGAGAAAGGAAATCCCCAGCCAAGCCCAGAGTGATCTTTAGTCATCACGGGAAAAGCAGGTAAAGAGAGGTCACCTCGCACACTCCCTGCGAGCACGGCACAAGGACCAGGGCCACCAACTGTCACCTGCTCCAGCAAAGCAAACACACGGGTGGCAGAAGCAATGGGATCCTCAGGAGCCATCACAGCTGTTTCCATGGCAAGAAAGTGGAGTAGAAAGAGGAGATCAGGGAAAAGGCACCCATGGGTGCATATCCAAGGAATGGCACAAGGCCAGGATGTTACAGTTCCCAAGGAAGGGCAGCTGCTGTCCCACCAAAGCTGAACGATTTCACCCCAAGAAAGATTTGGTTTGGCTTTTCCCTGGGACAAAAACACACTTTGTGGAGGGAAGGATGAGGTTGGGGTGCTTCACTGCACCTCCCTGCTGTGGTGCATCCCCAGGCTGCAGCTTGGTGGGTGCTGGGGAACCTTTACCCCCCTTCCCAGCAGGGATTGTGGCCTCCCTTCCTAGCCAGGACCTCCACTGGCTGTGACCCTACACTCATCTGCCCCACCAGAGTTTCTCATTTCCTTCTCCACCACTCGAATTTTCAAGCACTTCTGTTTTGCCAATGAGCTGCTGATTTTTTCTGGAAGTGAATCTCCTCAGCCATTTTCCAGAGATGTACTGCTGCAGCTTTGCCCACCAGCCACCACCCATCCCACCCCTGTCTCTTACTGGCTACTGCCCACCTGCATCTCCAGGCTGCAGCTTAAAGCAGTTCTGCAGGAGCAAGACCAGTTACAGCCAAAGGGACTGTACTTTCAGGTTGGCAGTAAGCAGTTTTGGTGGAAACCTCATGGTGCAACCACGTGTTTGCGCTGTGCTCACCCATCAGCTGCTGAGCAGCTCAGACTGGTGACCTCTGGCTTAGGAGCTGCCAAAAGATGTTGAGGACGAGATCTGGGTGCCCACAGGAGCTGGTTTTAAATGAGTAAAGCTTGGATTTCCCAGTTTCAGACCTTCAAACAGCAAGAAGTGAGATTTTCAACCTTCCAGTCACAGCATTTTATTTCCTCTGTGGAAAGCAAAGTGAAAATAGTAGTGGGTATTTTCTGCTTTCACACACACACACAGACACTGCTCACTTCAGGTATTCCTGCTTCAAACTCAAAGCAAATAACCACATATCTGGTGGTTATGTGTGGAGTCATATATGAGTGGAGTCATATTCATTACTGGCTTTGTTTTTTTTCACATTATTTAATCAGCTAATTACAAAAGTCATTACCTGGAGGGAAAGGAGTTAAAGTGAATACCAGGACTGGGAAGGACTGTGAGACACTTTAGAGCAACCATGGAGCCTGGAGCTTCAGCCAGGCCTGATCCAGGCAGGTATTTCAGCACACTCCTAACCTTAATCCCAGGAGCAACCTCACAGGAGGCAGTGAGGGTCCAGCATGCACCATCTCTGCAATGCCAGTCCGTGTTCAAGTCGGGGCAGTGGCTCAGGTTCAGAGCAGCACATTCACACCTGGGGACAGCACTGGGGACAGTCCCCACCTGGGGACAGCACTGGGGACAGTTCACACCTGGGGACAGCACTGGGGACAGTCCCCACCTGGGGACAGCACTGGGGACAGTTCACACCTGGGGACAGCACTGGGGACAGTTACCACCTGGGGACAGNGGACAGTTCACACCTGGGGGCAGTTCACACCTGGGGACAGCACTGGGGACAGCACTGAGGACAGTTCACACCTGGGGACAGCACTGGGGACAGCACTGGGGACAGTTCACACCTGGGGACAGCACAGCAGCGCAGCAGCTGCTCGGCCTGGAGCACGTGCTCTGCTCTGCTCTGCTCAGCACATCTCGCTGTAACAACAGAGGGATCTTTTCCACAAGTTTAAACCTTAAAGGCAAGCATCAGAATTTCAGAGCAAAAATATCACATTCCCTCCCCAAGGGCAGGAGAGAAACCAGCAGAAGACCAGCCCACACGTTCACCTGCGCTTTTGGGGCTGGGGGACAGCTCCTGAGTGTGTTCTGCTAAGGAAGCCCCAGAGATGTCCCTGGCTCACAGCAGGGTTTGAAATCCAGGCCAGCTCTGTGGCCTTCTGTCCAGGAGAGGCAAGAGACACCAGCACTTCCCAGCAAAGCACAAGTCTCTCTGTGATGCACTGAAGTGAAACCTCCGAAGTTTTACTATGGTGAAACCTCCAGTGGGTCTTCCTTCAAATCTTCATGGTCCTCATTCTCCAGCTGCTCCAGTTTGCTGGATTTCTCATGGACAACCTCCCCAGGAGTCTTCAAAAACCTGAAATACGTTTTTGTGATGACTTAAAGGGCACGTCCAAACCCAGCCCCAAACCAGGCTGTAAATGCTGGAGCCTTTGCCCTTAACAAGGCCAGGTTGGATGGGGCTTGGAGAAACCTGGGAGAGTGGAAGGTGTCCCTGCCCATGGCAGGGGGTGAAATGAGATGAGCTTTAAGGTCCCTCCAACCCAAACCATTCCAGGATTCTGTGATCAGCTGAGCTCTGGAGCTCAGAGGGGATTTGCCATCCTTGGGCTTTGCTGAGGATCCCAGGAAGCACTGAGGTCCCAGCTGGCACAGGACAGAGCCTGGACACAAACCCACTGGGGTATGTGCAGGGGAGGATGTTGTTGGATGAAGCAGCTGCCAACACCTGGAGCTCATCACCTTTCCATGCCCCATCCGTGCTGTCCCAGGCAGCTCCTTTTCTGTTCTGCTCCACCTCACCTGAACAACAGCTTCTGCCCTGGCTCCTTTTTGATGATGTTGAGTTTGTAGTAGTGTCTGAGCGCTCGTGACATCTTCTCATAGGTCATGTTCATCCGGTTCTGGAAGGAGAAGTGAATTGTGGGGTGTTGAGCAAAAGCAAGTAACGATGCTTGGTTTGGGTCTGTGTGCAGCAGCACCACACATGGGACATTTGAGGTGGTTTAGGGCATTGTGGGTCTGTGGGGTGGGTCTCTAACCCAGACTGCCTTCATGATTTGCTTTCCAGGAGATGAGAAAGTCCCTCTTTAACCACCAGGCTGGCATCTCTCACTAACCCTGCACCCACTGTGTCCCCCTCCCCAGCCCCTGGGCCATCAGCTCTGGGGAACAGGTCATGAAAGGGACATGCAGAAACCCAAGGATGACAAATTCGTTCTCAGGGATGACAAATTCGTTCTCAGGGATGACAAATTGGCTCTCAAATGCATTTACCTTGTGGTTGCCCCAGAGCTGGGCAAGCCCGTTCGGGTTGACGACCCGGAAGACCTTGGCGTCCTTGTCCTCCCACCTGATGTAGGGCTCGTAGCGGCGGTCGGACAGGAGCTGGTACACGTATTCCCAGAGCAGCCTGCAGTCTGAGCACGGGGGGATTAATGGCCACAGAGCTCCCACTGTGCTCCAGCGAGGGTGGCTCAGCAGCAGGATTGAGCATTTAGCAGTGACAATAAATATGAGAAGAACCCAGAGCTCAGGCACAGCACTTTCAGTGCGAGATCTCAGAACAATTACAATTTTTCAGGTGGGGAAACTGAGGTGGAAAAGCGTGGAATGAAGGGAAGGGAGACAGATGGGCAGACAGGACAAAGCACCATCTCATTTCCCCAAGGAACAAGGCTATAAATTCATAATTACCTGCAATTTTCCCATCCACTGGGGCCGATAGGGCTGCAGGAAAAGAGCAGATGGCACCTGGCCTGCAGCTACTCTCTGAGCTGTGCTGGGAGAGGTTCAGCGGCTGCGTGTGGCTGTGGAACAGGGGCTGCTCTGCACAGCCCAGCCACGAGGAAACAACTGGGGCAGCCTCAGCACTGCAGTCTGCACCTGCAAAAAACCCCTAATAAACACCCTGTGGCACATTAGGGCAGGTCCCAGACCTTGCAAAGCCCTGAAACAGGAGGGGAGGGACAGCCCAGGGTGGTTCTCAGCCTGGTACCAGCCCAGGCAGAGGAGGGTGCTAAGGAAAGCCTGGGATTTTCCTAAGGCAGGAGCAGCAGAAAGTCCAGGAGGGTTAGAGGAGATGCCAGGTAGGGTAAGGGTCAGATGCAGAAGAAAAACTGGAATAGGAAAATGCCCCAGAGCACAGGCACCCCTTGGTAAATTGTTGTGGGGACTTAATATGTTAATTCCCTTCCCCATGAATCAGCAGAAGAGCCCAGGAAAGCGCTCCCGGATCCACCTCCACACATCCAGCCCCTGACACCAATCCAACCCCACCCTAACTCCTACCTGGGCCCCTCAAGGGCACGAAGAAGCCTCACTGGCCCCCACCAGCCTCACCCGGGGCCTCTCCCCACCCCACCCACTGACCCAGAAGCCCTTTCCAGCTAAGCTCAGCCCCAGCTCCTCAGCCCTTTCCCAGCTATGCTGCAGGACTGCTCTCCAGCAGGGCTGTGCCTCTGCCTGGCTGTTGACCCTCCCTGATCCAAATCTCAGTCTGCAGGAAGACTTCTTAGGGAAGTCGCAGCCTTTTCAGTTCACCATGGACCCCTGGTGCTGCCTAGCACTGGTTCTGACCTGCTGCATCGCTACAAACTCCCCAGATGACCTGGACTTGCTGGGCCTGGTTGCTTCTCTCAGGTGGTGTGGGATGGTTTCAGCAGGCTGAGCTCCAAGCCCCAGGTGTGTGCAACCCACTGGGGCTGCAGGCAGGTTCTGCCTGATGGACACGGCCGCTCTCCCGGGGTATTTTTCTCCCATCGTACCTTCCTCCGTGCTCCTGGCTTTCCTGAAGGGCGAGTTCAGCAAGGGGCTGCACACCAGAGCTCTTCTCTGAGTCTTAATGAACTGGAGTATTTCATAAAGCACATCCCCTGCAGGGAGGGAAACTCTGCTCAGATGACTTTGGACAATAGTCCCTCTCAGGTAATGTCGCTGAGATTCTGAACTACAGAGTATGGGGTTATTCCCCATCCCAAAGTGTTTGCAGTCCAGATGGAGCAGAGTAAGGAAGAGTTGTCCTCATCTCCAGCACAAAGCCTCGTCTGCTGGGACCCATCGAGCCCCTGTCAGCAGAGCACAGCTTGTGCTGGGATGATGCTCACAAACCCCTTGGGTCTAACCTGAGCTTGGAGCTCGGTGTCTGAAGTCATCCTTGGTGAGGATGCACAAGGCTTTGCCGTTCATTTCGAACTTGCTCTCGTCGGTTGGCCGCAGGGAATATTCCTTCTCAGCCCATCGTAGCCAGTGGATCACATCATCCTTGCTCCAGAGTGAGGGCTGGATTCCTGCAACCAGGAAACAACTGAAACAACTCTGTCCTCAAAACTGCTGAGTGGCAGGGTGGGGCTTTTCTCCATCACCAAACCTTCCCTCTGTATTGAGCACTCACAGGTCAAAAACACCAGAGAGAAAATGAACCCTGATGCCGCCTTGTCCCCCTTTCCTGCAGGGAATGGTCCCTGGGTGGGACACCATGGCTGCACCCACCATGTCCCACCCCATGGGAACCCCTTTCTGAGCAGCATTGACTTGCTTAACCTCTACTCACTCAGCCTCCCTGGAAGCTTGAAGATCTCCCCAGTGCTGACGGGTGAGGGACTGGCCTGGGCTGGGGGTGGTAACGACACTGCCACCACGGGGCTGGAAGAGCCGATGGCCACTTTGCCCTGGGGAGGAGATCAGATACGTCAGTGGGGGGAAATTCCCAGCTCTGGTCTTGCCTTTGCTTTGGAGATGCCTCCACCTGCTCTGGTATTTCCTGACTGGTTTCTCATAGCAGTGGGATGTGATGTGCTGTCTGCAGCTCTCCCGTACATCTTCCTCACACTTTTCCTCATCCCAGCCCCAGGATGAGTCTCTGGTTGCCCAAGCCAGCTTTAGTAGCCAGAGATCCCTCTCTTTCTGCAGCTCTTTTGCAGAGGAACCTGCCCTCATTCAGGCTCTGGATGGGGGTCACCCATCCCCACTCCCCATGGCTGCAGGGAAGTAGAAGATGGAGCCAAGACTGGCAGAGCCTGCAGTGCCTGTGCTGGCTCCCTGCTCCTGCAGCATCCTCAGATGCTCGTTGGATGCTCAAAGGTTTTAGGAGAGCACTTCAGTTCTTCAGAGCTGTGAAAATAAAGCTGGCAATAGTGCTTTGACTTTGTCTTAAAAACATCACATGAAGAGATATCTCTCACTCTACCCCCAGTGATTATTTGGGCATAAGTGGAAATGGCCATCCCATGGTTTAGGGAGATGCAAGCTCCTCCTGCTCACTGGCCATGGAGTTCCAGCCCCTCAAAAATTACTTTTCCCCCTCAGCCAGGGCATGTGAGCCACAAGGGAGCTCAGATCCTGCTTCCAGCCCCATCTAGATCTTGAAATATTACTGGCAGCCAAGCAGATAATGTTTCCCCTTAAAAACCCATTAATGTGAATCCCAGCAATTTCTCAGCTTCACTCGCTGGAAAATTGACAATTTTGCTGTCAAATGGTATTTTCTGAAGCAGTTACCAACTCTGAGCACTTGAGGCTCAGGCAGGCTTTTGGAGGTGATTTAGAGCAGCCACCCCTCGACTGTGTGTGTGGGCAGAGAAGCTGAGCCCTCCGAAAATCAGGGGTGAGGAGACGGGAGTTGAACACATCTTACATGCAAAGCTGCAGCTCCCAAAATCAGGAGAAAGGAGACAGGAGCAATGCACTGCATCAGTCCAGGGAAAAATGCTTCCCTGGGAGTTACAGCAGGAGGAAGGCAGCTGGCTGGTGAGGGGGTTTCATCAGAGGAAGGACAATTTGGTGGTCACTGGCTGTCACTGGGTTGGATTTAGCAAAGCAGGCAGCTACATGACACTGCATGAGGAGAACAGTGAGACTCCAGAATAAACTCTGAGCAGGCTTGGCAGCAGTGCAAATTGTCTTTCAGATTCACTCTAAGCAATAAGCTATGGGGAAAATAAAAGTGAAAGAAATTAGCAGTATATTTGGTCTAGAACTATCTAAAAGTTACTTTAATTTTCTCCCATCGGCGTGACTCTCTTACAAATGAGATTTACAGTAAAACCAGAACAAATCTGGTGTTTTTCTTGCTCCTAAAGATTTCTAGGCCTTCAGATACATTCTGAATTTTTATTACATTATACTGATTTTATGTTCTTACTTTTGTCCCTGCTTAGCTGCATCCAGACATTTCTGAGACGGCTTTTCTTTGCTTCAAGAGGAAATACTGCCCTTGGGGATGTTCGAGTAGGAACGTGAGAAAAAGGGGGGTGAAAAGGAACCCCCCAGATGTGTGAGAGCAGCTTTTTGCTCAGAACCAAACGGGGGGAACAGAGACCCCCGGCTGTTCTGGGCTTTGTGAGGCCGTTTGGAGGTGGGGTAGGGGGTCACCCCCATCCAGGGCATGAACTTCCAGCCCTAACTGAGGAGGAGAAATCCCGGAGGGGACGGGGAGGAGGGAGGACAACGGCCCGGGCCGGGGCCGGGCGGCTCCTACCTGCATGGCCGGTGGCCGTGGGCGGCCGCTCCCCGCCCCGGTGCGAGCCGGAGCCCGGCGCTGCCGCGGTGTCCGGAGCGCTCAGGTCCCGTCCCCGCGGCCGCTGCGGCGCGATCCTTGCGAGAAACGAAATCGAAACGAGCCGGGGCCCCGGGAGGCCGGAGAGCGCCGGGGGCAGCGCCCGGGGCCGGGTCGTTCTCCCCCCGCCCCTCCCGGGGCCGTGACCCCGCGGCTCGTCCCGCTCCGCCCGGGGGTCCCGCTCCGCCCGGNGCCCGGGGGTCCCGTCCCGCCCGGTACCGGGACACCTTCTCCGCCCGGGGGTCCCGTCCCGCCCGGTACCGGGAAACCTTCTCCGCCCGGGGGTCCCGTCCCTCCCGGTACCGGGCCACCTTCTCCGCCCGAGGGTCCCGTCCCGCCCGGTACCGGGACACCTTCTCCGCCCGGGGGTCCCGTCCCGCCCGGTACCGGGACACCTTCTCCGCCCGGGGGTCCCGTCCCGCCCGGGCTGAGCGCGGCCCCGGGGGCGGACACGCGGCTGGAGGACGGAGGGATCCCGGGACACGCCGGGAGCAGCTCCAATAGCGGAGTTCATCCTTTTCCTCCACCGGGCGCGGCCGGGGCAGCGCGGCCGGGGCCAGGGCCGGGGGACCGGGGGGAAGGGGGGAGCTGCGCAGCGGCCCCGGAGCACCGGGGGGTGCGCGCACACCTGGAGGGTCCCCACCTGCCCCGCGCACACCCTGTGAGGCCCAGACACACACGTTGCGGGGGTCTACCGGTGACTGGGAGGGACCGGGAGGCACTGGGATAAACTGGGAGGGGCTGCGAGGGGATTGGAGGGGCTTTGAAGGGACTGTGAGGGACCAAAAGGACACTTTTTGGAACAAAAGGAACACTGGGAGGGGACTGGGAGCGACTCGGGGAGGCACTGGGATAGACTGGGAGTGACTGGGATACACTTGGAGGGCACTGGGATAGACTGGAAGGAGCTGGGAGTGACTGGGATAGACTTGGAGGGGATTGAATGGGATTTGGGAGGGATTGGACAGGACTGGGAAGGACTGTGAGGCACTTTTACGGACAAAAAGGGCACTGGGAGTGGATTCTTAAGGCACTGGGATAGACTGGGAGGCGCTAGGACAGGATTGGATGGGACTGGGAGGCACCAAAAGAGTACTTTTAGGAACAAAAGAGGCACTGGAAGGGCACTGGGAACCACTGAGGGACAGTGGGATAGACTGGGATAATCGGGGATGGACTAGAAGGGGACTGGGATAGAGCTGGGGTGGGATTGGGAGGCACTTTTACGGACGAAAGGGGCTGTGGAGCGGACTGGGAGGGCCCCGGGCTGTAC